>JBAMHW010000020.1:9276761-9290298 GCA_037177495.1 Rhadinocentrus ornatus | reverse complement strand
GTGCACATGTGGACACTCTTATGCCTGAACAAGGTGTTTGTTATGGACAATCCATGACAAGCACAGAAGTCCAGCAATAAAACACCACTCGGATTCAGATCAGGGGGCCATTCCTCTCAATCACACCCCTCCATGTCTTGCTGTCATTGCCCACGTGAGCATTGAAGTCCCGCAGCAGAATGAGGGAGTCCCCGGAAGGGGTGCAACTATGAAAGTTTTGCTTTCTAATAAGGTAATTTTGTGTTTGCATACTTCAGCTTACAGCTAATATCCATCTAGCATCCATTTTATTCCACTTATCCGGAATTGGCCAAAACAGGGCAGTCCAGAATTTTACCTTTCCCTGGCAACTTTTTCCAGCTCGTCCGAGGGCGAAGTGTTCCCATACTGGCCGAGAAACATACTCTCTCCAGCATGTCCGGGGTCATCCCCGGATCCTCTTCCCAGTGGAACATGCCAGAAATGCCTCACCAAGGAGGCATCCAGGAGGCATCGTAACCATATGTCACCACTCCTCCCATTATAAAGTACATTGCCACATTGGGTTTTATGTGAAGTCTCTCTGCTCCAGGTTATTCTGGGAGTCTTTTTTTTCCCCCTTCCTTTTCTTCTTCCTCTTCCTATTGGCTGCTCTCGGTGTCAATCACACACATATGAATGTTGTGGAATATCTTAAATAAACCAACATATTAACATTTTCTCAGCACATATCATTTAGTTACTGAGTAACTGACAGATCGGCTGTATAAAATGGTAAAATATGAAGTATGCATTTGTTTTATGACCCTATTTATGATTGTTTAACCGGAAGAAGGTTTTCTTACTTTTTATAATCTAAAATGCTTACATATTGTTGCTTACATAACCACTCCACCAAATCTTACAGCCACTATTACAATTTCTTTTTTAAATCTCAAATATTGATTAATGAACTTTAGAGATGTTGCGTATTTGTAAGTTTGGACAGAGCTAGGCTAACAGTTGTTTTGACAAGCTCATCTTACTCAAGGGATGAACAGAAATATTTTCCAGTTTTTACTCATTGCACCTTATCGGATATTACTCAGTAACAGGATGGCTTAAGTCAAACCTCAGTGGCTACAGTTGCACTGTCATCAGGACTCCATGATTCATGTGCCATGATTTATAGTGCGACAGCAAGACAGAAAACGGTCAACTTTCCTGCAGGACCTCAATAAGAGGAAATTGCAATAAGCAGGATATATCAAAACTGCAAGTGGAAGTGACTATTTGAATGAAAGTGACATCCTAGCATTCATTTGGAAATGCTGAGAGGTTATTCCTCCATTATGTTCAGCAAATACATTTAAAGATGTATATCTGTTATGTACAATAGAATGTAAATTATCAAATACATAACAGATCTTTTCAAAGTTGGGTGCACAATACTTCATTTTTAGAATTGCATGACAAGCATTCCAGCAAGGTGTGATTTATGCAAAATACTAGTGACCAAAGGCAGGAAATTAGCAAGGTTTAATATTTTAAACAACAGAAACCACAGGACGACAATTAAATAGTTGTATCTTACACTTGTGCATCATTTGTGTAAAACACAAACAGGCATGATTAATAATACATCTCTCAGTTCAGTTGATTACCAGATCTCTTAAATGAGATGCAATGTTATGACACTGGGGCAATGGAGAAGCCTAAATACTTTTAAAAAGATTTGATGCAATGGTTTCTTCTCTTTCAATTTTACATAAGTAATAATTGACCTCTAAACAAAAAGCACAACTGGTTACAGTTTTATTTACTTTGCTGATCTTGTAAAATATAAAATGTATTATTCTGTACCTGACTGACAAAAGTCATGAGCTCATAGAAGTCATCAGGACTCATCTTTGAAAGATAATAAATATTTAAGTTACATTTAATGGTAGCCCATCTGGGAATTGCTGATATCAGCTCAGAGCTAAGTGATGGACCAGCTGACACTGATGGATACTCCACTGATGTGATCATTAGATACTAATGAAGGTTAAAACTCTGTTTCTTTAAGTGAACGTGGATAAGAAGCCCCTGCCATGTTGGTAACCACTGGGCAAATCCATTGGCTGTTGAAGATATATGATATTATTAAAAGCTCCAGTAGCTGTTTTTTAAGAGCTTTAGATAAAGCTGATGTGTCATCAGTCAGTTCATCAAACATTAGCACTTCATAGATTAACTTTTGACTGACAAATTGGTAATAAGACAATTAAAATTAGGAAAAGTCTGAGAAAAGAGACCCAAAACTTATTTTATTAAACCAATAAAATAATCAGTTGATTTAATGTCAATAAGATCCATAAGATGTAATGTAACTGGTTAAACAAATTCAATTGATTAAATTATCATTTCTCAAAATTATTGCTGATTATTTAGTAATTGTCTAAGCTCTAAAATTCACATTCACAAACAAACAGAAATGAAAAGTTTCTTTCACATTTATATATATAATGAAAATCAGTTATGTAACCATGTGTTCTTCATGTGGCTTGTGGGCAATAAACGTTCATTGCTAACTGTTTATTACAGTTTAAGTTAAGTTTGTTGGTGTAAAACGTCCACTTTCTCTGAGAGTGTTATAGAGGAACTTAGCCTGTGCCCTCTCACTCAAGTGTAGCAATACTTTCACTCAATGTCTTAGTTCCTGATATTGCACTGAAGCTCTCCCCAAGTGAGTTGCCCTATTGGCCCAACGGGCCGAGATTACAGCACCCCTGGTTGAGTTTTACTGGCATGAAACATGATCCTCAATGAGCCGTTGATGTTTTGGCACGACTGATTAACTAAGACTCTCGGATTAAAGCAACGTGCAGGAGGAAGTGGGATTCTGCATCTGTGACAGTGTTTGTGTGTGGAAGGGGTGGTTGAGAGGGTGTGGGGGTGCTCTCAGTGGATAGCCGTTGTCTTTCTCAGAAAAGTGAACTTGTCTCACCCAAGAGACAGATGAACTATGTGTGAGGGTCTTGTGGTTTATGGACAGAGCACAGTTCTCAGGCTGGTGGGGTTTTCACTGGAATAAAAGAAGAAACACTTTACGTGGAAATAACTGCCAGTTCACAGAGGCACATACTGGCCCAAATGTCAAGAATCATTTAAGATGTCTGTAGAGAAGGAGCTAAAGAGAAAGACTTATACTCATGTTTTGCTTTTAAATAATCCTTGTTTTACATCATTATTCATGCTGAAATATATACAGCAGGGACAAGCTGTAAGAGTTTACTGTATTGACTACTGTAATGAAGCCCTCTGATCGATTAGAGTGATGAGCAGGAGATGTTCTCTGAGGTGCGGTCACATCATGAGTCACTTCCTCTGGATGCTTCTGTATGTTCCTGTGTTAAGAGCCAATTGTTTAAGGTCCCATATTACGCAAAAATCAGTTTCTAAAGGTTTTCTAACAGTTTTGTGTGTCCTCTGTGTATGAGGCCCAAGAATTACAAAATTCTGTCTCTTTTCTCACTTGCTTGCTCCACTTTTTAGCTAACGTGTTTCCTCAAATAGGTGAATCTGAGATCTTTCCCCTTGTGACATAACAAAGGAAAATAACATTCCCCCCGGCAGTGGATACTGTCATTGACCCATCCCCCCGGCTAGCTGAGCTTACCCTCTAAAATCGGAGTGGGTTCCAGCGAAAGCCAGATCCTTTCTTATTTAGGGGTGAGGAAAGGCACCACTCATGAACATTTAAAGGTTCAGACACAGAAACAGCCCGTTCTCACTAGAGCCACTTTTGGAATGGCTGAAATTAAGGACCAAGGCTGAACACTGGAAAGAATGTTGTTAGACCTCTATTACCCAAATGAAATTGTTAAGAAAATGTATAATATGGGACCTTTAACTTGGTTCTGTGGCACCTCAGTCTCACCAGATAATGTGTAATAGGAACATTTGTCCATATCTGCAAAACTGAGTGGTGTTACAACATTTTTTAAAACTTTAGTGGGTAATAAAGAAACTTTATGATAACCTTGTCCAGGGGTGGCATTGATTTTTCAACGCTTTGAAGCATCTTGAATGGACCACCACTCAGTGGAAATGTGTAATGATTTAGGAAAAATTGTTATTGTTTTTTGGGGGGGGGTAAATACAGTTTTCATGTCTTCCAGAGCAAAGATGAAAGGGGACCATCCAGACTGTTATAAATGACAAGTTCAAAATGGTATGGTATTGTATCAGTGCTCTTAGTAAAGCTTATAGACGTACCTGTGAGGGCAACATTAATGCAGAAATCTGTAAATTGAACCTGTATGAGTGTTTGTATAGGGTACAGCCTTAGTGCAAACATTACTGTTGAATGACTTTATTATGGTGCGCCCACACCAGATTTTGTCAGTAATAGCTGCATTTTTTTTTTATTTATTTATTTTTTACTCTGACTTGCAGTAAATTAAGTTTGTACTGATTTGATGTTTTTTTTACATTGCATTCTTTCACCAGCAGCTGAAGTTTGATATTGTGATTGCTGGCTAAAATATGCTTCAATCTGTGTGTGATAATGATTGGCAGCTTGTTGAAAAGAGGCAATGAGAAGGCCGGCAGTAGACTAAACAGCAAGCACAATAATATGATGCACTGTTAAGGGCAGGGTGAACTTTTGCCATTTTGCTTTGGGGCCCAATTATTATGCTGCCACTCAGAAGGATAGAAATCATTTTAATATTGTTCTTTTTTTAAATTAAGATTAATTAACTGACCAGAATTATTTCTACAAGAGACTGGATGAGAAAGTACATTAACCCAACATCAAAACATCCAATGAAAGAATCTCCTTTGGAAGAAAGTGCAGTTTTACAGACATGAAACTGCCCTCATGTTGTACTACGAATCTGTCACACTGTGTCTAGACAAACAGAAATAGAAAAATAATTTAAAAAAAAATAACAGCCACAGTAAAAACCAGCATGAAGTGAAAAAAAAAACACGGAGATTAAAACACAAACAGATCAACAGTAAAAGAAGAAGCTTTCCAACTGGATCAGTGTAGAAAAGTATTTTCAATAGTTCTTTTTATTTGTTGGGTTTTTTTTGTTTTGTTTTGTTTTTTGTTTTTTTGCATGAACAGGTGAAAGAGAGAAAAGAAAAACACCCACTGAGATCAGAAGTGTATCACATTTCGTTTCTGGCTCTCAGCCCCTTGGTGTCTGTAACCAAGCACTGAAATGATTTTTTTTTGTTTCTTTCTTTCTTTCTTTCTCTCTCTTCTTGGCATTAAATAAAAACTCACTTCCACTGAGTGGCCAGCTCCAAACACAATGAAGAAAAATAAACGTGTGTGAATGTTATGAACAAACCTGGTAAGTCATATAAAGAAAAACATTTAAAGGATAAGAAATTTCCAGCACCTTTGATTAAATGTAAAAACTCCTCACACAGTTTTCAGCACCATCAAACATTCAGTTTGTTATATTATAATAAGATAAATAAATAAGATATTTAAATGCCTGCATATTTTTCAGTTTTAATGTTACCTTCACAGACATGCAGGTTTTCTTTGTCAATGATGCTTCAACCTTTCTCCTTTTTAGCCTGGTGTTTGCAGGTTAGTTTGACCTATTTGTCAATAAGATAATATAAATGTGTCTATATCATGATAATCATCACAGAATTATCTAGAAGCACAAACAAATAGAAACAGTCACAAAATGGTTTAAAGACAAACAACCAATAAACCACTTAAAATGAATGTTACAAAGAGATGCTAAACAAACATACACTTGTGTAAATTAAAAACACACCATTTTTCCTCTTTCCATCTGATGTATTGATCCCCTCTGGCAAAGGTGAAGGGCTCTCCATATGAGTGATCTTAGTGTCTCATATGCAGAGGCCTTTAAGAAGAAAAGAGTTCAAGCTCCATCTTTACCTATGAAACGAAGCATTGATTATATTTGCTGCCAGTTCACATAATAAAGATATCAGGAAATAAAACAGCTATTGGCATAAATATAATTTTATAAACATCATTAGTTTGTTTTTGGCTCTAAGTGCACCCCAAATTACACTGTTATCATCATGTTCAGGTACAGCAGCTCTCCTGCTTCCACAAAGAAGGTTCGTTCATGCAGACAGCAGCGCTGGCGTTTCCGCCTGCAGCAGCGGATGATGCAGGATGAGTGAGAGCTTCTGCAGCGAGGGTCACGCTGGGACATCAGCCGGTGCAAAACGAGGTTGCAAATGCAAGTCAACTCCCAGCGAGGGACAAGCTGCTCCTCCGTGAGTGCTGCATGCTCTACAACTGCTTTCTTCCCCCCTTCTCCTTTAATGACTTAAAAACCCCACCCAAGATCAATCCACTTCACCTCCTTTGGCTTCCATCCTCTCACATGTCTGTTAGTGCAGTGATGCTGCAGAGGACACACCCATACACACTCTGCTGTGTGTCTTTGACCCTGAGAGGTTGTGCAGATGATGGTGCTGCAGTGGCTGCACGTGTCGCAGTCGCCTCCTTTTTTCTAAAGGACAACTTAAAAGAGGAGAAAAAAACTTTGTTGAGCTGTGAAAATATACAAAAGGACATGAATGATTGATATAAAATGAGAAAAGATGTGATAATGGATCATGAGAAGCTGAAAAGGCTTTTCTCTTCAAGAGTCATTAACTATGGTAGAATCTGAGTGGACATAAAGGAAAAATGCAGATAGCAAAAATGAAAAAGAATTTTATTATTATTTACTAAATGTCTTGATTTTTTGTTGTCTTTTCAAACTTGATTTTTTTGTCTTTAAAGATTTAGCAGCAGCTTCTTTAATGTGGATTTATTGCAGCTTGAAGGAATATCTTTTGAGACTAAATCTTACTTGGTCAAGTGAATGTGGAATAACTGACCTCCTGCTCTACTACTTCCATGCATTTATATTAAATATTTATCAGTCAGATGCAGCTGTTGTGCTTTAAATTAAAGGAATCATTTCAGCTGAACTATTTGTGGTGCCTGACAGAGTGAGTGTCCTTCACTTGTCCTGGATCCAGTCATCTTCTGCTGCTGTCTCATGAGGACATCCATACCTTTTTATGTTGTCATGCTCATCTGTGTTTTCTTTATATTTGCTGATGCACCAAACTTTTGGTTTTGGTCGCTTATTTGTATTCCTGCAGACTGATTATGATCCGTTTGACTACAGACATTTTACCTGCTGCTGCTGGAATAACAAAGGAGTATTAAAGGGTTGGAATCCCTTTGTCCAGTTTGGATGCAAGTAACATCAAATTAAAGTTCTTTGTACTTGAAGACATTATAGTATAACTTCGATGTGTCTGACAAAGAGTTGCATTAATTGTATCCAGATGTTTTCAAATGTACAGTAACTTAATTATAACTGTTTGGTAACTTATTGTTTACAAAAATAGCTAACCAGCCAATCACATAGTGACAACTCAATGCATATAGACATGGTCAAGACGACTTACTGAAGCAAACTGAGTAGCAGAAAGGGGACTTAATTGACTTTTAACATAGCATAATTGTAGGTACCAGACAGACTGATCAGAATGCTTCAAAAGCTGATGATTTATTGGGATTTTCACACACAACCATCTTTAAAGACAATATCCCATAAGCAGCAGATGTCTGAACCAAAAGGCCTTGTTGATGTTAGAAGAGAATGGGCAGACTGGCTGGAGATGATTTAAAGACTCAAATAATCACTGGTTACAACAGAGGTATCCAGAATACCATCTCAGAATGAATCGTTTTGAACCTTGAAACAGATGGGCTACAGCAGCAAATACCACACTAGATGCCACTCTGATCAGACAGGAAACTGGGGCTACAATTTATACAGGATCACCAAAACTGGACAACAGAAGATTAGAAAACCGTTGCTAGGTCTGGCGATTCTCATTTTCAGTTGCAACATGAGATGATAGGGACAAATTTTAAATAAATAAAAGCATGGATCCATCCTGCCTAGTAGTTCAGTCTGGTGGTAGTGTTGGAATAGTGTGGGGGATATTTTCTGGGCCCCTTAGTACCAGCTGAGTATCAGTTAAACACTACAGCATACCTGAGTATTGTTGCTGACCACAGTGTACAATCTTCTGATAGCTACTTCCACCAGGATAATGCACCATTTCCAACTGTTTTTTTAACAAAACAATAAGTTCATTGTACCCCGATGGCCTCCACAGTCACCAGGACTCAATCTAGAATAGAGCAACTATGGGGTGTGGTGAATGGGAGATTCTCATCATGGATGTGTAGCCAACAAATCTGCAACTGTGAGATGCTATTGTTCTTTGATGGAAGCAAAATCTGTAAGAAGTGTTTCAGACACTTTGTTGAATCGAACCCTAACCTTGCCACCAAGAACTGAGGCCGTTCTGGAGGAATAAAGGGGTCCTACTCAGTAGTAGCAAGATGGCAGGTTAGTATGTATTGCAAAGAAGACAATCATCAAGGAATAACTCAAATCTTATCCTGAACTAGAGTAAAAATGCACCGCACTCCATCTATTGGTTACATTGGTTATGTGCTCTTAACCTAAATTTCGCAATTACCAACTTACCTGGAAAGATAAACAACAAAAGAAAATAACATTTACAATGAAGTGAAATTAGTTCATATTAAAGTGTGTAATTTGCACTGATGTAGTTTTAGATGTTATTTCGAACCACTGCCATATAAAAACGTAAGAAATGTCTGCTCTTCAATGAAACCAGTTTTAGTAGGTTTTGTCATCGGTGGTAAGTCATGCCTAGCTCACCTTATAAGTCTCCAGTCATGTCAACATTCTTTTCACGCATTTTAGGTAAAACTGCTCATTTCAGAGAAAAGTAACTGCCTGTGTTCACTTTTATCAGGGGAACTGATCTGAAACGTTTTTCTCACCGCCTCCTTCGTGGTCAAACATGAGAACATGATACTTCTCACATGGCGGGGGTGTAATAACTTCCCATCATTCGCCCAGAGATAACGATGTAAAATAAGGACATCAAACTCGATGAGGCTAATTTTTTGTAGAAAACAAGAGTTCTCTTTTTAATGTCTCCAGCCACAACATACTGTACATTTACAGTAGACTCCAGATTTTAATTTGATTCTGCACACGTCACAGTTTAAAGTTTTCAAAAAGAAAAAATACATCACTACCATGAAAAAAATGACATGCAGAAATTAAAATCTATAAAAAAATATAAAAACAGTACTCATGTCGACAAGTACCATTTCAATAACATTTAATAATGCACAACAGAGCAGACAAATATTTTCTTTTTTAAATAGAAGAAAAAGAGTGTCAGAAAACGTAATTAAATAACCAAATCAGACAAAAATATATACTTCTCTATATAACTCTGAAATTTCAAGTCAAAGCACTCTTGTCCCTTAAATAGGGAACTAAAAAAAAAAACAAGACATGTTTAAAAACACAAGAGGATCTGCAAAGCTTTCATTAGCTGCCATCATTGTGTGGCTTTCTACCCAAAACATCACATCTGAGTGTGTTTGGCACAGAAAAAGACTTTCGTAATGGCAGTAGCATTTTGCATTATAAGAGAGGGCAGAGCTGAGCCCTATTTCCATTTTAAAAAGAATATTAAATAAGGAACAAAAACAGCAAAACCAACAAAAACGAAACATTCTGTGCAGTGACATCATTCAGGACAGCAAAGTGGTGTGTCCCCCCCTAAGAAGTTGTAGCAGCTCAGTCCTACTGCAGCATGCTTTTGATAGTCTTGTTTGTTGAGTCATCATTCAGATGTTTGGTTGTGTACCTGAAGGTGACAGAGGGGGGAAAAAAACATCTGTATTTTAGATTGATGATGTTTTCACACCTGCCATATGGTTTAACTGTGTGATCTCAGTTCAGCCTGTCTACAATTTTAATTCATAATCACTTTAGTCCATAATCACATAAAAAAAAATCTTTGATGAAAAGCAGATTAGGTGCCATCATTAGCAACATTTAGGTAAATTATGGTAATATTTAGAGTTTTGTGGGCTTTACCAATTAGGTAAAAACAACAGTCAGCACTGAGGGTCATGTCTACAAAAAATCTGTAGATTAATGATCAATGAAAATAATTTTCCAGCTTTGATGAATCTCCTCCTAATGTCTGGACTGTGATGAAGGGTCTCCAACACATTTCTTGATGTGTAATATGTTTTACTTTCCACCACTGCATGCATCTACCACATTTTATCATCATCTGCCAGGTCAAAGTTGTGATTAGTGACAAAATGTGCCAGCTTCTGTGTGAGAACAACATAGTGCAGCCTGGAAGTGCCAACCTGCCTCTGGCTCAGCGCAGAGAGAGACAGCGATGTGAGGTCAGAAACACATCGTCAGCTCGAGCGGCTGCAAGCGTGGGGCGATGCGGGTGTACTTTAAGACACTGAGGTGTCAGATGTAATCGGCATTTACTGTAGAGGCTTCGACATCCAACTAGAATCAAGCTGACTGGAAAATGAGTCACAGTGCTAAAGGCGAGTTACATAAAGAATGAGGTCTTTTTGCTGCCGGTGAACAGATACCAATAAGCACCACAAGCAAGGAATCCTTGCTTGTTTGTTGCTACGATCACATACCAAGCTTATTTAGACATGAGCTGACCTGAGAGCGTTAAGAAGCCCATCTACGCTGTTCGGAGGCTGATCTTTGAGGACTTTGATGCAGCCCTTCATCTGTAGACCAGAAGCAAAAGATTAGCTTAAGAAGAGGTAAGCAGGATTATAACGTATACATGGGCGTACTCACATCGATTTTAGATGACTTGGCAAATGCTCCTACAGGATGGACGTAGTCATACAAGATGATTACCCCGACCATGACCCTGAGGCAGAAGGACACCGTCTCCTCGCTGCTGAAACGGCTGCGATACTCCCTGAGAGGATGAGGAGGACGGATTAGACACAGCACAGCCCTGAACAAGCAGCTGCGTAAAAGTGAAGCAGGAATTCACTTACGGAGTTTCCAACATGACTTTACACACACTCGCCATTGTGCTTAAACAGTCTGTTGTGTTCTCAATGGGCAGGTTCTTGTTCTGCATCAAGTGGAAAGAAAATTGAGGCGTTAACAATAATTGGCACTAAAAAATGTTTAAAACATCAAAACTCAGAAGTTGTTTAAGACGCCATTTTTCTCCCGTTTTTTTTTTCCACAGATGCTTTAGTAGTTGCCTCCGCGTTTTACTCCATCTACAAGTAAAATGTTTAACTTGCCACTGACGGCGACATGAGCTTAAACATAATAAATCCACAGCTGTGTTCAAGAAATGAATCACCCCTTCTGTCTCCAAACACACTTCTGCTTATTGAGACCAATATTTATTAATGCAATGATCAGTCCGTGTGCATCAGGTTCAATTACATGTTCATTTGCAAACTTGTAATGCTGGATTTTAGAGTGAGGATACAAGACCAGTTTTCTTCTGATGACTTATGCTAGAAAGTAGTATTTGTGAAGGTCTTGAAGGCGATCCAGAATCTATTGAATCTTCCTGAAGGTTGTTTGCAGTGCACAGAACCTTTGATTATTTTTTTAACTGTTCTTTTTCCTTTGCTTTTCTGAGTCTTTTACATTTTATTTTGAACTCTTTTACTCCTATCAACTATAATGTACATCGAAGAATTGTGGAAAGAAATGCTTAAAAAAGATCTCCATTTCATTTAGAGGCGCTGAGAGAACCCTATAAATGCTTAACATAGGGAAAAAGGTCTGAGGAGTTGGAGTATTTATTCGTCTTTAAAAAGGTTTCTTGAACTAAAAATTCTCAGTTTTAAATCTTTTGCCCATTTCATTGTTCACTTTAATATTCCTGCACATCCTTGTAGCTGCTAAAACACGCTACATGCAGATTCTGGATGTCTCACCTCGGATACAAACTTGGTTGTGCCGTCACTTAATGTCTTCAGCATGGGAGTGGCGTCGGCATAGAACAAAGATATCCGATTGGCCAGCTCATTGTTGACCTCGTTCTCACCTTCTGCCTGGAAATCATTGAAAAATAAGTTTTCCATGGAATTCTTTAGATTTTCTATCTAAATCAGGCCTTCTTCAGCAACCTAACCTGTAGACTTTTCACTCATTATTTCACTCATTCGACTTTAATTGAAAATTTATATGATGACCTTTAGATGACACCGATACCAAAAGCAGAAAAAGTTTTATCAAGACAGCTAACATGACAAATGACATTTTTATTAAGTGATAATAAAAAGAAAATGTGAAAGCACTAAAACAAAAAGGAGGTACAGATTTGCAGGAATCTAAAGTCTTTAGTGTTTTTAATGTTTTATTTAAAATTTCTGAATCAAAAAATAGGCAAAAACAATTTAATCTTACCTAGCTAAATTCAAGCAGCTTGTGTACATGAAAGGCTATTTCATCAAATAAAACCATGACAGGAAAACACTAATATGAACCACATCACCGGGCCGAGCCACCCCTCACCCCGGCTTCCCAGCTGACTAACACGCCCAGCTGCTTTCCACTTTCAGACTTAAAAACACCTGGTGGATAACAAAGAACAAGGCGTCTCTCGAACAGCCTGTTCCAAATTTGTCTGCATATTTAAAACAAAAAGAACATTTCCTGCCATCATGAGATCCCTGACAGAATATGAATAAATTGTCCTAAACTTTCAAACCAATTCCCGTTCTAACAAACAATGAAAGATGAGCTCAAAGGCTGCTTGCGAAGGACAGATGTGTTTCATCTCAGATGTCTGAATGATTCAGTTGTCTGAGCGGTGACTAAACCGCTGCGATGGCAGCCTGAGCATCGTTCAGTAGTGACAAGTCTGAACAACTTGTCTGGGCTCTTTTTCCTAATAGAATATTGTGGTCAAAAGGAAAAGGAAAAAAAAACTTTCACGGGTCACAACAGATAGTCTCCAAACAAGAAGTCTAATCATCTCCGGCTCCCGGTAGCTTTCAGACATCTTCGAATCAGCTGAGCAAAGATCAGCTGAAGTACAGCATAAATGATACATGAGCATGAAAAGCTTCAATTTCATATTTCAAATTACTTCATTGACAGTCAGTAAAAGGGATATCTTAAAGGATGGCAGCTTTCTTTTCTAATTGCCCTTAAAGTCAAACTTTTTTAGTTTTAGTACACTTTCAAACATGTAGTTAGTTTATTTTAAACTAAAGTAAAAAGATGATCCATAGTTGACTCTTTAAGAGACTTAAACTGAAACCAGAAACAAGCAGTAAACTAAGGAATGGGACAGTTTTGTTGACATATTAACCCAACATGAGGGGAAAGAAAGAGGGGGGGGCATAGCAAAAAATATTCAAAATCATTTTCTCAAATAGACTTAATGTAGTCAAGGATCCCCCGCAGGAGGAAGACGTCCTGGACCTGGACTACGGGAAAGACGATGATGTCGCCTCAAACTTCCTCATTTCATAGGATAAAGAGGAGGACGACCCATGCTGCACAGCATGCGGCCTCCGTTGCTTCTCGGGATGGAGACAAGAGTAGCATACCAGCTTCTCTCCTCCCCAGCTTGGACATGCTCGACATGTGTTAAACGCGCTGCCGCCCAACTAACCATCCCTTGGCCCACAGCTGTA
>JBAMHW010000020.1:9253725-9276661 GCA_037177495.1 Rhadinocentrus ornatus | reverse complement strand
CCTCCCCAGCTTGGACATGCTCGACATGTGTTAAACGCGCTGCCGCCCAACTAACCATCCCTTGGCCCACAGCTGTAGCTGAGACCACCAGATCCCGCTACAAAGGGAAGAGATTGCCCTTGGCCAGGAATGCAACAAAGCAACTTCTCTAGAGCTGCTAGATGAGTTGGCGTGTTCATGGAAGGACCACCCTCATCGCAGCAGGAGCCCGATCCCCGGGGCCTCTTCCCTCGACTGTGAGGCGATGGAGAGCCTGGGCCTGCTCCGTATGCCTCCGATGGAGCCACTTGTCGCAGCCCACTTTCACCGCGGGCTGTCGACAGAGTCCTCCAGCTGCCGTCCAAGTCTGACTGCTTTCAATCGGCCCCGACCGAGAAAGCTTATAAGGCAGTGGCGCTTTCGGCCCAGGCACTCAATGTCCTCTCCCTGCTCACCAAGTCGAGTTGTGCGAGGATTTTGGGCAAACACAGGACCCAGCAACGTTGGAGGAGATTCCGATCATCACTAATTCATGTCACTGCGTCCAACACTGTGCGGTTCAGGCTACAGGCAGAGCACTGGGAACTGCTACAGGAACGGGCGCAGTGGCTCAACCTCACCAGCCTGTCGGATAGAGAGCAGGATGATGTACTGGACATGCCCATTGTACCGGAGGTGATTTTGGGCTCTGCATTGGCCTCAATGCAACGGCGATTTGAGACCAAGAAGAAGGCGGATGAAGCTCTCCAGCTCTGCTTCCCTCGGAAGTCTCCTGCTCCCTCTCCCCCTTTGCAGCGCAAAGCCTTCACGCCAGCTGTTTCCTAGGTCTCGCATTTCAAGATACCCAAACAGTCAAAACCCCAGTTCGCCCAACCTCCTTGGCCTCGGTTGCAGCCCCGCCGCCTCCATCTGCGCAAGCTGCTACCTTCCAGGCCAGAAAGAAGAAGCAAGCGGCCTGACAACCCAAGGTCTTGCCAGTGCAGCTGGAAGTTCCTTGTTCTCCAGCTTCACCTGTATGGCTTCCAAGCGTGCATCTGGGGATTCCCCACGTCCCCGTCTCCCGGCTGCCATGGACCGTGCCAGAGCACGCCGGGAGAAATGGACATTTGACAGCAGAGGTTTTGGAGGTTGCCCCTCTCTCACATCCATAGCACGCACACACAATGTTCTGTCAAAAAGAATTAAAATGTGTTCCACTGCAGCATCCAGGCCAAAGGCCGATGGCGCAGCTAATAAAAGCCAAACCCATTAAAAAGTAAACAGCTTGGTGGCAAAACCGGCTGCTCCCTGGCGGTTGCCTCCTCCAAAGCAGAGAGAGCAGTGTCCCCGTCATCCCGGACGTGGGTACACAGCGCCGCCTGGGAGCCTTTACGTTGTTTCGCCGAGATAGCTGCAGACAGCTCCACTCTGGGTGTTAAGGACAATTTCGAGGGGATACAGGTTGCAGTTCACCACCGTTCCCCCTCATTTCGCCGGCATTTTGCATTCCCGGGCTAAGGGGGAATCTTCTCGCGTTTTACAGGAGGGAATCAGTTCCCTGCTAAACAAGGGAGCAATTTGTGTCATACCTCCTGCAAAGTGTCAGAGTGCTTTTTACTCCAGGTATTTTCTGGTCCCCAAACGGGTGAAAAACAGGATTCTCCCTATTCTGGATATTCATGCTCTGAACAGGTATCTCTGGAAATACAAATTCAGGATGCTCACACACGCATCCCTGCTGCATCCTGTGCGACAGAACAATTGGTTGACTTCTGTCAACCTAAAGGACACATATTTCCACATCCCTATCTACCCTCCCCACAGAATATTTCTGAGATTTGCTTTCCAGGGGATTTGCTACAAATACCGAGTGCTTCCTTTCGATCTCTCTCAGAGTACGCAGGTGTTCGTGCAGTGCATGGAAGCAGCAGTAGCTTCACTGAGGCGTCAGGGCATCCGTCTGGCATATCTGGATGACTGGCTGCTGCTGGCACAGTCGGAGCAGGAGGGCAGGGCGCACACGCGTATCCTCGTGGGGCACCTATCCGACCTGGGTTTGGTGATGTCTGGTGTTGTCCCCAGCACAGAGCACACTTTTTCTGGGCTTGTCTCTGGATTCACTCACTTTCACAGCACGCCGCTTGACAGAAAGCGCATGGGCATGTCTCGCGCTTTTTTATCTAAGGAAATCGGTCTAATTCAGGTTGTCTTTGATTGCTTGGACTGATGGCATCCGCCATTCTCGTCGCAGTAGCCTCCACATGAGGGAATTCCAGCTCTAGGTGGCCTCATGCGGACTGGAGTGTCATGGCGCACACAGAGTGCTGCACTGCTGCGTGTGCCAGGACACTGAGTCACTGGCGGATCCCGGCTTTTCTGATGCAGGGAGTCCCTATAGGCCCTGTCCTGCCCAGGAGGGTTGTCACTATAGATGTGAGCCTGACGGGCTGGGGTGTGATCCATGAGGGCCGAACTGTGAGGGACCGATGGAGTGTGGGTCTCCACCGGTCTCACATAAACTTTCTGGAGCATTCAGCTGTATTCCTCTCCCTGTAGCATTTCCTCTCGTCCCTCATAGGCCATCATATTCTGGTGAGATCGGAAAATACAATGACCATGGCGTACATTAAACGTCAAGGGGGGTTGCGCTTCCGCCAGTGGCACATGCTGGCATGCAGATTGATCCTCTGGAGCAGCGATCACCTTAAGGGCGACGCACATCCCAGGAGTCCTGAATACAGGCCCGGACCTGTTGTCCAGAGGTTGTGGGACAGATTTGAGCCCGTTATGGTCGGGCCACGGTGGATCTGTTCGCATCAAGGGAAAACGCACAGTGCGCTGTTTTATTCTCTGCGCAGCATGGATGCTCCCCTGGGCGTAGGCATCCATGCTTGGTTGCCCGGGCTTCTTTATGCATTCCCTCCCCTGGCGTTGATACCCCCACTCTGGCCAGAGTGAGGGAGCACGGCCAAACACTGATATTAATAGCTCCGCTTTGGCCTGCCATGCATTGGCTGACGAGATATATCGGTTGCTGCGCGCTCAGCCTTGGCAGCTCCCTCTGCGCAGGGACCTGCTACTACAGAGAAGGGGAATGTTCTTCCACCCACACCCAGAACGCCTGGCACTTTGGGCTTGGCCCTTGAGTGGCTCAGTCTGCCAGCTGTGTGGCTCCCAGAGCCGGTGATTTCCACTATACAAAGTGCCCAAGCCCCCTCCACCAGTGTAAGTGTCACTGTATAACTCTAAGTGTGGGTTTTCAGGGAGTGGTGTCATTGACATGGCCACATTCCTTTTCAGTACTCGGTGGTGGCGATTTATTCATTCTTGCAGGATCTGATTGACAGGCAGAAAGCTTTCTCCATCATCGCTGCCTGTCAATTGGGGTTTGGAAAACAAACAGCGAACCAGCACCCGTTGGTCTGCCGTTTTATGAAGGGCGCACGCATGCTCCTTCCTGTCCAGACCGCTGGTACCACCGTGGGATCTGGCTCTGGTTCTGGAGGGGCTTAAGGGCCCTCCCTTTGAACCACTGGAGGAGGCAGCCTTAAAATACATTTCCCTCAAGACAGTGTTGTTTCTGGCTCTGGCGTCAGCTAAGCGGGTTGGTGACATCCATACGCTTTTAGTGAACCCAACATGAGCCCAGTTTTCCCTGGCGGTGTGATAATGGTTTGCGGTGTGACCGGCTTTTGTGCCTAAGGTGGTGGGCTCATGTTCTTCTTGTGGCTTTCCCTGCCTCGTCCAGGCCTACATGAGTCAGGGTTTGCAGCCTCCTGAGGGCTTGCGGGCACATTCCACTCGGGGCATGGCCGCATCCTGGGCCCTATTCAGAGGGTTCTCTGTTTGAGACATCTGTGCTGCGGCGAGTTGGTCATGGCCTCTTACTTTTGCCTGTCTCTATATGCTGGACATCTCCGCTCCGTGCATGGCACATGCAGTTTTGCTGTCCTGATCTGATCGGAGTTTCTTTTCCCTGTAGTTTGGTGGACGCTAAATAAGCTTGTCTGCCAATACAGGAGCTACCACATCCCATAGTGAGACATCAAGCGATAAATTATGAAAGAGAACTGTAGGTTATTTACATAACCCTGGTTCTATGAATAATATGAGCGAGATGTCTCACCAGACAACCCTTCTTGCTTGGGCAAGTGAGAAGAGGTGCTTATCTTGAATAAGTTGGTCCGTCCGCAAGAGCTATTTAAGGTAGATGGCACTACCCAATACGTTCACCAGCCAATCAGGGTTGGCGTAATGAGATTAATGCTTCTGAGGACTGCAGAGAGCCTTGCATCCCATAGTGAGACATCTGGCTGTCACAATATTACTCAGATAACCAGGGTTATGTAAATAACCTAAAGTTTTTGTACTGCTAGCAAAATATGGAAAATTTTGTGAAAGTACCAATGGGCAAAGAAAGATTAACAACAACAAAGATTTCAACTTCTAAAGACAAGACAACAAAATATGATGAGGCATGTCATGCCTTGGGCTTGACCAGATAATGGTGAAGTAATGGTAATGGTCAATGGTGGATAATGAAGAGGGACCATAGTGTTTTGTATGTCTCATAATATCATGAAGCCAAACAAGTTATAACGCTACTTGGGGACGTCTCATTCTGAACACAAATAAAGGCCTGTTGATTACTTTAGAAATAAACTACTCAACAATCATATATAGAGTTGTTTAACTAAAGCAGCATCCGTTTCATCGAAAGCGCAACTGACCTGAAGCAGTTTGCTGAGTTTCTTGGTTTAAATCGCCTCACTATAGAAGAGGAGTTTAATTCCTTCTGCCACTGACATGGTTTTAATTAATTAATTACTTTCTTCATGTTTCTTTGCAAGCATCGGGCTGCATGTGGTAGTGGGATCAGAGGGAGCTTGACATTATTGTTGTCTATGAAAAGGGGGCCCTGCAGAAAATGTTTGGGAAGCACTGGTATAAATTAACTGTGTACAGTTCTCATCTTAGGCAGACCTTCTGGACTAACAGATATTAAAAATTAAACCTTGATGCTGTCACATTGGTGCTTAAGTGTCTTTCTCAGATTTCTACCTCATAACTCACCTATCAGGATGAATAGACAGAAATGGGACACATAAGAGGGTTTTAAAAGCAGACATTTTGTCATAGCAAGAAAAGCCCATTAATGGCAGCACAGTCTCTTTAAGAGCTCCAGTAAGACCCAACAAAGACGCATCATGTGCAACACAGAAACCCTGAAACTGGTTCACCTATACAACACTGATTCATTATTAAAAAGCTCTTGCAGATTTTCTGCTCTGACAATATAAGAAAGGTTGATTACAGAAGGAATTATTTCTTTGTGGTCACAATGTTACTTTGATTTTACAAACATTGCTATAACATACAGGTTTCCACATACTGTAGGTCATGTGAATAAAGTATGTTTAGATATTTGAAAACAGTCAAAACAGTGGTACTTTAATCAGTTTTTGATTAAATTAAATTAAATTAAATTATTATGAACCTTAAAAGAATTTATTTATTTACTCACTTGCATCAATGGCTACTCTTCTCACGACCCAAAAGGCAAAAGGATAAAAGGTGCTCACCGGTATGTTGTTGATCCGCATTCGACTCAGGGTTCTTCTGTAGTAGCTGAAGTCATTCTGAATGGCAGGATTTGTCATCTGTAAAAAATAATAATAAAAAATAAAAAAAAATAAACACTGAGGCAGACTTGTCCATAGGTGGCACAGCTTGACATTCAGTTCTGGATCAAACACGCCATCTTCATGATGGTACGTTTTAGCCAACAATGAAGAAATGAAGCTTTCAAGGGGAAGTGACAAAGAGAACACTGATACAACTACAGTTTTATTTGATGAACTGGATATGAAGTGTCTGACACTCATTCTCTCCCTGACATCCACATCCTCGTTCCTCCTGTAAGGAAATGTTTGGATATTTTATCGTTTGAGATGACAAGAAGGTCAAGTTACAAAAGGGTCCCATTAAGGAGAGGCGAGGACAAATGTGACCATATCCAGACATTTATTTACAATTGCAGCTTAGAGTAGATGACAAGAGTACATAAAGATGTCCCTAAAAAAAATTTGACTTTGTCATAAAAAATAGAATAGAAAATAATGAAATAGAGGAAATTTGCCTTAGTAACTGCCTGTACACACAATAAATAAATAAATATACATTAAGAAGAAAAGCTAGCCAATCAGAAAGCTTCTTTCAAACCAGCACCACCAGTGAGAGCTCATTATCACCATTGCTATATGAGTCTGTCACAGTCAAAGCTGCACTGGCAGCATGCTAATCCTGCTACAATAGACTGGTACTCAGTCTGTGTCCACAGTGCCCACCAGGAGAGACAGGCTGCTCTGCCAGGGAGGGGCTGCACGCCACACAGACACGCTAACTAGGTCAGAAGCCCATGCATGGGTGTGAAAGATTGATGAATAGGCCTGGCATGCCACCTTACACTCCCTACCTTCATGTTTTATCTTGCCAGGATGGGTAGTGGGTACTAATTGGGGCGCCACAGCAAATCGCCTCAGGGAGTCAGCCTTTGTTTTGTTTTTTTAGTATTTGTATCTCAGCCTTCAGAGGGATCCAGTTCATCCACTGTCTATGAGTACTCACAGAATCATGTTGTTTTTATTTTACAACTGGTATTTGAGCAGCACTCATACTTGATATGTGGCGTTTTCAGAAGCATTTCATCAGCACTTTTTGTTTGAATTCAGGCAAGATCAGAGTGCTTAAAGTTTACTCCCTCACTCATTTATAAAAGCTGCCACATTGCAGAACTTGGCTTAGGATGACAACAATTTGCAGACCTCTTTCCCTGCTTTTACCCTTATTAGCCATTCCACTGACATCCAGTATATTACAAACAGAGCAGCATCAGGATTCCAAATAAAATGCTAATGAAGCAGTCACTGGCGGCAGTTTAAGACTGCACACAGCTAAAGTTAATTCAGAGGCATCAGCAGCTTGTTGAGTGACTAATAGGTCCAGTTTGTTCACAGCAGACAAGAGCAGAGTTTACAGTGCTGGCTAAAAATTGAGAATAGAAGATATGTTAGAGGGTCTTACTTTAAGCTCATCAAAGCGCAGAGTGAAGTGGAGGATCTCTGCAAACTGCTTGGCTAGCGCCTGCTCACGCTCCAGGTGTTGAGTCGGGTCGTTGTAAGTCTCGCTGGTCAGAGCTCCCAGGAGGCTGTGCAATGCTGCCTCTGTTAGAAAAAGACAGATTTGAAGATGGAAGTGCAGCACTTTCAGAATATATACATCTACTGGGCTTTTAGTCATGACATAAAGACCACGAAGAAGGCATTGAAGAGAGACACTTCAGCTGATGCCTTTAGTCTTTCTCATCATCAGTCAGCACTGCTTTTTGTCATTCGGGCAGCCAGTTAACAACTTCAGCAGCCCTTAATGCAAAGGTCAGAAAAAGAGGAATGGCTGCTTGTAGCAGGGTAATGCTGAATATTCAGGTACAAAATGCAGAATGGTGCAGAAACTAATAATAAAACTTCAACCCTACAACAACCAATTATTTTCATTTTTGATTTGATAATTTTTTATGTGTGGATCATCTAAGATGAACAGAAAAGCAGGAGGCCGTGTGACTTATGACATCTTCTCAAAAAAGAGACAACCTGATAGCCATTTGCCGACAGCACTATTCACAGCTTGATCAATACAAGTCTTGAGCCGTGAATGAGCCCTAATTCCAGTACCAACAACACACCAGTAAGTTAGTAAGAAATAGGGCTGCTCCTTGGATTTTTGCTGAAATGCCTATGAAAATTAAGGATTGGTCCAGTTACAGTTAACAGTGTGTAACTAACAGAGTTTGAAATTGCAACTAATTGCAGATAAGCAGCAAAATAACAGTTTAAGATTTAGACAATACTAATAATACAAAAACAATCCCAAGTTGAAGCTTAAGCGTTCACTGCATGTGTAAACACTGTAGATAATATTAATAGTAATAAAATCTAATGATTAAACTGCTGTTCCTGCGGTTTAAATGTGTACTCATGTGCATGAATACTCTACATTGTTTTAATACCAAAAAATTTGCCTCAAAGGACTTTAAATTTATGCAGCACATAACATCAATGGAGAGGAAAAAAAAAGAACAGAACAACTCCTTCTTCTCATGGACTGTGTGTGAGGTCAAGGAACAACTGTCAAAATGGATCATGAGCAGTTAGATCTGTGAGCAGAGCAGTGTGTCAGCCAGCTGAAGCATCCTGATTAGAATGGAGACAGATAATGGGGCAGCGGTGGTGCCCAAACTGCCCAGAGCCCAATGCCAGTCTCAGGAGGACTGGGGTGGAGGGGGGTTGTATTTTGAGGGGTGGAGGGGGCTTGAGGGGGCTATCCTGCTCAGATGCAGATGAGACATGGGACTAATTATCTTATTGGCATGGAAATGGAATGGGGGGCGGCGGCATGATTTCATTCAAGCAGGATTACGCTCATTGTTTTGACAGTCAGTAAATACAAAGCCTGTGCCATGCCTTGACATAACATGCCCATGGACCAATGATTAAGGAGACATGATGGCGATCTAATGAAATGTTAAGAAGTAATATTCAATAAACAAGTCTTGTTCAAACAGTTTATTTTATTTATTTATTTTGTTTTTGTTGCAATGAGGAACTTAAAAACCTTTAAGGCCCAGAGGGAATTTTATTTTTAGACGCAGACGGTGCTTTGAGTTCAGTCTCAACGCACGAGGGGAAGCTTCAACAATGATATAACCCCAGACAAACTCAGCATTTATAAGCTTTGTGGTAGCAAATTCAATTTAAATAGATGTTTTTACAACGGTATCGTGCAGTTCTTGCTGATTACAAATGACGATGTGCACGTCAACAAAAAAACACAGAAACAGGCGGATTGCAGACAGGGGTCTACTGCAGATAATCGTGAGACGACTTTAAGGAGACGGACAGAGAGCTGGCAGTGCGGTGCGGTAAATTGAGCACGTCTGCTGTCCAGTAATGACTTCCATCTGCTTGGGCCAGCATTTCCAGCAAAGCAGCTGATTAAAAATGGCCTTAGTGGTGCAGTATCCCCCCCGCACCACAATCTACATCCCAGTCAAAACAGAAGTTAAGATGGAGCTGCTTTTAGGCGGTCAGAAATGAGCCACTCTAGTATGTCGGGAAGTCAGAGAGGGGCGGGGTGCAGGGGAGATGTCCGATCTCATCAGATCATGCCATAGCAGGAGAGCAGAATTTTGGGCATGTGCATGCAGAGGAAGACTGGTTTGGCTGGACTTCAGTTTGGTTTTGACGCTACAGTCTCTGATGAGAGCTGAAAAGTTTTTGCCATTATTGAAAGAAGCAGGATTAAAGTTAAATCAAGGATTCTGTACAGCTCTGTAGATCTCAGCTCTACCAAATTAAATTTTCACATGATTTGTCAGTTTATTTCAATTATCAAATAAGAATTTAAAATCCTTGCTGTTTCTGTCTCATCATATGTAACATTTTTACTGCTTGTCTAGGTAAAGTGAATATTTTAGGGTAAAAACATACATCTAAAATAATCAGTTACTAACCTAGATAACAGAGAATTTATTTGTTTATTCAAAACAAATATTTGTAACTGTGTTGAATGAGTTCATTAAGTAGGCATGTGCTCAGATTTACAAATAAATAAATAATATAGCTGACAGGGACACTGAGAAACAGAACAACCAGAGACTTTGCAGGAGAATCAATGTCAACCACACCTCTACAACGTAACCCAGACTAATGGGCAAGACACACAGAGAGCGACCGACAGCGGCGACACGCAAAACTCGTCGCCAAACACACGGGAAGCGACAAACAGCAGCGATGACGGCAGTGTCGCGCCTCGCGCTCTGAGATCACTTTTCTCCAAGGAATGTGATTGGTTATGATATCAGAGGGAATTCAGTCTGTAACAGACAAGGCATGAAAGATGAAGAGTCAGAAGATTTTGCTCGTATCATAATCTTGTTGTTGACTCTACTGTACAAAGAAAGACAACAGGGTTCATCCTGTTTTACAAACATGGAAACTGTGTGGTGATTATCATTATTTGATGGCGGACCTCAAGGCTGATCCAAATAAATTCAGAACTTACGTTCTGCCAAATAACTGGAAAGATATGCTAGGTAAGGACGGATATTGGGACTCAATGTCTACATGTCTGCAGTGACAGATATGTACATTTCGCTTTGTCTGGTTTCAGTTGTATTATCTCTCTAAGTGTTTGGTATAAGCATTTAAGGTAGAGTTGAGATGTTTGTTAAAGGAGTCACACAGATTCCAATTAGACCCATTACTTGTTTAATAGTTATAATCATATTTGGTTTGCCAAAAAGCCTCAACCCCAAAGGTTGTCTGTAAATGCTGCAGCTTAAAATTTGGCTGCCACCGTTTGTAAAACTGCAAAAAGAATTATTGTTTTAAAAAAAAGTGTTTTGTTTTTTTATGTACTGTGAAGGTTCCCTGGATGCATATCCTGCCTGATTGACAAATGTCTGGGATTGATACTTTTCTCTCAGCAGAGATCATTTCTATGATGTTGTTAGTTGATTTTACATAATTGTTACAATAACAATCTGACCCCGTCTGACCCCCATATTTTACTCTCCATCTGTTTAGTGGTTGCCCATAATGGAAGTCACTTAAAGCCAGTCTGACTGCAAAGATCTTTTATATTTTACCCACACATAAAAAGGAAAACATGGCCTAGGCTGAAAAGTTTCAATAATTTCCCTTAAGATAAATATCAGCTGTCCAAGAATGTTTCGAGTTTATTTTAGTGGAGAAAAAAAGTCACTGTTTCAGCTAATAATTACATAAAGTACTTTCCTTGGTTGTCCTGCTCTGCATATCGCTCCACCAGCCTGTAGAAGACTTTTTGCTTCATGCGTGTAAGTCAGAACGGCACGCTGGGGAGGCCAACATGGCCCCTGAAGCCAAAAGTCAAGACAGTGAATTGGAGCAGCAGCCAAAGCTGAGAGATGACCTACTTTGTTACATAACAGCAGTCGTCAGGCTGCCGCCGCCCACTTCTCCCATTGACTACCTTCTCCGCCGCCACTTAGATTGAGGGCACATGGTTGAGGCCACTAAGGCATGACGAGCTCCACCCCCTTCTTCAGCTTCAGGGTCATAAAAAGATCAGGGAAAAGGAAGCTGTGAGCCTATGTCCCCACCCCCATTTTCTATATGCTAATTAAACAAGCTATAGCCCCATCCTACACAGGGGTCAGTGCACTGTGCAACGCAAGCACCATGTTGATGAACACAAGGCTGTGTGGGGTTTCTAAGCATGCTACAATAGGCTGGGTTGCAAGTTATGTGAATGCATTTCATGTCTGTTGACGGCTCAGCAGTCAATAATTCAGATGCACACAAACAATTAAGGTCATGTATGGAGGTAGTGTCTGTGCAGAGCCACTTAAAGAGACCTTTTATATTCAGAACATGAGTTTGAAACAAAGAGTATTTCAAATTCTAAACAACGATGAGACGTCTCATATAATGCAAATGTCAGAGTGGCAGTGTCATATGTACCATCACTTGGAGTTTGAGGAAAATCTCAATTGCTCAGGACCCCTGAGCTCGTTCCACTTGAAATGATGCAAGCAGCAGCCTCAGTATGAGAGCCAGTGATGTAATGTTTCCTGGCCTACACAATGAAGTTACTGTAGAGTAGGGCTGTCGCAAATGATTATTTTGATGAATCAACTAGCAACTAATTATTTTCGTGATTAGTTGACTAATCGGATTATATGTAAATTCTCAACAAAGTTGTCCATTAAAGAGAAATGCATTTTTTTAAACACTGAAACATAGCATTGTAAATCAAAACTTTATCGTTGTCACATTTCCTATGCAAACATGATATCGTTATAACGTTAGTAAACACATGATGTGTGTGCTAAGGGTAATGAAATTGCCATCACTACTGTTAACGTGTGACGTTAACTGTTAACAGCTATCAATACAAGTAGCTCAATGTTGACAATGTTAGCAGCTACCAAGCCAATTAGCTTACAGAGACGACTATCCCTCTTTGTCAATGACAACATGCCTCCTTTTAAAATGCTTGTGCATCGCTGTCATACTGCCATGGAAGGTGAGTTCTATCTTGCAGATTTTGCACTGCACTCGCTTCTCTTGAATTCTTATAAAATACTCCCAAACTCTCAAGCTCTGTTGCCGGCTCACCATGATACTGTTGTTTGGGCCTAACTTTTTCAGTGACATAACAGCTGACCCCTAGTGTCACTATTGCAAATGTGTAAAAGGTGCAGCAGTTTTGAGAGAAAAACAAAGCTAAAAAACACATTTTTAAAACGATGACGTAGATTATTAAATTAGTCACCAACTATTTTAATAGTCAACATAATCACAACTAATCGACTAATCTAAGCAGCCCTACTGTAAAGACAATGCAGGCCGTTATTTACCTAATCTTTGGGAGAACTCGTAGAACTTCTTCAGTTTCCCCACCAAAGGAACCACAGCTGCCCATGCCTGCTCCTGCAGTGCCTCATCGCTTGGATTTTGGATGGCCTGGAAATGACAAAATGGAAAATGTTAAATCTAAAATGATTAGATAAATGTTTCTTAGGAAGATTTAGAAAAGTTTAAAGGTTTAAAAAGTTTAAAGTCACCCCTTATTTTGTGTAGCGATGCATGTTGTTAAAGAGGGACCCATTTCACACAGATTTGTGGTGCTGTGCAGCCTGTGAATAAGTCTTTTGTTGCTCCATATGGAGGTGTTTGCAGTTGTTCAAACTGCCAGGACTTTATGCTCAGAGTTCCAGTGCAGATTGCTTGAAAGCGGTCTCAATCTTAGAAGAACATTGACGGAACAACATGTGGATGGAGGATGATGGTGTTTTAACACCTTACACTTTTCGCATTAAGACCACACCTGCACTTTTTTTTTTTCTTTTCTTGCATTGTAAACAAACATGGCTGGTCTAGTGGCTCTCTGGTCCTCTCTGTGTCTGCTCCTCCTGTCCGTCTACTGAATCATGACATCTGACAGTGATCAGATGATCAGCTTTTCTATCGCTAGTATCGTCTCTCTTGTTGCGTTTGTTTATTGCTCAGATGAGAAGGAGGAAACTAGCGAAACATGGCTCACACTGGCACATATTTACCCAAAAGTATTGTTTTGGCAGGACCCTTCTCAAACACAGTAGCTGAAAGGTGGTAGAAAGGATTTTTACTTCAGCTATGCAGGGGTGGGTCTAGAAAAGTTTTGATTAGGGGCCAGGCAGGAGAACTGGCCAGGAAAAAGGGAGGCACAAATAAGAACTTTGTGTTTTTAGCCAGATAATTAGTTTTATCATACTTTTTTCATCAATATCAGCCGTTTTACTTCATTTGTCAACATCTGGTGGTTTTCTGACAGATATCATCATGTGATAATGTGTAGATGGTTGGCGAGATGATGCTGCATGAATTCTGCATTATGATTTTAGAATATGGTAGAGATGATTTAGAACATAGAGAAGCACATGCTGCATTTACTGACCCTTGGTCATCTGATGTTTACCCAAGGGAAGGTCAGTTAACACTAAATATTTGTATTCATTGCTTGCAGTAAAAACAGGCAAATTAATGGTGATTAATCATGATTAAATAATTTGTAAGCTGTCATTAATCCGATTAAAAATGTTAATGATTTGACAGCCACAGTTTTTATGTCTTCCATCAAGTCTGATAAATTTATAGGAGTTAATGACTAAACTGGTGGAGTACAAGTATCCTATATTCTGGATTGAAGTAAAAAGTCAAAATACTCCTGAATTTGCTATGACTTGGTGAATAATAATGATTAATTGAATTTCACTGTTCGATTGAATTAGTACACACTGAAAGCCAAGATCATAGGAAAGAACCTCAATATATAAATATCAAATTCATTTTATGGTTTAATTTTAGGTAAGGTCTGAAAAAAAACCCCGAAGAAACTAAACGCATTGAGGCAAGACATGATGCCTGCTTTAATATCTAGTATACTTCACTCATGTAAAGGGTATTCATTTGAGTTGTTTTTTTTTTCAATTTTAATCCATAAAAAAGGTCTGTTCTTATTTATTTTGTTATTTAAAGTGTGGACTGCTGAAGACCTTGTATAAAAGAATTGTAACACAGCGTCAAACCCAGCTACGGGGAACACCTACACTCCTCATGTGCTTATAAACCCAGTAACGTTACACAACCTAGAAGTGCTTTTCTGCTGCAGGAAGAGGCACAGACTCTCCTGCAGTTGTGTGTGCTGCAAATGAGGTAAAAACTTAATCAGGTGTACCTCTCTGATCTCCTGCCCTGCTCCCTTGTAGGCCTGCAGCTCGTCCAAGATCCCTTTTGCATCTTTCAGCACTATGTCCACCTCCTCCCACACCTCTCGCTCGGCTTCTGTGGGCTGTGCATCTGCATGGGAAAACAGGAAAAAGATCACTAAAGCATATCCGACCGGTATCTGGTCCATATTCACACTGACACAACATAGGGTAAAATACAGCGCTAGGAAACTATAATCATATTAAGTTTAATAAACAACCTCAATTGTGTTAATGAAAGTTCAGAGAAATAATCTCATCTCCCAACTGCTTCTCATTACGTTAGCCTTTCCAGGCTGAGAGAAAACACATTGAAGTAAGATAAGAAATGGCTATTAGCAAGAGTGCATCAAGGCATCCACTGGATGTAAAAATGTGATGTTCTTTTAATATAAAAACCACCCAGAAACAAGTCTGAGCCATACCAGAAACGGTTTTCTCCTAAGGTATCTCTGAGTCTCTGGGTTTGCCAAGTTTGAGAATAGTACAGTGCGGGTTCAAGCTGTGTTGAGGGGCCTTAGGCTAGAAAGCAGCTGAACTTCGATGCTTTATTTTTAAGGAGGTGGGGGGGCTCTGTTACAGCTCTGGTCTGATTGTTATTCTGCACACAGTTTGCTGTGGAAAAGGCAGGTTGATGGAAAAGTGCATTGATTTTTCTCTTTCTTTTTTTTTGCCTGCTGTGAGAAACCAGTGTAAATGCTAAATTAGAATTAAAAGACACGAGAGCTTAGAGTTGATAATGTTATGGAAAGATATTCATGTAAACAATATCAGTAGTGGGAGCAATTACCTAAAACTTACTTTCAAAATCAAGGAAAAAATTGGGCTCCTGTTCAAGATCTGTGCATGTCAGAACTTTCAGTAGATTCCCCATGTTATGATACCTGTTAAAGAAAAGAGTGAGAAATTAATAAAAGGGGAACGGCACAGCAGTAAAGTGAGCAGGTGTCAATACGCTGCTGTATCGGAGGCACCTCGCTCCTGCTCTGCTTCACTGCTCTGATGCATGTATGAACTCAGCCATGTGCCCGCCGCTCATGAGCACCAGCACTCCCCTTGGACCACCTTAGTATGCGCTTCCTGCGCTCATCTTCTTACCAGCCAGATGTCAAACCAAAAAGACCCAAAAATAAAAAACACAAGTTTGATCTGTTTTTCTGCTTTGTTAACCCTGTTCCCAGCATTCAAAAGGTCTTTACAGGCAGTTATATGCAAAGCCACAATCCTCCACAGGGATCTCTCTGCTAATCTGTGTTCACACATTAAGTAGGTAGCTGGTAGCTCCACAACAACACATACAATTAAGCTTTTAGAAAAAAAATAATCTAACAGAGCCTGTTCTGTAAATTTAGTTGTTTATAACTAAAAACAGTTGTAGAGGGGCTGTAAAATTCACTTGTTCATTCCCGCAGATTCATAATGACTTTGTGTAGTGCAAAGCAGTGTCTTGGTGATAATAGCAGAAACATTATATCAACAGTTAACATACTGTAGCAATGCAACTACTCAGTGAGAACAAGGTGCAGCAACAACGCCTCATATTTTCTACAGGAGTACAGTGTCAGGCTGCAGCAACCCTATACAGATGGCTGCAGTACACAGCAGCTTATTAAAACGTTTGTTACAATAACAATAAGAGATACTTATAAAAAAAATACTTGTAAAAATCCTCATTAAAATGAGGCCATATTATGTTTGCTTTAAGGTTTAATTTTCTATACAGCTTAGTCCAATTCAAGGTAGCGGGGGTGGAGCCAATCCCAGTGATTAGCAGGCGAGAGGCAGGTAGAAGGTGTCACCAGTCAATCGCAGTGCACATGCTTTAGTTTCAAAGAAAAAATATAATATTTTCCTCATTATGTACATTGATGCTGTAATATTTGTCACTTCCTAATAAAAACACTATAGAACCTCTAAGAGTTCCCCCTCCCCACCCTGCTCTAATTCAGTGGTCCTCCAAGGGGGTCCCCCAAAGAGCACAGGGGGACCCCAAGGCTTTAAACATTCAGAGCCATAGTAATTAATGTCCATACATTGTCCCAATTTAAGAAAGAAAAGTAGAGCTATATGTTGTTAATTTAACTTTGACTTTTTTCGAAGGATAGGACTCGTAGGAAGCTTAGACTTATCTTATGCTCTATATTTTTGTGTGGATTCCTTTAATTGCTTTATTTTGTTTCACGGCAGCAGCTAGGGGGTCAATAAAAAATAGCAAAAAGTGAGGGAGAAAGCGGGCAGCCCTGTCTGGTGCCTTTCTGCAAACAGAAGCTTGGAGAAGTTTGATCTTTGGTCTTCACACATGACTTTGGGTTGTTATATAATGTTTTTAATTTTATTTAAGATGATTCAAACCCAAATTTGTTTAATGTTGCAAATAAAGATTTCCAGTTTACTCAGTCAAATGCTTTTTCGGCATCTAAAGAAATGACTGTAGATTCCAGATTATTTAGGGTAAAATAATCTATTATGTTAATTAATCTGCATATATTAGTAGAGAAATGTAAAGCCTGTTTGGTCAGGATGTATTATTAGAGGGGTTATTTTTTCTATCCTTCTGGCCAGAGCTTTGCTTACTATTTTAGATCTACATTTAGTGTGGGGTCTTCTACTGGTTTTAATATTAAAGTAAAATTATATGAGTTCATATTTAAAGGTATTTTTTGTTTTTCCTTTATTTTTAATGTATTATAGAAAGTGGGTGCCAGCATTGTCCAGAATATTTGATGGAATTCCGCTGGATAACCATCTTGTCCTGGGGCTTTGTTGTTGGACATATGCTGGAGAGCTTCATGGAGTTCACTGACTGAAAGAGGTGAATCCAATGCTGTTTTTTTAAGTTTTTTTTTCATGTTTTAATGTAGGAAGATTGATCAATATTTTCATCTGTTGCGTTTAGTTGTGATTTATATAATGTTGTTTATCTTGTCAGGCTTGAGGTTGACATTTCCTTCTGGATTGTTAACAGAGAAGATTGTTGTTTTCTCCTTGTTTGTTTTTAACTGATTAGCCAGGAACCTTCCAGATTTGTAGCCATGTTCAAAGTTCACCAAGCAAAGTCTTTGCACCAAGAATTGTGTTTTTTTATCTATTATTTCATTAAGCTTAAGTTTAGCTTTCCCTATATCGTTCAGTATGTGTTCTTCTGGGGAGAAATGGTAAGCGTCCTCTAGGGATTTAATTCCGAGTTCTAGCTTTCATTTTTTTATTGGAAGGGAAGGAAATTATTTTCCCTCGCATTACTGCTTTTCCTGCCACCAAAGAACACACGCTGAAGTTTCTGGCAAGTTGTTTTCCCAGATATGAGGACCATTCTTATTTAAAGTAGCTGATAAACTCAGGATCTTTAAGAAAAGGACATAATAAATCTCCAGTTTCTAGTTTCTATAGTGCACCTTTAAAACAATATTAGAAAATTATTAGCTTTTTGCTTCTTTAAATGCCTATGGAAATAAATATTAAATTTATTGACAAATCATTTGAATTTCATGAACTACCATATAAGTTTGCAGGGAGAAGGGATGAGGGCCAAAGGCGTTGGAGAAATGGTGAACTAGCCATTGTACACCTGCCACACAGCATCAATACTGTGCATTGAGAACATAACGTAGACATGAGACATACAAATGATGTTCAGGTGTCCAGCAGATTTAAACCTGATAACTGAGACTAATGGCAAACCAAATTCTTCTACATCCATATCCCTGCTGCGTGTGACACACACACACACTGTCTACTGTAACCTCTTAGCTTAAATCTCAGCCTTCAGCTGTGTCTTGACAAGTAACAGCCTAGCTCTGCTCTCTGCTCCCTGCTCCGTCGATCCCGTGACTCCTAGAAAGCAGTAACCAGCTCGCTGTCAAAAGCACGGGTCAACAGAATGTATGACAAGTCAGAAATCTGCAGCATTTAATACAGAGAAGCTATGTCAGGCTCCACCAGCGGAGACAGATTTAACCCCTGGTGACAGAGCAGAGATGGACAGGATGTGCTCCAAAAGGGCAAGAGGAGGGTCACTGCTGCGCTCACCTGAGATGACTGACAGGGAAAAGGCCAAAGTGACTGAATGTGGGCTGTTGGTGATGTGGTCCATCATGCCAGCACAGGTAATGCCGGGAGACAGGGAGGTGCGGCGACACAGCAAAGTACACACTCAGCAGCGGGTGGTTAGATGGGGTGGGCTTTAAAATGCATGAGATGTCTGATGTTGAGAGAGATGGCGGGAGGGGGTCATGTCCCTTTTTTGCCCCTTTTCAATATAGGAAAATGTTTGTGATGAGTAGACAATTTTAAGACAAGATAGTTGAAAGCAAGTTAAAAATGACTAACCAAGCACTGAGACTGAGGGGATCTACTGAGCATCATTAAGACAAGGGAGTTAAATTATCCCCACTTAGGCCTCTCTAATGATATACTAAATTTGTCTGCATATATTTTAAAGTCTAAATATATGCAGCTAGCGTAATATTTTTTAATTTTATCTGGTCTATTACAATTTTTGGATTCTTTTTCCTTTTCAGCTCTGTTGACTAGGCATCAGCAGGACCTTCTTAAGTCTACATGTAAATTTTTTTTTTCTTAGAATTTTGTCACTCGTCAAACCCACTGACCACCTGCACGTACCCACCTGCCTTGTCCAGCTTCGTCCTATTAGCCTTCACTAATGTGACCTGAATGTCTAACTGTGCCAACGCTGGCACCTCGCTTACTGTCAAGAACCAGCACCTGATGCAGCCTCAGAAGGGCTGAGCCCTGTCACTGGCCTCGCCCTGCTGGATGATGTGGGCACTGCCCAACACTGCTAAACCTCCTCTGGTCCTCTGCTGCCACCTCTCAGCCACTCACTGACTGGAATCAATTGGCAGGAGCAGCCTGAATGACGAGGATGCCGACAGCCTTGTAGAGCCCAGCACTGGTCCCTTGTGCTGTTTGAAATGAGGTCATTTTAAGGACAGCGATTTGTGTGGCAGTGTTTTAAAGTCAAGAAGAGAATCCTGAAGTGCAGTGAGGGGAGGTTTAAAAAAAAAAAAAAAAAAAAAAAAAAAAGCTTTTGAAGTTTCACTCTGCTTCAGACATAAAATAAACACAGACTTTGCAGCTTAGACAAACTTTTTATTATGACAGCCTTCACTTCAAAAAGGCATTTTTGATAATTAAGCTAAAGTAAGTAACTGTTTGCTTAGGGATAGCGTAGTAAGTGAGGGGCAGCAGCGGCAGGGGATATATCAGAGAGATATTGAGGAACTCTCTGTGGCTGGATTACTGCCCAGCAGTGCTGGCATGTCCAGGGCACCACAGCAAGCCCAACGAAAGCCTTGTTGTTGTTTTGAACCCCCCCACTGAGCCATCGCGTGCTCGCTGTGAGGAGGGAGGGCTGCTCACAAGGCCAGGGACAGAATTTGACAAGCTGAGCCCGCGCAGCCTTCTCATTGGCTGAGCCAATCTACCCAACAGCTCGCTGTATCCATGGAGTCAAAAAAAATTTTGGAGCCATTGAAAAACACTGCAACAGCCAATCAGGAGCAAGCACCGGGTAAGGAGCAAGTACAGTAGTAGTAGGAATTGAAAGCACATGAATACATTAATACAGATGAGGTAATGTGCCAAAAACAGCAGATTAGTAGGGAAGTAAAGTCAACTGCAGATGGTGGAGAAATAATTAATTCCAGCAGTTAGCACTTTGTGATTTGATGAGTTTTGATTTTCTGTGCAACTAAGTCACATTTTTTTGATCAGTTGCTTAAAAAAAATAATGCTGTATAAAATCATATACTGATGAATAAGCTAATTACTGCCTTGTAAATATACTACACTGCATTTGGTAACCAAGGCAAAATATCTATAAAATATCAAAACAGTGGATAAAAAATAGCCAAAATCCCTCATATTTCCAGATTGTTGGTGGTGCAGAGGTAGTTGATGGTGAAGACACCAAAACAGCGCCACGCCCATGCAGCAGCCTGACCTCTGCATGGCACTCCCTTTTACATCCCCAAACTATGCCTCCCCTGTAAATAGCACACCAAAAAGCAGGCCACAGCTGAAACCACGCACTGCGGCAGCAGAAACAGCTCGGGGGGCCAAGGGGCTGGCTAATGTAAGGCTGGGATAGTGCTGACATTCCACTACTCGGCTGCAGCATGAGGATCCACGTGCCCTGCTGCTTTACTATGAAGGAAAAACAACGCCCTCCCTTCCCCAGTCTCAGCGCAAAGCGTCACGTGGCTCCACCGTGCTCAGGCTGAGAGCTTGCCTGAGGTGTGGAGGAAGGGGGGATGGGCCAAGGCAGCCGTCTGTGTGCATGTGTGTTTCAGTGTCTGAAATAATGTGGGTCCGAGAGGGGTATACGTTGCTCATTTTTGCCTGAATAAAATATTTAGATTAAGAGCAGTACAGGTAAGGATGTGTGGTGAATATAACTGTGTGTGGAAGGGGAGGGATTTGGGGGCATCACACTGCAGCAGAGGCGGGTAGAGCTAGGCAGCTTTAAACTTGACCTAGATTCCCCCAGTTGACATGCCACATCGCATTAGCCCACTCGGCCAGACCTGGACCCGCCGGAGCTCACTGATACTGTCCTGATTTGACAGGCAGAAAAATGGGGGGAGCACTTGGGGCTACAATGCATCCCCTAGCACCCCCCCATCCCCCCTGCCCCAACTCCTCACCCTCTCCTGCCAATCCTACCCATCTGACCGAAAAAATGGATGGCTCAGAGGGCACATGACAGGAGGTACAAGGAAAAGAGGGAGGCAGCTATTTGCTTGTTTACAGGGAGTGAACTTGATTTTCCCATGGCCACGCCTCTGCCCCCTTGCACCCAAGTAAACATCAACTAATACCCCCTCACCCAGATTCAAGCAAATCAAAACAAACCCTAGAGGAAGACTGAATCATGACAACTGACGGCAATACTTGAGGTGACATCCGGTGCCGGATGTCTCATCTTACTCCTGCAACTACACAGGGGGCTAAAAATACTCCCTCCATAAAAAAGAGCTCCTGAAAAGCTTCCCATCAGCGGCGCCGTGATGAACCCAATCACCGTGAAAGTAAATGAGCACATGGTTTGTCCATAAAAGGCACATCAGAGAGGAGGATGAAAGTAGGAGCGCTAAGCTCCTCTTTTTGGATAGCAGATGATAAAAGTTGGAAACCATGGCAACAGGCACATACACACGTCTGCTAAAATGCTGGCTTCGTTGAAATTGAGCTCTATGAAGAGGCTCTTAGTGCTTCTCTTCAGTCACACCAATACAACACTTTATCCCATCAAAACTCACAGATGCTGACAGCTTGGGCTGTTTTAAAAGAAAGTTGATAGATTTAACAGATAAAAAAGGGGAAGAGAAGATTTGTGTCTCCACTCTACTTGTATATGGATGATCATTCAAGTTCAAAAGGAAGAATATGAATGAAAATATTATGGTAAATTTAGATCAAAAGGATTTGAAGAGCTGTAACAAGAACTGCGTTTGCATTAACTTTCTTGCTCATTTTACCATTTTTAACCAAACGTCTGCTTCAAAGAGAAATCCTCTACACCCTGCCCTTGAATGTCCTCTGAGTCCTTCCTGGGATGTGCTAGGAAATCATTAAGGAGGGCACATCAACTCACTGTCGCCGGTCTAAGCAGCACCTCCCTCAGGGGCAGCCGCCTCTTGAATCCATTCACACAGATCTCCCATTCTTCTACAGAAACAGCCCTGAGCCATCATTACTTGACTGACCTTCTGAGTGAATGTGACTCACCAACGTCAGCGCATCTTTAAATCTCACTTGTTCATATCAGAACTTGTGAGTGTGAGGAGAATTTGGGGGGGGGGGGGGCTTACGTTTGTAGCTGGAAAACTAAATTAAGCCAGATTTATACTTAAGAAACATGGATTTACATGACCTTAGATATTTCCCCCTATACAGTGTTATCCTAACTGGATATTGGGTGGGGCACAGAGGAGGTTTTGGAGAGATGAGTGTCAGAATGAAGAGCGCCAGCATTTTCATTCAGCAGGAGATGAGCGCCATCTGCAGGATAAAAACTACTGTGCACTCAGGGCAAGGATGAGGTTGATTAAATTTCACTCCAAAGTTACAAACTCTTCTATTAGACTCAGTTTTCTACCGTGTATATTTGCAGAGGAATGGCCAGCAGTCTGAAAGCTCCTCACAGTATACCAGGACAGGAAGTTACACAGTGTCAAACCATCATTGGTATAAATAATAGATAAGCAAAGAGAAGTTGGGAGCTTTTAGCTGACATAACAAGACCTCCATACATATTACATCCAGTCAGACGTCTCATCTTAAATTACAGATTCTGGGGTGGGGTTAACAGAGGAAGACCAATGCATTCGCCGTATGCTGAGTCAATAATGGAGAAAAACTTTAAACTTTGATTTAATCTGTTTTAAGTAATACATCTGTGATATCCTTAAACATATGTGTTTTAAAAAAATAAAGTTAAATTTTTGAGCTATTAACCTTTGGTTTTGATTTTTTTTTTTTTTTTTTTTTTTAAAGTGTTTTGAAGTATATACAGCGAGGAAACTAAGTATTGAACACCCTGCTATTTTGCAAGTTCTCCCACTTAGAAATCTTCGAGGGGTCTGAAATTTTCATCGTAGGTGCATG
>JBAMHW010000020.1:9222328-9247837 GCA_037177495.1 Rhadinocentrus ornatus | reverse complement strand
GGGCCCACAAATGACACTTTTTTTAGCTCAAGGTTTGATGAAATATTAAACTGATCGCAACTAAAATAAACATCTCATGTAAAAAAAAAAAAAAAAGGGATGAAAAACCTGTAAAACAAACAGCCAATGATGTATTTTATCAACAGGTGTTTACCTTGGGTGATGCTTAGGTCTGTTGCGTTATGCAATAAGTCAATTAATTGCACGGTAAGAAAAAATGAGGGCGATAAGCCTCGATAATTTTCATTGTTGTTTTTTCTCTTACACTTACTTTACCATGGACTGTGTATGACAACAGGTTTCACTATGGAGTATCTCGACTGAACGCTCTAGTTTCTTGCGAACTGAGCTCTCTAGTCTAGTGTCATACTTGACGCAGCATGTTGCAGCACGAGACCGTGGTGAAGCACCTGTGAGGGCCGGTATGCCGCATTTGTTTTACAGGGCTGAGAACTCTCACGCATCGGCCGTGAGACTCGTGCATTTGAGTGGCTTCTCACGCTCTCGCGTTAAACCTCCCATTCTCACGCTGAATCATGTAAATAAGTCGAAAGGAGAAAAATAGCTGCGAGAACTCATTTATTGTATCACTGCTCCCCACATGTAGGCAGAACACTCATGTAGCCTACAACGGTCAGTACAAAGCCCCCACTTCCTGGTCTACCGTAATAACCCCCGTAATGCGCAGGCACATTACACAAATAGAGTCAGCCTATAAACTACCGTAAATGACAAAATACACATCAAGAGCAACGCCGGCTAATCGAGAGGTTCGGGAGGATTCCCAGTGGGCCGCATTACTTTTGGGCCGGTGTCCCAGCATATGTGAAAAAGCGTTGCGACGCAGCAGCGGTTCATAGATCAGTCTGACACGCAGTGATGAGGGGAGATATTTCAGCTTCACCAGCAGCAACAATGCGCAGTATTTTTTTATATATATAATACAACGGTACTAACTTGCAGTTTTGCCGTTTTTTCCTGTCTGAGCCCCATGTTTAATATCCTTTTAATATATTTTTTTAGGGCAATTTTGTTTACAGAACAAAGACTTTATTATCCATCATACTTATTGTTTTTGGTTGCGTTTGGTTTTTATTCATTGTTAATGAGACAGAGTCCATTCTATTTATTGTTTTTGTTTTGTTATTTAAAATATCTACCATTTCCAGTGTAAAATGTTCTTTAGAAATTAAAACTTATTGATCTTTGAAAGGGTGTACTTGCATTATTAGTTGAAAATGGTCTCAAAATGACAACATTATCTCTTTGTGCAATATTATCGCTTATCGAGATCATTTCTGAGAAAATTTATCGCACAGCAAAATTTGTTATCGTGACAGGCCTAGTGATGCTACTGTAACTTTTTTATCACAATGATAAATGGAAAAACCTGTTTTTAGCCAGATCAGTTTTATGAGAGTTTCGTCATCAATGTTGGCTGTTTACCTTCAGTTGTCACATCTGGTGGTTTTATTACAGAAATTTTCACCGTTGAGACGGTTGGTGAGATGATATAAAAATTCTGAATTATGATCTAGAACATGGTAGAGATGATTTAGAACATATTGACATACATTATATGCTGCATTTACTGACCCATGGATATCTGATGTTTACCCAAGTGAAGGTCAGTTAATCAATATTTGTAGCATTAGCTCTTTCTGTTGGTACAATACAGTAAAAATGGGCAAATTTCAGACATGGTCACGAATGGTGATTAATCATGATTAATTTTTAAAGCTTTGATCTGATTAAAAAATTTAATCATTGGACAGCTCTTTCCTCTGCTCATGGATGGTTTTTAGTTCTGCAACTCTGCCAGGCCCATATCACATCCTAGATGCTGATCTGCTTATGATCAGCTACCAAAACCCACAATAAACCTCACAAAAGAATGACTTTGCTCTTAAATAAAGCCATACTATTATACTGTTGCTGATCCTTTTCATTAACTTTAATTTGTTAAAATAATGTATATTTAAAAAACATTGTTTAAAATGGGTTCATTTTAAATCCACTGTACAGATGAGCTTTCCAGCAAATTTGAGCAGACTGCCAAAAAAAAAAAAAAACACTCATCTGTTAACTTCACTACATCAACAAACATTGTGTTACTAACCTTTACACAAACCTTTATCTTTATCACAGTTCTGGATAATCTCATCTCCTGGTTTACAAAACCATTACCCACCTAAAGTTATGCATTTGAATTACTTTTTTAGAGAGTGAAGCTCACAGACTACCTAGTGTTTGCTTTAAATGCTTATGCAACTCGTTTAAAAAGAAAAATTTTAAAATGTGCACACATTAACAGGCTTAAAAACTTGACATCAGCTGGAGGGGGTCTTAAAAACATTGTGCTTTCTAATAATTCAGCCATTTGCAGAAACAGCAGGCAGAAAAACTGACAAGCAGAGAACACAAAGAGCTTTTCCCGCTGAGTGACTAAAGTATGTCTTCAATTTATCTCCGATCTGCTCGTGGACAAGAGCAGACATGCAAACGCAATGAATGCTTGAGAATCTGTCAAAAGAAAAAACTTTCCAGAATCCTAAAATTATGAGTTGACCAGAGGGTGAAGAAATGCTGGAACAGTACATCAAGTGTCTTTAGAAGCAATCCGTAAACTGGGAAGAAAAAAAACATCCCTTAAAGTGAATGAGTCTCCATCTCTGTTGGATTAAGCCGTGTCATGATAATGGTGTTAGAGCAAAGTGCTGAACACGACAGATCTTATAGAGGATGGCAATCCAAATAACTGCACAAACAGCATTATTAGAGAGAAAGGATCAAAAAAGCTCTTTTCTATACAGACTAAAGACAGCAGAAACATGCTCACATCAGGGTGGATGCAATAAGGTGAATACCAACAGACCTGCAAACATTTGTACATCTAACCATATAATTTGTGTGGGGTCTGTGCAGAAGAGCTGCTGGCTTAATCCTGTGGTTGTTTTATAAGGTTGCTCTGGTGAAATACTGTTGCTTGTGTTAGTGTGTCCACCTACTATGACAATAACAACACCCCTAACTTCAGCATGAATAAGAAGATTAAAGCTTAAGAAATGCTAAACTAAATTCTTGTGCGGTTCAGTTTAAAGTCTCTAAGAAAACAATCGTAAGTAATAAATACATTTTGGCTACTCGAAATGTCACAAAAAACAACAGTGTGCGGTCTGAAAACGTTGCAACAATGATTGTACCAGACAAGACATTTGATGTGTTGTGTGCGTGTCCACTTGCTGCTGGTAATGGGGTATTTAATATAGTCTGTCAGCAGGAGTCTAAAGCAATGGCTTGGTATTCTCATAGTGAGAATATCTGCAAGTGACCCAACCTGAAGCACACACCCAGAATCACTGCGCTGTATGTGCTGCAAAGAGGGACCCGGACCCCATTGTTGGGATGTCTATGAGACATTCCTGTAAAGCCAACAATGTTTGTACTGAAACTATCTTCAGAGCCACTTTCTTACTAAATAACGTATTAAGCAGCAAATAACAACATTTAAAATATTGTTATGGGTTTTATTTGTAGGTTTGTGGTTTGAAAACTTCAGAGCAGCACTGGACAAGGAAGTCCTGGGGGAATAGCACTGAAAACATGATTAATAATTTAAATTAACCAACATTAAACACTCACACCTAGCCTAGTGGCATCACACTACTTGTAGTATCTACAACTGCCTAAGCAAAAAAAAACTAATATTTGCTGGAGAAAGCATGTGGGATATCTCTTCTCTTGGGATTTCTGTGGGATGGATGAGTTCAGTGGATCAGATGAGAGATTTGTACTGCCTTTTGTGTTTGATTTCAACATATTCTGCATAAAACTTTTTAAAAAGGACCTGTCAGGTTCTTCTCTTGACTTAAAAATTGTTTAGCATGATGGCATAGCTGCATAGACTACAACAGAGGGTTTTTTTGTTGTTGTTTTTTTTAAAAGAAGTCATGCCTAGCTGCACATGCACGTCAGCACTTGCACTTGATTGGGATTTATGAGAACATGGTCTGCCGTGAACCATATATCTTCTATTTCTTAAGTTGTTTCTGAAACTGAGACCTAACATACACAGATTACACTCTAGAGCCCAACAGCAGATTTCACTTTCTTGTTTAAAGAAGCCTCAATTTAATCTTTTTTTGAGACTGCTGTTGCAGCTTGGTACACGCAACCAAAATCAAAACCAGAAAGAAGTTTCCTTGAAAAAGTCAACCCAGTTATTATCCGCGTTGGTATGACAGCACGCAACAAGTTGGTACCAGCCAGGTACTGTCATGTTTCCAGCCAATCTTGAAGGTCCTAACTAAACAGAAACACAACAAAAATCTATAGAGCGAGTATTCTAACTTATTCGAAAACGTGCAGTTAGCAGATAGAAAAATTAAAGAGAAAAATTCAAAAGACCTGGAATATTTTTGATTATCTCTTCAGTTGTTTTTTTTTCTACAAATACTTTACTAGACCTGGCCTGACTTACAGAAACTTGTTGTAAAGCGGGGCTGACAGTCACAAAAAGATGTGAAGACCCTCAGTAACCTACAGCCAACACACTGGTACTCCTTTTTGCAGCCACATTGAATATACTTCTTTATTTTAGCTACATAAAGTGCTAAAGTTCACAGCAAGCATCGAAGAATTTTTGGATATATCTATTTGCTGGCTGGTCAAATTTTAACCAAGGACACACAATACTAGTTCCTTGAGACAAGTTTAATGTAGACATTGCACTTTTACAATATACAATGAACAAATCTGGCTGTCTGGAAGTTTCACTTCCACTTCCACTTTCAGCACCTTCTGCAGAGACTCTGCAGAAAGGAAATAACATGCAATTTTGTGCTTTGGGCTAGACAGGCAGTAGACGCAAAGATGCAGCTTTAATTTTTTTTTAATTAGATAAAAGACTGGATATTCCTGGATTGGATTGCAATTGATCTAAAATCGTAGTCGTCTTTTTCAGCCTTGATGAAATAAATTAAAAACTACACATAAGCAACATTAAATAAATAACCTTAAAATAAATAAACAATCTTTTTTTCTTCCTTTCTTTTACGCCATACATGCAAAATGAGCTTGTCTATACTGTAAACCTAAACTAAGTTAATGCATACTTTGGAAACTGGTCAAATCTTTCCATATACATTGATCAGACTGAATATGAAAGACAAACCAGCTCCAAACAAACCACAGCTGTCAGTGTGTGCATTTCCTTTCATGATGCATCATTTGGTGCCCGTAAGCGAGTAGATTCAATCCAAGCCATACACTTAATTTAAAACTGTACATAATGCAGCTCTCTGACACACAAGAGTCCAAACACAGATGATGGCTCGGCTGTAAAAACACACTTTGCGTAAAAGCATGTTACATTCAAAGCCTCTGGGCAAATAAAGGAAAAATCAGCTAGCAGTGTAGCCCTGCTTCTCCTTTGAGAAATGAACCGCTGCTCTAAAAAGAGGAAGTTACGGTACATGTACAGGTTACAATACTTTAATACTAACATGTTTAACTATTTTAATTTTACAGCTAGTTAAAGATAAATGTGTTTAGTTTCACCTGAACGCGTTAATGACTCATTAATTTAACCAGCGAGGACCAAAATGTAACAGTCAAAGCAAGCTTCAGTGAATGGCAACCGGTGGATAGTAAAGGCGGCTGCTGAAAAGCCCCATACAGGCAACAGAAAGTGGTCAATTTAGCTTATTACTATTCTTATTAATATTATTATTATTATTACCTTGATCCTCTTTGGGAAACCGGGTGTCGATGTCCGGATACCACGCTGGAAACAGCGGTATGGACTCAGCGGAGAAGAAAAGCGATTTGCTGCTGCTGTTTCCGGGTTAGTTATCTAGCGTCATTGTGGGAGGGAGGTGGGCTCGTTTTGTGTCACCTTTGAGTACAAAGGAGCGGGTATAACATCCTTGCTGTCTGAAAAATGGTTCCACCCGAGCAAAGGGTAGCCGCTGAATTGTTACAGCAAGCACTTCCATCGGATTACTACCGGAGGCTATAAATAAATGCCATTGCTGTTTAAATTAGGACTTAAATTTATTAAAACTAGTTCAACACTTTGCCCTTGAACCAGATATTAAAATGTAAATTCACTCTACCAAAGTACCATTGAGCAAAAGGCTAAAATTAGAGGCTTGAGGGGGCGCTGTTGTGTTAATTGACATTTAAATCAATGTCTGCCCTTTTATTATCCATTTATATTGATCTCGTTTACAAAAATGCGTCATTGTGGCCATACTGATTAATAAACAGAGGAAATCATTATTTCTAGACTCATTATTATGCAAAAATATGGGATCACTGTTATGAAGCTGTTTTAACAGATTATGTAGTTGAATGGAGGTGTGTCCTGATGTGATATAAAATATTTCCTTTTTTCTTTTGTCTAATAATGTTCAAATCACAGGCATGTTGTAAATTAGTTAATAATTCACTCAACAGTGGCAGAGCTGCAAATACACTAGCACATAATACATTCCAACTTTAGATCTTTTGTTCCTAAATCTGTTTCCTGCTATTCAGTCGGACATCAGTAATAAGCCAATGAAATAAATTTAGTATCAATTTCACTTAGTTGCATCTCAATGCAGTTCACTTAAATGACTTCTCATTGCCTTGCAATAACAGATGTTTAAAAACCAAGAGGATTGTGTTTCCTCTGTGAAAACGGTGATGTTATCATGCTGCAGTGAAGAAAAGGCTGTAATCTGGTATGAGGGGAGCTATGACATAGAAATAACTACTTAAATATAACCACTGATGCTTGTTTTCTTGCATGTCAGAACTCAAATCATGCACTATGATACCCCTGATATAAGTGATTTTCACAAATAAACTTTAATGCATGAGTATAAATTAAGTTACTGTTATCGAATGAATGTTTTCTGTGTGGATGATTCATTATAATCGGGAAAAAGGACCTCAGCATCACATTTTTTTATTGATGGAATGAGAAAAGTGTCCAAAATGTCATTATTCACGTACATTTGCTTACAGTGGTAACCAAGATTTACTATCCTGCAGGTTTAAGTGCAACACACCTGACTCAAATCAATGGCTCATTAACAGGAAGGTGCAGAAGCTGACAACAAGTTGTTGAAGAGCCTTTTTATTTGAATCGGTGTTATACCAGTGGAACACTAAAACCTGCAGGATGGTAGATCTCAAGCTCTGGAGTTGGTGACTATTTGCTTACACACTTTATATAGAGCAGTATTTCTCTGTCCAGGGTCTTAGGCCCTACCCCCCCCGCATGATTTAGACATGTTTCTATTCCAACACACCTGAATCAGATTAATTAACTTCCTCATCACCTTCTTTGTAAGCCTGTTAACGAGTCATTCAGTTCATTCAGGTGTTAGAGTAGGGTTACCTCTAAAATATGCAGGGCAGGACATCCTGGCGACCTGGTTTGAGAAACTCTGTTATAGAGGTTTGGGACACACCTTATATCTGTCTTGATCCTTCACCTGAAATCAACCACATATCACCAATGATTGAGGGAAGATGTTTTTCTTCAGGCAAAAGTCCCACCATCATCTCCACACAAAATGCAGATTTGTGATTCGTCACTGAATATCAGTTTCATCCAGTCATCCTCATAGCTGCTTCTGTTTAGCCCAACCTCTTGTTAAGGATTTGTCTTTTATCTTATTATTTATGTAAATCCTGGTTTCAGGTGATTTCTTAGAGTGCAGACACAAACAAGTCCTGTTTCCATCTTTTTTCTTTTTTTTTTTTAATTTAATATTTTTAAGTCATACTTCAGTTTTTGTTTCTGAAAATTTGAGATCTTCCTTGGCCAACCTGCATGTTGTCCTTCTAAAACCTCCTATTTCATTTGTAATTGCTGACAGGGAAATACCACACACACACACAAATCTTGAGATAAATTACCTTTGGAAGTGACTTAACATTTCTATTGTTTCCACAGCTTTCTTGTTGGGATTGTGGGTTGTTTTTGTTTTTTTGCCAGTCAGGTTGATCACATCTAAGATCTCCAAGAACACTAAATAAAATGGATTAATTACAGCAAGAATATTTTACTAAGAATGTTCTGGTTTTGTGTCCTATCTTATCTTTCTCATCCAACAAAATGATACTGCTAAATGAACATCCTCCAGTAGTGCTGGAGTCCAAATCTTTTACCAGAGGTCTTAATTGTGCTACACAACTCTTTCCGTTTTTATCAGTCACAACAGTGAAGATTTACAAAAAAAAAAAAAAGAAAATTTCCTTAATATTAAAAAACAAACAAACAGATGCTTTGTGACGCATTAGTGTTTGTTTGATGAGCATATACAGCCTGCTCGTTAGGATGAGTTCAAAGGCTTCAGATGGCACAGCTGGTTGTAGTTTGAGATTATAAACCAATCCATGGTGGAAAACTAACAGTGTAACTGCTTCTTGTTGATCAAAGTTCAGCCTGAAACATTTTTTGCTTCTTTGTGTTGCTCACAACATAAAAGAGCAGTTGTGAGGAATTCTTTAAACCTTGCAGTTTTTTCTTCTGTTTTTCACATCATTTTTCTGTTTACAGTGTGTTTAACAGCGTGTTCATTTTTAATCATTGACTGACTGATGGCAATTAAGCTTAATGAAGCTGCACACCTGCCTTCAGTTATCTGTCATGCAGCCTATAAAGACACTCTGAAGCGGCAGTGCAGTTCTATTTGATAGAAACATTTTGAGAAACAAGCGTTAGATTGCAACTGGAAACTTGTTACCCAACTAAATCACCGATCGCTATGGGAAAAGAGAAGACTCATGTTAATATGGTCATTATTGGCCATGTTGACAGTGGCAAGTCCACCACCACTGGACATCTTGTCTACAAGTGCGGTGGTGTTGACCAGAGAAAACTGGAAAAATTCGAAAAGGCTGCAGCTCAAGTAGGTAGGAAACTTGTATTGAAGAAAACCGTAGTTGTACTGTAACTAAACTCCATTTGTCTTGCAGATGGGCAAAAGTTCCTTCAAGTTTGCCTGGGTCCTGGACAAGCTGAAGGCTGAGAGGGAACGGGGGATTACCATCGATATATCTCTGCTGAAATTTAACACCCAGAAATACTCAATGACAATAATTGATGCGCCAGGACACCGTGACTTCATAAAGAATATGATTACTGGGACTTCACAGGTAAAAAGCATAGATGAGGAGCTTTTTGTGTGTTAAATCCTATTTTACAGTACATGTTCTTTCAGGCTGATGTTGCTCTCTTGGTGGTATCTGCTGCTAAAGGAGAGTATGAAGCTGGTGTATCCCGAAGTGGTCAGACCAGAGAGCATGCTTTATTGGCTTACACGCTGGGTGTCAAACAAATCATTGTCTGTGTGAACAAGATGGATCTGACTGAACCACCTTACAGCCAGAAACGCTATGAGGAAGTGGTGCGAGGTGTGAGCGGTTTCCTCAGGAAGATTGGCTTTGACACTACAGCTGTGGCATTTGTCCCAATTTCTGGTTGGACTGGGGAAAACATGATCACTGCCACTCAAAGGGTAAAGAGTTTTTTTGTTTTTGTTTTTTAAAGCGCTTTTTAATTACATGATGTTGCACAATGTTAACTAATGTCTGTGCAGATGCCATGGTACCAAGGCTGGAAAGTGAGACAAAGGGAAAGGATTCTAAGTGGGAAGACTCTACTTGAAGTCCTGGACTCGATTCACCCACCTATCCGCACCATCAACAAGCCACTGCGATTACCTCTGCAGGATGTGTACAAAATTGGAGGCAGGTTGTGTTCAGTAGCTTAAACTGGCTTTACTCAGGTGTCCAAGAAATGTTAATGTTTTTCTCTTGAAGGAGTTGGGACAGTACCAGTGGGCAAGATTGAAACTGGTGTCCTCAAACCTGGCATGACCCTGATGTTTTCCCCTGCTAAGCTAACTGCGGAGGTAAAGTCCATTGAGATGCACCACCAGGGACTGCAGACGGCTCTGCCAGGACATAACGTTGGCTTTAACATAAAAAATGTGTCTGTGAAAAACCTGCGGCGTGGGGATGTGGCTGGCAATGCCCAGCAAGATCCTCCCTCAGATGTCCGCAGCTTTGAAGCTCAGGTGTGTTTTTTTTTTGGGGGGGGGGGTTGTTGTTTTCCCTTCAAAGGAAAAACTCTTAAACTAATTCTGATCTTCAGGTAATCATCCTGAACCATCCAGGGAAAGTCAAAGCAGGCTACTCTCCTGTCCTGGACTGCCACACCACCCATGTCACCTGTCGCTTTGCTGAGCTGAAGGAGAAGCTTGACCGCAGAACGGGCAAGAAACTGGAGGACCACCCACAGACACTCATGTCTGGAGATGCTGCTACAATCAAGCTGGTTCCCATTAAGCCCATGTGTGTGGAGAGCTTCTTCACATACCCTCCTTTAGGTAGAGTACAGAGTTGTAACATGTTTTCCTCCATGATGTTGTACATTTGTTAAGTAGCATCTCTGTCTGCAGGTCGTTTTGCAGCAAGAGACCTTAAGCAGACAGTTGCTGTGGGGGTCATCAAGTCTGTGGAGAAGGACCAGGGGTTGAAGGCTCCACACAAAGCCCAAGTGTGTAAATGAGTTTAGTTTACAGTATTCCAATAATGCAAGTAAAGTTGATTTGGTAAGATTAAATTTTGCTTTTGTGAAGCAAAATCCTTATGTTGTCAAAGTGTCTAATATTCCTGTTAATATTTTTGGAGGTGTGGCATTTTTCTTTTGAAGTTCAATAAATTTTGAAAGTTTATTTGCTTCAGTCATGTCTTCAGGTCTGGTAAAGTTCACTTTTTTTTGGGGGGGGGGGCATCTCAAATTGTGGTTTGCTGTACTTGAAAGTGAACTATAAATTTGGAAACTAGCTTTAAGAACTTGGGTCATAAAATCCTGAAACGAGTGATTTGAGCAGTTGGTGCATCATGATTAGGGTTTTTCTGGGTGACATTTGTAATTTTGCAATTCAGAACTAAACATGGGCTAGCAATCAAATGTGTAGTAATGAATTTATAACATTGGTCTCTTAATATGGTAATGTGAAGACTTAAATTATTTTTTTTTTTAAATAAAACTAAGGTAGCAAATTCCCTTTTTTTTTTTTTTTGATTCCAGCTATCCATGGAAGTTTAATACTGAATCAGGCTAGTCCAGAATTCTTCAGCTCTGGTCCTTAACGGCCAGTATCTTGATGCTTTTCAATATTTCCCTGCTTGCACTCGGTCCAAATTCATGGCTCAAGGTTTTTTAGAACTCCAAAACAAGGTGATAAGCTTAATTTAAATCTGGCGTAGTGCAGAAAAATGATTAAAACCTGCATAACCCTTGAGGACCTGAGTCCTGAGCTAAAACTAACTTTGGTACTAGAACCAAATGCATACACATGTAACTTGCATTTAGCTTTAAACTGATCCATAGGAATTGTATTCAAGTTTTGCATTAAATTTAATAAACTGACAAAGTTGGCTGGGTAATCTATACATTGCCCCTGCATGGTGGTACATTTCTTTTCCAACAGTTAAAGTTCAATTTATTGCTAGTATTGGAGTAGAGTTTTAAAAGTGAAGCTTCTTCAGTAATCGGGTAACGAATCACAAGAGCTGTGAATCCAACTAGACCTGTTTAGCCTCATCCCAAAGGCTGCTTCAGTTCCAACTAGTTTAAAGTTGGTGTGGCATAGCTCAGTGGGTAGAGTGGTTGACCTGTAGCTCAAGGGTTGCCGGTTCAATCCTCGCCTAACAAGCTCATGTTTGAAGTGTCTCTGAGCAAGACACTGAACCCCTAATTGCTCCTGATGGCTCGTGGTTGAGCGCCTTGCATGGCGGCTTCTGCCATCAGTGCGTGAATGTGACTTGCACTTAAAGGACCATTTACTCATCTGACCAGTCTGTTGGATCTCAGTTATTGTGAAGTGTTTACTTGCATAGAGAAAAAATGCTACAAATGCAATTGATTCAAGTCTCAAACAGGACATTAAAATGATGCCCTGGGCTATCAGTAAAAACTATTGTCCTAAAATTGGCTTGAACCAAGTAGCATGACTGCACCTGTAAAGTGGAACACTTGAGTTCACTGTTTGGTTGCACTTCATGTAAAACCTCTTAAAATGCCTTCTGGTTAGCTTCAATAAACTTCTCAGGAATGTCTTTAGCCTTTAATGGAGTGTGGGAGGTGCCACTGGAATTTCTCTAAACTACACAAAGTTAAAAAAGAAAAAAAGGCTCAGAATTTAAGTACAGCACTTTTAATGATACAATGGGTTGATGGGTTTGTCCCTTAACATGGGGAGAACTGCAAGTCAGTGAGGACCAGGCGAGAATTACACAGGCTCTCCAGCCTTTTACAAAGTCCATTTCTGGTACACAAGCAAACCTGGAAATGTACTGAATCCAGTAACATGGAATATTACATGATTCAAACTGAAATAAAAAGATTCAAGCGTATGAGGTTTTACAAGACACTGAATTGTGAACACAGGTTGTTGTGAAACATCTAGCCTGTCAGAGAATCAAGTTATTGCTAAGATGTCCTCGTGAATTGTGAATAGTGGCTTCAACAGGATACCTTTTTGTGGAGTCCTGCTTATTAATAGTGGCTCTTCAAACCCTGAGGTGAGCGTGTTTGAACGCAGCACTCCACTCATTTCCAGTCATTGTTACACCATGCACAGAAAAAAGTCAAAGGATTGTTGAGATGGCATCCAGTTTGCACAGAGCACATATACAGTGAACAGTGTAACAAGGAGTAAATTAGTGACCTACAGTGAACCACAGGCTTTGATTTTCCACACAGTAGCAGCAGGTTTCTATACGGTAAAACAACCATAATACGTGTACACACAAAGCAAGCAAAGAACAAGAAGTACATTTAATGAAAACTCTTTGTCTCAGGAAGATCAGTGGGAGACTCCTGCCTCTTCAGTCAGCTATGGCGGTAAGCAGGGATGCTAGACACAAATAATGACATGACCTATTTCACATTCCATTTCATATGTCCTTTTTCCAGAAATATAAGCTGATAATTACTTAAGGGCCAGTAAAATTAATACAGATAAAATTCAAACTCTACCACCCTGATGCTTTATCTGACAGGCAGAGAGCAATGGTACATGTTTTGTACAATAAAACATGTATATACACTCACACAAATATATATATTTACATACATATATACACAGGAACAGCATAAACATAGACTTTTAGGTAAGTGCTAGGGTTTTGAGAGTGGCTTCATCTCAGCCATGCTATAGGGTTAAGATAATACTGGTAGAGGAAGAATACACACATTCTTTGTACAGCATGGATGTGGCTTCCATGTCTAGATGAGCCATCTTGGTTTACTTCTTTGTTGCTTTTTTTTTTCCTTTAGGACACTTGTCGTGTGACAAGGGGCGTTACTGTATGATAGGTATTTATAGGACCTCCCTATTTAGGGAGAGACGTAGTGCAAGTCTGTCTGGCTGTCAGTCACTCAGGATGTGCACAAAAGACATGGGGAATACCCCTTTTCTTTCCGGCTCTCCTTCAATGTGCCCGATCTGGGGGTAAAAAAAGAAAAACAAAGCATTTAAGAAAAACTGTGTTGTGTATTTTTCCTGAATTTGGTGGATGTGTTAATTTTGAAATGTCCAGCCAGTGGTAGAAATATTTAAACTGGACTAACCCACCACTCCTGGTCCTCCTCTCCTGTAACTATGATCACCTCTCCTTCAACAAATGTAAGTTCGTCATCATTGTCAGCCTGGCAGTCGTAGATCGTCTTCACTCGACGCGCTTTATTCTTCCCCTGGACACATATGAAGAAAAACTGTCAGATCAGCCTAATTTCTCTTATTCTAAAAGTTAAAAGGACATTCTGGTGTTTTTTCTCTTTTTTTTAATGTTTGTATAGTTCTTATGGGTAGTTAACATCTTAGCTGCAGAATGGTGAAGCAAATACAAATACAGAAAAAAAGCAGACTCAGAAGAATAAAAAAATGCTTCTTTTTAAAAAAAAAAAAAAAAAGTAAAACAACTAAAACCTAAAGAACTGTTCGGTTTAAGTTGAGCAAAAGCTTTACTGTGGACATTTATGCTGATGTGACTTCTGCATCGGTCATTTTTTGTCATTTTTACAAAGTCCAACACTGTGTAAGATGGCCTTATTTACATGAAACTCTGTGTTTGAGCTATTTTCCTTTAGATGGACAACAATTAACTATTCTCATGGTTCTATTAGTTTTGCATACAAAAACAATTCCTTCCCAATTCTACAGACAGAGCGCTCTGATCATTGATCACTGTATAATTCATGCAGCTCAAAAGAACGACTCAAAACCGTTTAAAAACTGCTTAATAAAACAAAAATCCCTTTGAGTACGACCTTATTTTCTTTGTAAATGTTTGTAAAAAAAAATAATAAAGTTGCAAATTTTTCCAACCACATAAATGGTATTAGCTGAAAATATGAGAAGATCCCACTGGGATATTAGCATGTAATTCTTCAAAGGCTATACAGCTGCTAAAATCTAATAAATTAGATTAAAATGTTATAATTTAAAGTTTTGTCATATAAATAAACTCATATCAGATACATTTGTACATCTTCTGTGAAGAAGTAATAAGACTTGCAAATAACAGTATACGTTGTATTTGTTGGGTCTTATTGACACTGTAGTTAAATAAAGTGTTAAAATATTTAAAGGAAATCTTCCAGAAATGTCCATACCGTGTTGATCTTCCTTGGGAGGGGCACAGGTGTCTCTGCAGTCCCCGCTGGGGTCCCATTTGTATCCTCGGCAGGTTGTTGAGATGTGGCCGCGATTGTTGGCTGCTGGTTAGGGGACGGCGAGTCTTGAGGCTGCGGCTGAGTTTGAGGTGGAGGCGGAGGCTGCGTTTGTGGCCTTGGTGTCGACTCTCCTGGAGGCGGCCTCGGACTCCCGGATTCAGCTGTCCCGGGTTTCGGGGGGATGTCTGCGAGATGAGGCTTGGGAGGGAGGTCTTTAAGCTGGGGTTTGGGCGGCAGGTCTCCCAGCTGAGGTTTAGGAGGGAGATCGGAAAGCTGCGGCTTTGGGGGAAGTTCTCCAGGTTTTGGGGGAAGATCAGACACCTGCGGTTTTGGGGGCAGGTCGCCCAGCTGAGGCCTGTCTGCCAGAGGACCCTTCTGTGTGGTTTCAGTTGCTGGCGGAGACTTCTGGAAGACCTCTGGAGGAAGGCTGGGCTTATCCATAGATGGATGGTGTATGGTGTCAATCTTACGCAATGCCACTGGAGAGATAACCAGGAAGAAACGTGTAAGTTCCTATATACAACACCTTAAAGCAAAAATGTGACAAGCACTATACCTTTCTGAGGTAGTTTGGGAAGAACCCTTGGACCAAGTGTAGACTTTGTGTTGCTTGAAGTAGTGCTGGAAAAAGATTTTTATATATTTTACAAAAACAAAAAACATCTACGCTCTCATTTCTCATTTATGATCATGGGCAAACATGTTACAGATGGAACAGGCCTCAGTAGGCTCACAGGGTTTCTGTTTGCGATACCTTTGCTGTTGAGGAATGCCTTCAAACTTGTTGGAAATAGGAGACATCTTACTGACCGGAGGAGGAGTGGAGTCACTTCCTAAAATATTAACATTAACGACGACAAACAGATTACTTGACACCATATTCAAAGTGTCAATAAAGAAATAATTTAATCTAAATATGGAAATAAATCAACATGCTGTGATGGTTAAATAAAACAATGAAGGAAGTGTAATCTGGCTGAGCTCTCCATAAGCCTTTGATATTTGAAAATTCTTATGAAGTGGTGGCATTTAATTAGTGGTCTGGTGTTTGGGAATGCTTGACACATTGCACAAGCACAACAGAGGACAAATGATAATTAGTGGAAGTAAAATTAATAATTTAAGATTTGTTTTTCTATATATTTTACTAATAACTGACTGCAAGTAGATAGTTGATAGATAAGTTGATTGGTCATCTTCACAAATGTGTGGAATATATGAAAAAGATTGTCACTAAAAAAAGAAATCCAACCTTTATTATGTCAACAACATAGTAGTCGTGATCCTTCCCTCATGTCTCCATACTTTATAAAATGCCTTTCAAGTGGTCTCCATCAACAGTTCTTCAGGCTTCTGAAGGTATTTTAAAGTTTTCTTTGGACATTTGCTGCCTTGTCCCCCAATTTCAGTCCAGTCCTTGTACCTGACCATTTTTAAGAAGAATGTATTTCTGTTTGTTGAACTTCTAAACACTGACCTGTGAATCATTTGAATACTAAAAAGCCACCAATCTCAGGGAATAAACAAGTGTTATGTTTATTCATACAAGACAATAGGAAAGAACCAATTAAATGGTCTCTATGGGAATTTTGTTAGTAGAAACCTGTTGCAAAGACACAGTTTGTTTCTCTCTCTTTTGTTGCAGCTACAACCTAAAAATAGTGCTTTTGCACCATGAAGGTTCCCAAAGAGCTTCTAGCTGAAAACTTGGCACATCTCGTGTGTGCCAAGCAAACATCGGCAAGTGGAGGACAAAGGATGAAGTGTTAGGCCTAAAACAACTATCTGCAGTAGATGAACAGTATCTGAAAGTGACCTCGTTCAGAACTAGAAAAAAATCCACCAAAAAGCCCTGATACAGGACCTGAGGGATGCATCTGGACCTTCAGCTGACCCATCTACTGTTCACTGAAGTCTAATTAGAAATGGTTTCATGGCTTAAGAAACACCCAAAGACACAAGAACCGGATGGAAAATCAGTTGCAATAGGTCCTACGGAGATCCTCTACAGAGATCAGATCTCAACATTATTGTAGTGGTGTGGGATCCTCTTAAAAGAGAACAGGACAAAAGGCAGAAAACTTCCAAAGAAAAGCTTTTAAATGTCCTTAAAGAAACATGGAGAACTACTCCTGAAGCCTACTTAACTAATTTACAAGTAAGCTCGAATAAGAGGGTTCAGGTTGTGCAGAAAAGGTGGTCCGACTAAATACTGACACCAAACTGTATAAACTAGAATTGTAAATATGTCAATTTATGTTTTTACATGTTTAAAAAAAATCATCGTAGCTATTTTCCTGGAAATATACAAAGAAATGAGGTCTGGCTGTTACACAGCACCTGAAGCTGGACGGACTCAGTTAAAGATATGTTGCTCAGTTATCAGGAATTATTGTGATCTATTACTAATAAAATGTTCTACTGCTTTTCAAAAATCATGTGTTCATTTTCATGAATATTCATAAATCACTAATAATAAAAATATCATTAGATGCAGCTTTACACATGTTCACAATATGTAAAACTTAGATAAATCTTCAAATTGCGAGAAGACAAAACAGGAACAAAATTTATATAAAAACTGTCCGACTGAACTCTTTTTTTTACATTTTTAATTTTCATATCTAATCAGATAAATGTTTGACAATAATAACTTAAGTCCACTTCTAAGTTTTTTGAAGCTTTAAACCAAATCTCATAGTCTTGATTAAAAAATTGAGTTTGCTGATGGAGTTGACACATGGATAATGGATGAAGTTCTTGAAAGAAAAAGAAAAAAAGACAGTGGTGGACTTTAAATTGATAATATTTTGTCATTTTTGGAAGATCCTGTTAAGCCTGAGGGAAACCAGCCCTACTGCAGTAGTGTGCTTGCGTCTCACCCCCGGTTAAGCCCCCTTTACTGTGTGGACTGTGAGAGAGCGGGCTAGGTGGGTCAGACAGGGTGCGTTTGTGTCCAGGAGGGGGGGGCGGAGGTCTCTTCTTGGACAGGGTGGAGCTGCCTCCTGGTGTGAGTGTGGAGGAAGGGCCAGATGGGGGAGGAGCTGGAGGAGCGATACATAAAACACATGAGGTGATGAGGTCCATCCAAAAGAGAGTAAATAAACAAAAATTATTCTGTTGAAACTCAGAGCAGGGAGAGAAAAAGGGACAACAAGGGACATGGACAGGATGTGGAGCAGGTGTGGACAGAGCACAAAAGTGAGAAGAGAAAGACTGAACAAACATGTAATAAGTGTGATGATGGAAATGTAAAATAATGAAAATTTGCACTCTGGTTTGGGGTGTTTGCTGAAGTTTAATATATCTGCCTGTGTTTACTAACTACTCACAAATGTAGAAAAAAAGTAGGATGAAATCAGCTAAAAAGAGAGCTCAGCCAGAGAGAAATCAGCTGTGGTTAAAGGTTTACAGCTCAGGGATGGCAGGACATCATTTCAGAAAGATTGAAATAATTCACAGGAGAAACGGCTTGCCTATTCTATCTTAAGCGAAAATTACGTCACCACCCTGCACCTCTGAGCTGTAAAGGAGGAAACAACTGAAGGATAAGGGGGGGAGAACATAAAACAAGATATTCACTGATGTATGGTCGGGTGCCAGCCAGTGTGGCGTAGTGCGAATGAGAGCCAAGGAATGCCAAGTGTGGAGCTGAAAGAATAGAGAAACAAAAAAAGAGAAAGAAAACAGAGCGAGATGAGGAGTGTGGGAGAGAATCTATAAGCTGTCAGTCTCATAAAGAGCTGCTCCCACACACTGGAAAAATAACAAGATGAAATCTTATCAGTGAAGAGCAAAGGAAAAAGAGCAAAAACAGTGTGAAGCTGGCCCTGGGGAGCAAGCTCCTCAGCACCTGCTGGTGAGAGGGAACACCGCTGTGGAGCATCTGAAAGGGAAGCACGTCATCTGAAATGCATGTATGTTGTTCATCCTCTTATTCTGACACTAAATCACACCAAACAATCTCCTTGTTTCCAACAGTATAATCACCTAAAAGGCACATGCAACAACAGATTATTAAATATTAGCTTCAATTCTCAGGTACCAGAGGGCTTAAACTGAGCCTCTGAGCCATTATTTGGCCTGCATCTAAATTTAAACGGGTCTGGAAGCTTTATCCACACAGAACAATGTATGTAGTGAGAGAGATACTTCATACCCAAATTCTTTGTTGCCTTCCCACCTGCTTTCCAAAGATGGAAACATGAACAGAACTGTAAAGAAGTGGATGAAACATTGTGCCCACCTGCTCTAATGTATGCTTCAAATGTTAGCCACCTGCAGTAACATGGCCTTTCTTTTGGAGCCAAGTATAACAGAATTAGTTAACTCCATGATTTCTGCCTTACAAAGAGGTCTGTTCAAGGCTGGAACATCTTCTGTGAGGGAACCTAGACACTGACAGTGTCAGATTTAATTTAAAGCTAACATTAGCAGCAAAGTCCTGCCCAGCCCAACTTACTGATAGACTGAAATTAAGTTTGTGAACCCGTAGAAGCAACCAGGATTTCTTATTTGATAACTCAAAAAATGTGATTTGATCTTCCTTTTTGACACAATTATAGACAAAACTAAAGACATAAAAACTATTTTTTAGACCACAAGGGGAGCGTTTACTCACTGTCACTGACACCTTAGGCTAGAAGTCCTGATCTGGCAACCCAAAAATATAAATTAATTTCTTTTTTAACCATTCTGTTGCTAATGTACATGTGAGCTTTGGATCATTGAGATCATAGACTTCTGCTCTGACAGCCTCCAGCATTTTGTTGTTCCTTCAATGATTAAAAGGTGTTGAGGTCCAGAAGTAGAAAAGCAGCTCCAAGTCATGCTACTTCCACCATGCTTCTAAGCAGGACTAAATTTTCTGTGTTGCACTTTCCTCCTAATATAGCATTTTACCTTTTATCTCGTATGGACATTGGACATACGAGATAAAACGTTCCAGGAATCTTGCAAACTTTGTTTTTGTCTGAAGAGTAGTTATTTTTCCATATTGCCCCTCCATAATTCCCAAATAATTAAACCAAGTTGGATCAAAATGACATCTTCTATTTAGAAGCAAAGACTTCTGGGACAGTTTTAGCACTTGTAACTTAAGGTTTAGCTAAGGTCTACTTATTACATGTTCTCTTGTACTGGAAACAAGTAAAATTTCAGATCTCCTGCTGAATGAAAAATAAGATTTAAATAATGGATGCAAGGACTTGTTGAAATGGATGTTGCAGCGTTAGCTATGGAGGTGTTTTCAATCATCTCATGTTTGTTACATGGCTGAAGCTGTTAAAGATCAGCAGAGGGAAGAGTGTTATTTTTAATTGCAATACTGCAGAGACAGCACACCCACAGCATCCTCTGTCTCTACAATGTGATAAAGCTAATGAAGTGTGTATCCAGCTTCCCTTTCACACCCCTGACTAACAACTGCCACCCTGCCCTCTCCTGCGGCCATGATTTCTTTAAGGTTTACTTTGTAAGCAATCTTAATGACACCTGCTTCCCACTCTCTGATCTGTGTGCTGACACATTGCATACCACTGCTGGGTGTGTAAATGTGTGTGTGTGCGCACATAGAAACACTGACTGACAGCACAGTGAAGAGACTTTCCAGAAAAGCGATTACAAAGCATTCCTCTGCGCCTAATTCTGTCCTGGATATAATCAAACATTTACAAACATAATGAAGTCAATTTCCCAGCTTATCTTCTCTCACACGCAGTACAGCAGACACACAATCTTTAGTCTATTCTGCATTACCGGCTCACATTTGCAAAAACAACATTAGCAGAGCATGTTCTCCTCAATTTATTGACTGTCACAGTTATAAGCTGTGAAAGATGCCTGAAAATGAATGTAAAGGCTCTTGGAGCAGCTATGTCTGACCTTTGCCCTGGTTCCTGGGCGGCAGCGGCGGCCCGTCGGCCACAGGGGAGGAGCTGAGGTCAGTGGAGGCGCTGTACATCTGGTTGGTGAAGGCGCTGTAGGAGAGACGCTGCTGCTTGTCCCTCTGGCTGATGAAGCCCGGCAGGGAGAGCTTGTCGTGGGGGGAGAGGCTGGAGGAGTGACAGAAGCTCTGAGGCCTCGGGGAGCGGTCCTTCTTGATGGGACTGGGCTGGAGAGGGACATGTGAAGGATGATACTGATCTAATACATACAGAACTTAAGCCTTTCACTTAAAGTTTAAAAACAGATGCCTCCTTACCAAATGAGTATTGTTTTCAACATCTGTTTTGCATAAAAATGTATTAATTTAATATTACTGCAAAAAATAAACTTTATGGAAAAAGTGTTTCCCAAACTAGGGGTCCCTACCCCCACGGAGGTCCCAAGATAATTTCAGGGGTTCACCAGATCATTAAAAAAAAATATAGCCCACATGTGTAAAAAAAATAGAAATAAAATAAAATTGGGAATTTTTATAATGGAAGTCAAAATGAAAGCATTATTTCAAAGAGATTGATCTGTGTATATATTCATTCATTCATTATCTGTACCGCTTATTCCATTACGGGTCGCGGGTAAGCTGGAGTCTATCCCAGCATTGTTTCAGGTGAGAGGCAGGGTACACCCTGGACAGGTCACCAATCCATCGCAGGGCCAACATATATAGGGACAAACAACCATTCACGCACACACTCGTTCCTAGAGAGAATTTGGAGTCACCAATTAACCTAACATGCATGTCTTTGGATGGTGGGAGGAAGCCGGAGAACCCGGAGAGAACCTACGCATACACGGGGAGAACATGCAAACTCCCCACAGAAGGGCCACCAGCCCCCCACATTCGAACCTCCCCCAGCCGAGGCTCGAACCAGTAACCTTCTTGCTGTGAGGCTGCGGTGCTAACCACCACTGGTATATAAACATGTTAATTTTATAACACATTAATGCATAAACAACTAAGTTTATGTCATATTAAAAATCCGAATTTTGGCATTATCTCAGCAAGATAAGCTGATTTTGGGTATGTATGTGGTTTGTTACAGCAGTGAACCAAATCCACCAAAAACCACTTTATCGTCCTTATTTATGAAGATCCTGACAGTTTTTAAGCCTTTAATTTAAAGAATGGTTGCAGGAAGACCCATTAAATATTTCACACAAAAATCGTGGGGGTCGTGAACACCAACATTTGTTATCTTGGGGGTCGTGGCTCATAATGTTTGGGAACCACTGTTCTAAATCACTCAATAACAGCAGTGGAAACCTGGCTACAGAAGCATGCTTTTGTGCTGCTGTTGTTATTATCTTTTAGCAAGCAAACATAAAGTAAACAGAAATGTCACCATGAAACATAAGAATCACACAAAGTGTAAAAAAAAACTTTCTATTCCATAACAAAGTCCAACATCTACTCCTCTTTTGAGCAGAAAATCAGAGAAGCAGTGCTAATCTGGCCTTCACCATTTTCTTTAAACCTGCTGCAGAACATTAACTTGACGGTAAATGGTCTCTAGTCTGCTGCAGGGATCTTTTCAGGGAGTCTGAATATATTATTCTGTGGTATGATAAAGCTAGATTTGCATCTACTACCTTGTTTCTGCCTTTTATATATGAAGTTAGTCAGTAGCTGTGAGTCAGTGGGGAAGCCTTTTTGATGTTAAGAAACTACTAACAATCTACTCCATCATCCCATTTACATGTAGTAAACAAAAAATATAGCACAAAATGCTAGGAAAAGAAAAATACATATAATCCAAACACTGAGCTGTACAGGAATTCTGCAAGCACTAAAGTAATTAGTGTTGTGTTCACACCTTATCATCCAGGTCATCATCACTCTCATCCATCTCCTCCAGTCTGAGGCTCCACTCGTACTCCACGTGGATGTGAGGGTTGAACTTCCCTTCTGCAGCCTGCACGAGCTGACACATACAAAGAAATGTGTTTTACCATCTATTTAAATTGATGGGAAATGTTAACAAGACAAAGAAACGAAAATAAATTCTGGCTGAATAAATAAAGACAAACCAAAACTGCCTGAACAAGAAAGGGAAAATAGATGTTGAAAGTTACAAAAATATTATGAGTTACACATTGGTCATGTTTCTTTTTTGAATTTTAGTAATTATCCACTTTACAGAGTAGCCGTAGGTAAATTATGTTTGTAAACACATTTATATATTACATCCTAGAATGCATTTGTTTGAGCCCTTTTGTCTGCTTGTTCATACTGGCGTGAATAACAAACACACATGAACGATTACTTCCACTGTGCTGCTCCTGTCACCTGAGGCTGGAGTAAGACCTTTGACTGCCATCTAGTGTTCTGGCTAAGCTACCCAATAACTGCTCAACACATGCTAAATTAACACGTAGTCCAAGCTCAAAAACCTTTAATTTAATGCATGTAACTTTTATGTATTTTCTTAGTTTGCGTTATTATTTTAGACCACTGATTATCTGTTGTGATGTTAAGCAGCTCCAAGTGGTTGGTCCTGCACTTACTGCTTCTTCACACTGAGTGTTCCTCAGTCGCCTGGCAACATCCAAGGCTGTCTCTCCATTCTGATTGGCTGAGGGGTGAGGAAGGATAATCAACAGTTACAGTGTGATGTGCGTGCAGCCGACATTAAAGAGTGGATGAAACCTGACATGTGACTCACTGATGTCAGTGGCCGGCTTTCCCCTCAGGAGTAACTTGAGGCACTCTGGTTTTTCGTACATGCAGCAGTAATGGAGGGCGGTGTTCCCCCACTCCGTCTGCTTATCCAGGTTACCACTGTGACAGTAAAAAAGAAGGGAAAAAAAAAATCACTAACGATCAGGACACACGTTGAATGCCTGGGGAGGTTTTCCTTTTCCTACAGCTTCAGGATAATGTGTTATTAACCAGGAGATTAAGATTTAGCTTGAAAGATTAGGATAGAAAAGATTTCTTTCCAACAGTGATCTGAGGGGAGTCGTTCTTACAAGCAGTCTGACATAGTAATAAAAAAATAAAATAAAAAAAAAAGCAAGGAAGACATGCTTTTAAAATCAGTTACAAGCAGATGAATAATCATTTTAAAAAGCGAAGCAGAACATTGTGTGAGCATGGCTATTAATTAATAAAAGGGTTCCACTTCTTCTGTGGAGGCTGTGTGCAGTTTGAGCAGTGGTGGGTAAACAATTGAAAAGAGAGAAATAAATGCAGACAGAAAGCAAGTGCTTGACCCATTTCTGTTTGCCTTGTGGGAATCTGAGTGGTGCAGTGTTAAGCTTTCCTTTGCTTTATTGCAGACTTGTGTACAGAACAAGAACGTCTCGCAGCAGACAGATCAAATTTGATGAACTGTGCTGCTTAACACACATTTTCCTCTTTAAAAAAACAAGAAGAAACAAAGAAAAAACAAAAACAACAAAAAAAGATGTCTCTTGAAACAGTACCTGTTCTGCACAAGGAAGTCCACCAAGTGCAGTGAGGTATGGTCAGCCGTCCGTACAGAGTAGTGCAGTGCTGTCTCTCCGGCTTCCTGCAGGGGGCCATCAAACACAGCAAAGCCATGGTGAGGAACTGGGTAGCATCCATTCTGTATTCTGTTATGTGTGTGTCTGTGTGTGTGTCTTTCAGCATTTAAACAAGCAGCAGCAAACAAAATGGCTCCTAAAAATAACATTTCTGTAAAGATGACTCTGAGTTTTGGCAATTTTTGGGTGACTGGGTGTTGCAAAACTGGATTCACATGTAAATCTGTTAGATTAAAAACACACGAAGGACAATGAGATTAAAAATATGGCACAAACTATCACGTTTACTGCATATTCCACTATTCATCTATAGGGTAGAGAATAGGCTTTATTTTGTCAGGCCTCTACATCTTGAATCGAGTGGGTTGGATGTCACTTTGCAGTCCTTCACATGCACTGACGGCAGTAGATCAGATATCGGTGAGTCAGACTTCATAGTGCAGACAGCTGCAGCAGCTCTCTCTGCCACCAAAAAATATCCTCTTTTATCCCTTTATTTTGCTGCAGCATTGTACACTTAATTTTTCATCAGAGAACAACTATGTTCCGTGTTATAAAAGCTTGACCTATTTATGTCAGATTAAGTTTGATTGTGCGTGTATGTTTACGGTACGGTTTTCACCATCTACTGCTTTGTTATTTAGCTTTCATTTATGCCTAAAGTGGTGCCACAAAACGCATAGCAACAAAAAGATAAACAAGCAATGTCACAAAATGAAAACTAGACACATGAACTGAACCACCACAGATGTTTCCATCCAAGTAAACACAAGTTCAACACAGAAGACGACCCACAATATGGCAGAGGTTTGCTGGCTATCACCACCTGCTGGTGATGCTATTTGGATGACTCAGTTTTCCAACAGTAACACCCATTTCTATCCTGCAACTGGCAGAAACGTGTCAGTGCTGCTCCGATTGAAGCACTGCAGAGGCATTGGATAAGAGCTTTCTGTGATCTATGGTCTAGGAGAGCATTACGAGAAACCATCATTTCTTCCTGAAGAGGATGCATACTAACTGGTTTTACCAGTTCTCTTGAATAATAATTAAAGTATAATTTTGTTTTAGTTTTAGTGCCCTCTGTATACAAGAATTGAAAATAAGTTAGTCAGTCAGTCATTATCTGTACCAATTATTCCATTATGGGTCGCGGGTAAGCTGGAGCCCATCCCAGCATTGTTTCAGGTGAGAGGCAGGGTACACCTGGACAGGTCACCAGGGCCAACACACATAGGGACAAACAACCATTCACGCACACACTCATTCCTAGGGAGAATTTAGAGTCACCAATTAACCTAACATGCATG
>JBAMHW010000020.1:9197534-9221564 GCA_037177495.1 Rhadinocentrus ornatus | reverse complement strand
CCCCCCCCCCCCCCCCCCCCCCTCCCCCCCCCCCCCCCCCCCCCCCCCCCCTTCCTTCCCCCTCTCCCCCCCCCCCCCTCCCTCCCTCTCCTCCTCCCCCCCCTCCCAAAATAAGACTCACCAGTCCTGTCTCTGGGAGCGGCTCCATAAGCTCCACCCCCTCCGCATACACCTGAACGAGAGCCAGCAGATCCCGGGACTGGACTGCTTCAAACAGCTCGATCATCTTAGCTGCCGCCGAAGTGCATGTCTTCCTAGCATACTTGTGGTCTACATACTTAGCGTTAATAAACTCCTTCCTTACCGTCCTGAGGGCAGAAAGTTTATATTTCAAAGTGTGTTTTAAGAGAATGTGGATGTTTGGGTGTGAAACTCAGAGGGCACTTACATGTCACTGGAGGGGGTCGGCTTTGGTGAAGGAGAGGAGAGGTTTCCCTCCATGATCTCATTGAAACTACTGTTCCCTACATTCTTGGCCAGCTGGGAAAAGGAAAGAAACATGAGCATCAGATAATGTTATATTAACATGCAGAGTGGCATTCATGTGTGTGCAGAGGAAACCCCATCTGCTCTTGAAGGTGCACGCCTGCTGGTTCCACAGTCAAACTGCTTCATCCTGTGCTCCCATTTCTCTTTCATCATTTCTAATACTTAATTAGAGATGAAGACACTGCAGACCATGTGTGTGACTCACCAAGAGTTCTGACGTCCCTAACTTGTCGAGCTCCATGGACTGGATACGAGAAACGTGCACCCCCATCTCTCGGTGGATGCCAGAGCACTCAATGCAGGTGAGGATGCCCAGGTTGGTGGACAGCCACTTTGGATCTGCAAACAATGAGAAAATCCATTTTGTTATGCATACATCAGACTGAGCTTTAATCTGATTGAGCAAGTTGGATTTAGGTTGGGTAACAAAGAGCTGCCCGGCCGTATTAGAGGTAACAGTAAGAAGTCATTTCAATCCCTAGAAATCATGAAAAGGGATGCAAACAGTAAACTCTTATTCAAAGTCCCTCTTGTCCAACACATGAATCTAGATTGAGAAGTAAAGTGTATGCTGAAAACAAGGTTTATTCTTTACCATTAGGTTTATTAATTTGATGCATCAACTCACTAGAGGACACAAACTTGCACTACACGATGGAGTTGATTTGAATAACCTGCTGCAAAGCAAAGGACACAACCAGTCTGCCATGTACCAGAAATATGAGGCAACAAAACACTGCACCCTTTAAACCACAGAGATCAACCAGCATCACTGCCTAATGTTACAAACTGTAAGAGTTTTAAACTGTGTTGTTCTAGCATCAAAATCACTGATGAAGCCAGTGGCTGGATTTGGACATTGTGAAGACAGCTTGGGCATGTACACACACAAATTTAAACACCACAATGACCAGACGCAAGCTGCTGTTGGGTCACAAAGTGCATGTTAAGCATGTTGAGTTAATGAAGGGTGACCTCTACATCTGCACAATCCTACACAGGCTGTTCCCTGGAGAATAGATGAGATGGAGACCTTCTTCTCAGACAAGAAGAAAAAAGGTGACCTTTGAAAGTCACAACAAATTATGTTAATTTTATGCACCAAGTAAAAGGAAACATATCAAAGCTGGGTGTCACTACCTCAGAAAATATTCATCCGGGATTTTAGGAATCAAACATTCCACACCTGGAACATGAGTTACACTCAAACCTTTTACATGGAGGGATGCAGCAACAAGATTATAGACGTGACAAATTACCTCCATCCCTGTAGATTGCAGGGGTCGGCGAAGCGTGTGTAACTTATGTAACAAAGTGATGTAATGATGTTGTTTCTCCAACCCTAGAAATGTTTTTTTTCCCCCTTAGAGCATAAAATCCTCCCTTCAGTCAGTCAGCAAGCTGCTGTGTGTGTTTATGTAGACTGACTAGAGAGAGTGTGCGTATATATTTCTTGTGTGCGTTTTCTTGTGCGTGTATATATTTGAGTGTAAGTGTCAGAAGGCTTGAATGTCTATAGCACTCCTGAGTGCTGACTCTTTGCTTCCTAACGTGGGGGAGGATCAGGACCGAGCTGAATGGTAACAGGGCTAATGCACACACATTCGCACTTGTTTATTCAAGGCTGCTGGGGGATTTGTGGTGCAGCTTGTGCAGTATGCGTCCAAGCGAGGGACAAAGAGTTCAAGGCATCTGTGATACTGCAAAGACATCAAGACTGGTGTACAGCTTTAAATAAAACATTTTTCCACTGTTAAACCCCAAAGTGCTGAGGTGAAGGTGGCTGTTTTTTTTCTGCGACAAGGTGAGGGATGACTAAGCAGAAATATAAATACTGTATGCTGTGCATAGAGTTTCTGTGGACAGCAGCAGTACACACACCTGCAGCTCCGCAGTCACAGCAGACTTCGTTGCCCGGCATGCGCAGCACATCTTCTATGATGGCTTTAGTCAGGTCCTCTAACCCGTCTTCCCCCCCGCTGCTCTGCTCGCCGCGAAACGCCATGTTTAACGCCTCCTCCTTACTGTTGGTCAGCACTGAGATCCAACTGCAAAACAGGATACAAAAATCTTTTTAAAATATATTTCTTAATAAATTCAATAATCAAAATACCAACAAACACAGAGAAACAGGATTAGAACAGGAATTAAAAACATGGCGACAAATAAACATAATCTGATAATAAAGTACGAGTGTCATTTATGCTTTTATTAAGCATAAATATAATTTAAATATCATTCCTCAAATAATAGCACAATTGTTGTCACTTTAATGTATAAACTTCTTCACCAACTGAGAAGTTAATCATTAATAATTTCTGCACGCACTAATTGACAGTCTACTAAAGTGTGCTGGTTTATTTTCAATGAGAAGGTTGAACACACTGACTCACCAACATCCACACAGGTTTGTGCTCATTAAAAAACAATCACACAGACAGGAAGCACAATAGCTTCCTTTTAAACATGGCTTCCAGCAGTTCACTACATAGCACAATCTGCTCCTGCAATCTACTCAAACCATTCACACTCTAACACATACACAAACGCACGCACACCCACACAAAGTGGGCTTTACAAGACTGATGTCAGCATTTCCTCTGTTACTGTCACTCAGCCTCCCATGTAAGGGCAAAGACCAGACAGAGTGGGCACATAAATGATGTGTTAGATGATCTTTTTAATAGGTGTGAAAAAAACAACATATTTTAATCCCCTTATTCATAGATGTACAGATACTGAGAAAAATCATTTTTTGTGTTTACTTGGATTATGCATTATAATATGCTCCCAGCTTAATTGAAAGGTTAAAATAAATGTTAAAACATCAAAAGTGTGAGGTTTTAATTGTCATTGTGAATTAATCCTTTTGTGCAAGGAGGACTGTTAATTTAAACACATTGACAAGACCTTTAAAGGGGGATGTTCTAATTATTCCTGACTTACATTTACGTAAAGTGTACGGGAAGCAGGATATTATACATTAAAACATTCATCAATATATCTGGAAGTAGTGGAGTAGACAAAGAAGACTGGAAATTAGCACATGCAGGAATTCATACATGGACTCATTCTGAAACATTCAAACTTTAGGAACTGGTGGGATCAACTCTGCAATGTCTAAGGAGGATATCTGCACTCAAAGACGTGTCAAACACTTACTGCTCTGACATTATAGATGTGTCTTGTGTGTGTACCTGCCAGCATGCAGTGAGTGTTCATGGGAAACAACGGTATGAGGTTGCAGCAACCTGAATTGTTGCAGACCACAAATCCCCATGCCACCATCTCTAAACACCCACTCTGCTTGTCACATGATGCTAAAGCACGACAACAGTCACCAGGTTAAAGCTCAAATATCTACAACTGTCTCTGGATTTAGATGAAAGAAGACAGCTATATAGATCATTTCCGCATGTGTTGGTTGCAATTTACCTTTAAAAATTGTGATGAATCTTTATTACATTGAATAGAAAACAAGCAGAATGTGTGTTGTTTCTTTTTGAGCATCAGTACTCAGAAATACTCACATGACAAACTCTTGCTCATCTTCGGCTTGAAAGTGATATGTCCTGTTATCTGTGGAAAACGGAAAGTCAGACGTTCAGCATGCAAATCCCTAATTTTGTCTGTGAGATAAAACGGTCATACAATAAGGCATTTTGTTCTGCAACGGATGTGTTTTCCCTCAGGTTTTCTCAAAGCTTTCATCATGCTAACATGTAAATAAACATACAAACACGTATAATACATATGTCTGTAAAACTTACGAGAAATGAGATCAAAGCATTTCCTGTCCTCAGCGCTCGGTTTCACCTGACAGGTGAGCAGGTTAAGTTTGACTGGCTGCCTGTTGGACTGGAAACACAAAGAGACAAAAGGTTGCAGCGAACACATCCAAAGAGATTATTTCACCATATGTTACAACAATGCACGATAGTACACACAGAAGTTAAAAAAATTGGTCATTATTCTTTCTAGTTTTATCCATTAATTATAAAAAGACAAATCAGAAGCCAAAGTGCTATTTTAAAACAGCTTTTCTCTCACCTCAAATGCAAATGTATTCAATTCATAAAGAGATACAATTATGCTTTATGTATGTGCATTTTTTAAAGTAGTTATTATGTAGCTTTTTACCCTTTGCTATAAAATTAGCAAATACTCATTTTTACGCCATACAAATTTACATCAAACATGGCCTAAATTCAAAATAATCGAGCCAACGTATGTAGACGTAGAGCTTCAGTTTCAGACCGCATCAGCAATTTGGATTCACATTACTTAACTTAACATTACTGTCCACTAGTTAATGTCAGGTAAGGACAGTATACTGTGGCTAACAAGCACTTGGAGCTGCCCCCCAGCAGGCTTTCAGAAACTGGCCAATCAGAAGAAGGCAGAGAAGCCTTAAAGAAACAGGAAACAAAAATGCCTCAGAAAGGTAACCAAGGGAAAGCACACAAGGCTGATATAGATAGCATTTTTCACAAAAAGTAAATCATGTAATACTAATCTAATGAAATATATCTGATTAAAAAAACACAAAGAAATATAGTACAATTTCTTCCAGTGACAGTGTTTATCATTAAAAACACTGTCATTACAGCTGTGGTCTTTTAAATCCACTTCAAGGATATTTAAAATCATCTTTTCTTTAATAGTAATTGTTACAACTGTTATGAGCTCTATGTGGAGACACACCCATTAAAAAAAAACTGGCTGGACTGTGCACTGTAATAATAGACCCAGTTGGCACATGCAGACTGAGTATTGTCTCGTGCCAGCGTCCGGGCAGAGGAGGGAATGGGCATGTGCTAATAAAATGCTAACAGGCTGAGATGAGCCTTGGAGCTGGGCTGGCCTGTCAACTAGAGTCACCTAGAGTTCAGCTGCTACGAAGGCTCAAATAAAGAAAAACAAAAGCGCTTAAAAAGACTGTTATTACATAGGACAAAATTATCATAAGCTCCAGCATGATTAGCACAAAGTCAGCCTGAGTCACCAGCTTACTGCTCACCACAAGAAAACAAAAATGTTTTGCCTTATTTTCTAAGACAGGCACTTCCTCTGAGCTGAATCAGAGAAGACGCGAGAGGCAGCAGTTATGTGAAGGTTTACATCATGCTCACATATGAAAAACGGCGAACATGAGCAATAAAACTGGACAGGCTTTAGTTTACATCAGTCATAATCATCATGCATGAGCTTCTCCTCCCTGCTGCGTTCCAGCTGGTAACTCCGACAGCTCGTCCAGCACACCTCACTGCCAATCTTCAACAGTATAAGTGACTAACGTCAAATTTAAACATATACAATGAGTATAAGAAAAGCAACACACATTAAAAAAACGTTTGCACCCACGTGCATTTACTACGTTCACTAACTGAGCTCCGCATGTTAGCATGCTAACATTTGCTACTTTTTACTAAACCAATGTACAGATGAGGTTGATACAAATGTCCTTTGGTAATTTGGTGAGATATTTGAGCCTGGACCATGATGATGACCTCATTCTGCAGCTATGACATACAAATACGGATGTATTTCTAGAGATTTAAAGACCACAACACACTTACAGCTACATATTGTTTTGCAACATTTAAAAAACCTTTTAAATAATTGTGCAGAAAACTGTTCAGTAAAAACAAAAACAAGGAAATTTTCTGCTTAACATTTCACATGCAGAGCACAGGCAGGTGTTACATTTCCAAACATTCCCTTAATGCTCGCTGTGTATGAGGGGAACCAAATTACATACAGAAATACAGAAATGCAAAATATTTTAAATGATCCAGAGGAACAGAACCAACACTAATCCTGCTGCTGCTTGATAATAAAAAGGTTAAGTCTTGTCTGACACGACTGCAGGAAACTAACTCTTCAGACGTGATTCCTTCTGTGAGTGTGTCCACCATTTCCCACACGTTCAGAATTTGCTTGTGATGGTTGATGGTGAATCTACAATTTACTAACCTACTTTTAACTCTTTGCATGTAGTTTTACTTTAAGGATAATAAAAAAATATTTAAGCCCACCCCCCCAAAAAACAGGATATTCAAAATATCATATTCAAAAACACTTTATTTGTCCTTTTGAAAGGGTGCTATTGATAAAAACAAGTTTACTTAGCTTCAAGAAATGAATTGTCCATGTTGATTTTAATAATTTTTCATAAACTAAGCTTTATCCATGCAGTATAATAAGTTAACAATATTATGAGGACCTCTGCTGTAATATTGATCTTATAACTGTCTTGCTTACATACAAAGAGATAAATATAACAATATTTTTGATTGTTTTAACAATGTAGCAAAAATTTATTAGACTTGATTTTCCTAAATCTGTGAAACTATCTCATATCAGCCCCTGTGTTACCTGGTTACTAAGTCACCAATTGGATTTACTGATTGTACCAAGCCACCCAGTCCAGTTTCTCTCTTTGTTTGAGTCTTTGCAGAAGGTTACCACTCAATGACCGACATTGTTACAGTATAAATAAGACCTGTATCCAGCAGTGGACTCCTGCAGCCCACAGAGGAGAAAAACGTCACTGAACTTCAGCTGCAGAACAAGGCTGAGGACAAGGCCAAAAACGTGCCAGCTTATACGCTACACACACACGCACACACACACACGCTATCCGAGATGAGTCATCGTAGCACAGCAGGCAGGCAAGGAGGAGGGGTAAGGATTGGGAGGCATGGAAGGAAGGGGGATGTTGCCGTGGCAACCACATCTATGTCAATTACACCCTGGTTGCCTGCAGATTGGAAAAGCCCAACACAACATCCACGCACAATGCTTTCTCTTTGATCCATAGTCACTTCTGAGGGTCAACTAGTTCATATGATTCTGTGTGTGTTTTTGTGTGGTATACTCACTGTGGCATGAGATATGGTGAGGATGCCCCCCTTCACTGAACACTGTCTCCTCTGCCACACCTTCCTCAGCCTATTAAGGGAGGGGCCCCACATTAGTGAACAGGTTGTCATATTTTCCTTCTCTGTTCTTTATATTTCAAAGCCACACACACCCCAGCATTTTTAAAATAATAGCAGCTTACCCATCACTCTTCTTCAGTAGGTAGCCTTTCTTCTCACTTCCAAACTCCTTGTTTCCCTGCAGCTGATGCATGCTGTAGCCTCCCTGCTTGCTCTGCGAGTCCTGTGCGAGTCCACGCAACAAACAAACACAAAAAAAACAACTTCAAACACTGAGCGCTTGCAGACCAGCAGTATGACAAAGACATGCAACAGGGACACATACACTCTACCAACTTATTCTTCAATATCAATGTGAAGGGACTTTTGGTAAGAAACAAAGCGAGAGTGCTAACAGGCAAAAAGAAAAAAAGAAAAAACTATACAAGGCATGTTCTGCAACACCTCTACAGGGTCAAACCACTCTACTTTCAACCACAGCATGCTCAACATGCAGCAGCACTTACTCTTCTAGACTTGATTCCAGACAAGCAGAAGGCAGAAGGGGGAGATAGAGGGAAGAGGTGTGAAAGATCTGGCTCAGGTTCAGGCGGTGAGTGTGAAAGAGTGTGTTGCCTGGCTGTGTGCTATCAGAAAGTAGTGCTTAATGTGATTACATGAAAAGCTACAGAAAGTAGAACTGACTTCAAGCAAGTAAGGAGACAGAGTGTGAACATGTGTACCAGGGGGGTGAAAATAAACTCACAAGTAGAGCAAATTGTGTTTTAAGGTGTGTGTGTTTGTTTGTTTGTGTGTGCGTGACAGAGGGTCAGGCAGTGAGTGGTTCTCCACTGAGCAGCCAGTGAGGCACAACACTGGTCACCAGCAAAGCCTACCACACACTGGCTACCAGCATGGTACAGCACTGGGCACTCGCTCCGTGCTGCAGGAGACAAGCTCCAACTTGGTAGTGGCCAGAGTGAGAGGAAGTATTTAATAAAAGAAAGAGCAAATCAAATCTCTTATAGATGTTTTAACCTGATGCAGCTTTTCTTTCTCTTTTTGTTTTCTTCCAAACTTTGGCTTTGTTTGGCTGTGACCTACATACCTCCTTCTGGTCCAGCTGGAGGGAGGACTTGATCAGATCTCGCAGGGCAGTCAGCTGCTTCTTCTCCTCATCCTGAGTTTGTTTGATCTGCAGAGAGAAGATGCAAGCTGTGTCTGCATGCAATTACAGCTTAACACAGTTTAACATATTCATAAAATGGCCTTTGCTTAACTGCTCTTGCTGAATTGGCCCAAAAAAACACAGAAGACTTATAACATAGGGAACTGTCTGTCCTGAAGATCTGATTTTAGAAAACAAATCTGATTTGGCCACAAACTAAATGTGGCTGAAGTTTCTAAACTCATTTTTTTTGTTAAAAGTCTGAGATTCAAAGACTTTGTTAGTGCTTGACAGATTAAATTAACAGTGTTTTATATTTGCAGGATTAAAATTAAATAGTTAAAGACAGAAGCCCTTACAAATCTACTGGTAAATACTTGTTATGCATCTAATTGAACATAGCACCTGGTGGGGTGCCAAGTTGGATAAAATAAATAAATAAATAAAAATCTGCTAAATTATATTTGTCAGGAGCAACCACTACAGTACAAGTAAAGTTTCTCTGACTTGTTCTTTCCAAAGTGCTGCCTTTGCTGGATATGTGAGATTCTGCTTCGCTGCTGCAGATGCTTCAACTTTTCTCAGTCAGTGTAGGTTTAAAACAGTTGATTTACTTTACTTGTCATTTCTTATATTTGAGCATAATTAAGATTGAACATAACTGAGCAAACATTGGATTATTATTATAAATTGTTATTATTAAATTATTATTATTATAAAATACTCAGATAATACAATAGCAGCATACAATAAAATCCAGAAAACTGCCATGATGTTTACTGTTTTAGGATATACTTAAGATAAAATGCCATATCGTGCTCATGTAAGGTAGTCCAGGGGTCTCCTGGAATCATTTTTTACATTCATAGTAGTCATAAGTCATAAAAAAGGTCTGTCTGAAAGGCCTCTCTCTCTCTTTTTAGGATTTCTTTTCTTAAAGGTGCTCTCTGGTCGACTGGTAGGTCTGGCACACTGGAAAAAAAAAACAGTGTTCAATGCTTATAGCAAGGCAAAAGTTCATTTTTCTTTTTTTGTTTTGTATTAGGTTTGCCAAATTAGTAAAAAAGAACACATTAAGCAAATAAGGATCACTGTGATGTCAGTGTGTTAAGCTCTTGTCACTAAAATCAGAACAAAAGTGCTAAACGGAGAGTTGCTCTTGATTCGTTTGGAGTAAAAATCCTATGTTTATGTCTTCGTAACGTTTTCTCACACAAGGTCAAAATGATGATGTGTAACTGAGTCTGAGTAACAGATGTTTCAAAACACTGAGAACAGAATTTTTATTTTGCCTAAGGAATTATGTCCAGGTATCTGCAATATGTAGACAGCTGGACTTATTTAATAGTTTATAAAAATGACTAAATTTAGCTTTTGGGTGTGGTTTGCTATTGTTTACTCTCATAAACTCCTCACTCACTTATAAACTTATGTTGTAAGTTAATGCAATGCACTTAATTTGAACAGTGCTGTTAAGTCATCATTAAAAGATTTTGCAACTGGTTCAGGCAGACCATGCATTTATTTGGACTGTCGTTGGCTGTTGTAGCCTGTGCACAAGACAAGGTAGCTTCTATTGGCCCAAGCAAGGTGCCAATAAAAAAACAATCCCAGTTCCATTTATCTATATTAGTATTCATCTCATAATCGTTTAGTGGAATTTCTAACAGAAAATTAGTGGAATTTTTGGCAATCGATAGTTTTAAAGGATGAAATAGTAACTGGTGGGAATTTACTGATGCAATTATGTTTGTTCAACTAAATGTTTTACTAGATTGGCTCATTTAGACTTAATCAGCACAAAACAGCTTCAATTTAACATTGTATATATTTTACCTATATTACAAGCTATGCAATAGATTGAAGAATAGAAAAAAGCTAAAAAAAAATAACATTATTAACACATTGAGAAGTCTGTAAAAATAATTCTGCTGAAAAACTAAAACTCGGAAATGACTGAAATGAGATTTACAAACGTGACTATTTACATTGTAGAGATCAGCTGCCAGCTTCTCAATGTACTGCTTCAGCTTATCCGCTGTCTTCAAGCCATCTTGGAAGAAACTGGAGAAGAGAGATGCATAATAAATACACTGGTTTATCATTCACTGAACCACAGATCAACCATTAATGGGAAGGACTGCCTAAGAAATGTTGCGTTCTACATTTAACTCCTTTTGGCCTTTATGAAGGTCACACACAGATAGAAATGTGTGTAGTTTTATCTTTTATGTATAGTGCAGCTCCTTCTAGTACCTTTTGCACCTATCCCTCTTGGCACTGAAATTGTATCTGGCCAAGCCCTTTGCAGATTTGCAGAGGTGTTTAGCACATCCTGAAATCCATTACAAATCTGTCAGCAGCGTACACGCCTCAATGATGCTCTGTGGCCGCAAATCACAACTAATGACCTTCCTCTCTTTCTCTGCCCCTTGCCCGACACTCTCCTCTTCTTAGAACATACATCTTTCTTCCTCTTCTCATTACTTCCTCTGCCACATCTCACTCTGCTCGTTTTCTTTCAATCACTGCATTGAGGATCCTACATCTTTCCTCCCACTCCACTCAGATCCACCCCCGTAAAGCACTGCTGACCTTGCAAAGCGTCAGACGACACAGTTTAAGTGTTTGTGTACCGCAGTTACTGAAAAAGATTCAGCTCCTTTGACTTTTTGCACGCTTTTCCAACACATTTTCAATTCTGACTTGTTAATAGAAAATCCAATACTTGACACAATGATTATTGGTCAGGACAGCTTTTAATTTACTGCTTTGCTGTAGACATTTGGGAGGAACAGACTCCTCCAAGAGTGAGATCATTTGAAAGGAAGAATAAACAGCCTCTAAAAGTTCCCAAAACAAACTGAACATAATTATCCAATATATGTGCAGTGAGAAAACCAGCATAACTGTAACTGCTAACAAATATTCTGTTCAGCCTTCATACAACCACAAACCACAACAGACCTACAGTAATAGCAAACACGAAGATGTTCTGCATCTGTAAGTTTCCTTAATTGAAGTGGTTCAGGCTGAAAACAAATTGTTTCCTTCTTCATACACTTTCCTTAGCTCTCCATCCGGTCTCCTAATGCTTCTAATCCATCACCGCTGCAGCCTTTCTATCCATCAAGGCCCAGGTTGAACAGATTAGCAGGGAAGTGTATTGTTTTGTCCCAGTGTTATGACAGGACATAGCAACGCTTAGAGAAAAATCTGTCATCCTGTCACGGTCGGCTCTTAGCGGAAGGCTCTTAGCGGAAGGTCTGGCAAAGAGAGCACCCACGTTATTTACCCACCAAACCCCACGGCTGAACAGATCTGTACGATAACCTGCGCAGATTTATAAGAGCTACGCAACCAAGCAACCACAATCTCCACAACAGTACTCGAGTACTGGAAAGAACTTTTTGTGAAATATTTCTAAGAATGTGTGAAGCATTCAGCAGGAGAGAGTTGCACATTTGAGTTCGGGGTATAACGGTGGTTACTTACTTGCACTGTGCGTGGTAATACTTAATCAGGTTCTGCAGGAGGTCCACTCCTTTCTTGGTCTTGATCTCATTTACTTTGATCAGATACTGTTAGAAGAGGAGAAAAGCAGAGTTGAGCCATGGGTTGAAATTCAGGCTATGTTAAAAGGATTTTTTGGGTTTAATGAGGTATAAGTAGGCATTGCAGTTACACAGATAGAAAAGGCTTCTATCTCTCTATGCCATCGACACTCGCAATAAAAGGCCTTTGCATTATGATAATCGCATCTTAGTTCACATATGCTTCACGAAGCCTTTGATGTGCAAGCCAACACTGTGCTGTGCAAGTGGGGGACCAGAATGTTAAACACTACTGAGCATGCCTTGTAGAGCAAGAGAGTACCTTACTCCTGTCTTGATCTAAATAAGGTTTCAAAGGGGTGATAGTAACCATATTATGTTACCATTATTGCTATCAATATTTAAAAATAAATAGAGAGAAGGCTTTTAGAGCAAGAGCTTTTTCGGATGTATGTTCAGTCTGGGTGTCTGAGGATTCAAAACAAGTGTCTTCAGACAGCACTCCCACCAAACAAACGAATAAAAGATTATCTTAAACAAATCCCACAGCGAGCCAGTCCGCACAGATTTACAGAGAGTACAGTTAAAGACCACTTTAAGCTCTGCAGTCAAGTTCAATCTATTCTTTAAAGCTTCTAACAGCAACATCTAGCTTCCATTTGCTACTTAGATCATGTGTGGATACATGCTAGTTAGGATACACATGAGTGCCTGTCTGTGTGTGCATGTATGTGTGTACACACGTGTGTTCCTTTGTCTCCCCCCACAGTGTTTTTTTGGACGGGAGATTATCTACATTTTGTCTGAGGCTTGTGTGGGTTCAGTGTTGTGCACATTTGAACCCTCTTGTGTGAATGAGCAGCGACGTTTGCACTGCTGCCACGTCTGTGTAAATTATAATGCAGCCTGCTGAGCCCTGCCTTTCCACACTCCTCCGCTGGCAGCGTAGGATGAATAGGGTGAGAGAGTGAGAGCATCCTGTAATCTGGTGATTGAGCAACATGGGGAGAGTGTGAGAGCACCAGAGTGCACACAGCAGAGAGAAACGAGGTTAAGTGGGATGAACAGATTGTACCACTGACTGCGGCACACAACAACAGCAGCAGCAGTGTATTCCCAGCATTAATGACTGTTGTTTTAGGAACTGTCTGGTGTTTGAATACAGACAAAAAACACACATCTTCTAGTGTAAGTCAATTTGAACAAATAAAGTTACAAAATGAAGGGAAATGTAAACAAAACCGGCAATGCACAAACTAGGCTAACCAAGGAAATTATTTATTTTAACAGTAAATATATTTTTCACTGAAATAAAATTCTGTAATAATCATTATTATAATGAACCTATTGAAAGAAGCACTGTTGACATCAGTGATCTGGTGCACAGTTTCCTTGCTTCTTCTTTTAAATGCACATTTCAAGTAGGTAAGCTAATGATATATCTGACTTTCAATACTATAAAACTACTAAAATAAATTTTCTTTATCTATATTGAACTGTATTCCGTCAGAAACAGAACATACATATAAGCAAACAAGCAAGTTAGCCTCTAGTCTTACCATCTTTTAAAGTTATTGAGGTAAATAGATTCTTAAAACTACACTGGAATCAAACTAAGTTCAAAGAGAAGGACTCAGAAACAATTGGCTAAACCCAGTAGGGCATTTTTACACTGCTCCGAGGTGCTTGTGCTCTACTATGAGGTAATAGTAAAAACACAAAATAGAAATTTGAAACCAAATCAGGAACTGAGGAAGTCAACGAAAGAGGAAGCCGGTGCTAATATGATCTGAGAGATATAAGTCTTTCTTGGCATAAGCAGCAACCGGAGGCGGGCTGCAGAACTGGATCATGCAGTGACTGATGAGAAGATTTTCTGAAATTATGCAAAAAGAAATCTGTTGCAAGACCTGGTTCAGACATGTTTGACATTGTGAAAACAATGCAGAGGAGTATATTTTGAGCCAGCAGATAAATGTTACTAATATCAACAGCTCCTCTTTACCCTGACTTAGCCTCATAATGAAATTAATTTCACTGTCATTATTCATTTAGTTTTTAAGTTTTCAAGTTTTTAGACTAGCATTAGTGCTTTCTACTGAAGCAAGCAGCTGTTTGTATTGAAAAAGCTCTCAATCCTGCAAACTGCACAACAGAAAAAAATGGCTTGTAGCTATTCATGCAGATTTAAAATTGCATCAGCAAATGGACTGGTGAACGATTTTTGTCTTTGATTCTGTTATTATTGTTGTAAACTGCTTTTATATTTGCTTGATATGCCAGGGACTAGAGATGGAAAGTAACATTTTACATTTATGTTACATTTTATGTCCATTAATAGGCGTTGTTTCTTTTAAATAAATAAATAATAAATGATTGATCCTTTACCAAACTACTGCGGGCAAAGATTAAAACTTACTCGGTTAAGAGTGTCAGACTTTTAGTTACTTTTCAGATTCCCCTGCTTAGTCGATATATCAGCTAGCAAGAAATCTAGAAACTTTTGGGACAAACATTTCTATAATGCCTTCACAATACTGAGGTCATGTGCAGTGTTGTCCCATTCAGTTTGTAAATCACTTCTAATAATTTCTCTACCTGATTGAATCAAATCTAAATAGAGCCAAAATTAGAGCACTGGTGTTCACATTAATTCATGTGGATGATGATTTTGTTAGTTAGTACCGTTGCTGTAGGATTAGAATTTTATTAGAGGATCAAAATGCTTTGGATAATGACTACTAGTTGACATGTAGTCTTAATAAACCACTTTTCAGTCACAAGTAGGCTGTCTGACAGCAGAAATATAAAACTGTGTTAATAAGAACAACTTTTTTGGAAATTTGGTTGATTCAACATAAACTATAAGTGAGAACAGAGATTAGGAAAGAAGCAAGCAGGTGTGAAATATTGGTACAAAGCTATGTGATGACGTATTAAGCTAATTTGCAAAAGACACATTTAGCTATGCTTGGCAACTTGGTTTTCAATTAGAGCACAAAACTTGTCAGGTCAAGCTTGTGCTAGCATCTCTTCTCTCTGAGCAACGCAACCAAGCAGATAAGCAGCTAGTGTTAGCACCACACAAGCTAGCGTTAAAACCTTACAGGTATCACAAGGAGAGATAAAAATATTAAAGGGGATACGCCAAATCAATATTGATTTGTGGTAAAATTTATATAAAGTCCTGCTGGTTTTGTGGCATATTAAGAAAAGTACTGATATTGCACATTTTCCATGCTAAGATGCTAAACTGAGTTGGTTAACAGGATAAAAAATTCATTCACAGCCTCAGCGAGATGATAACATTGCAAAATTTTTGTTCCCATCATTTTTATCCTGCCATTGTAACAATGATTAATCTTTAGTGTGATTTGAAACCAACTTTATTGTGACTGGCATCTGCACAAAGATGGAAAATCTGGGCAAGAATATACTGGAGAAGCACACTAAGAAGAGGGCAGATTAGCCAGACAGGATATAAAATGACAACATCTAGTTTTGTAGTGAATAATTTAGAAAACCAAAAGCAATGTGCCAGCTATTGGATCATTATGTAATTTGAAAAAACCAAAAAAACAACAAAAAAAAACAACAACCTACCAGGATAAAACAGTGAACGAGGTGTAGGCGTCATCGCCCACAACCAGAGGGGATTTTGGCAAAGCAGAGTGAGCTCTAACAGTTTGTTCTGATTCTTCTGGGCACACAGAGAGCTCACATTTGTTTTACACTTAATTCTCGCTGTCAGATTTCTTAAAGCTCTGACTTAGTGCCCATGATAAAAAGCTTTACAGAGTCAGAGCAGCATCTAAAAACACTTTAGAAGTTTACAGTTTGATTATTTTGTTGAAGCCAAAATATTGGATTTTTGCCATCAAGCTTTTTGGGCTGAATTTTTATCCATGGACATAAAATCAGGTTAACAACCATTTCAGGTCAAGCACTGAAAAACGCGCTTTTCTCATGAATCAAAGGTAGAGCTGCTTCATTTGACACAAGTGCAGTCTCAATATAATGTTATGTTATCTTTAAGTTTGTATAAAATTCATTCAAATCATTTAAGAGAAAAAAAAAAAGTTCAAGCTTAAATCTAGCTTAGATGCAACTAATATAGATGAGACTTGACAGTGTAGGATTTTAAAAATAAGAACCTAAATGGACATTAAACTGGCCTCGTCTTTTTTGTTTTCTTTTTTACAGATAAAACCATGATATTTGTTTGAGTAAGATGTTGATGATGATGATATTTGTTGCTGCTTTGGTTACCCTGCTGCTGTGACAATGACTTGATACAGCAGAAATGTGAAACTATAATTCAAGCAGATTAGAATCTGGCATTAGCACACGGACAGAAGCGTCAATGCTTCATGCAAGAGTTCACTTTATCTCTATGTGCTAATCTCTATTAAAATGTCCCACTGATCTGATTACAATCTCATATTGGCACATATCATCTGTTTCTGAATGATGGAACCAAATCCATTTATCAACATTTAAATCTTAATTATAAACACATAAATAGTTTTCTTTGGATTTTCTTCAGTGTTGCTGGATCTCAATAAGCCAGGAAGCATTATTTTTATTATTAATATTATTACTATTATTATTATTAGTATTATTAGTATTATTATTATTGGGGAACGCAGACCATTTAACCTGCAAAGCGGATTTTTTCAGATTGAGTCAAATTGCTACCACTACTAATCAATGAGATTTTTATATATTTTTATATTCACATTACCAGGTTTAAGTGACTTTGATCTGTGGGTTTTTCTCATTTTGATATGAGGTGCATACAATTTGATTAAGGCTGTAAAGATACAAAAACTGAATCGTAAATTCTTATTTTAAAATCCTATTTGTGTCGCTAAACTATGCAGTGCTAGATTGGATATATATCCAACATATAGCTAAATACCATGACTGGGATGCTAAAATCTTTATTTACCTGGTCAAATAATATAATCATTATTAATATTTTTTTAATTTTTAATTGTGCTCAAAAACAGAAGAAACATAAAAAGCTGAACAGACATAACAGAACAAAATGTCACAAAAACAAACAAGTGGTGGGTACATAATTATGTGTGCTATTATTCAAGAGGGGAGAAAGAGAGAAAAAAGGGAGATGGATAATGATGATTACAGCAGTCTTTTAAGTATTTGGGATAATAGTTATGAGAGATAGAAATAAATAATAATCGATAACAAGATAATAATAACAACAATGACAATGATAATAATAGTAATGACGGTAATAATGCTAATACTACTAATAATAGTGACAATAATATAAGTAATAATAGGCATAGCTGTCCATGGGCTAATTAAGGCAGGTTATAGTAATTAACTGGGTGGATGCTAGCTCGCCAGACCGGCCCCCTGTCCCAAAAACACCACCCGCCCACCAACGACATGCCACACCCAACCTACGTTTAATCTGTGTTACTACATTTTGGTTCATCCTATACTGGTGTTTGCATAAAACACATATATATATTTATTTCTATAAAATCTATATGAATGTATATCTATATAAATCTATATAAAAATCTCTATATATAAATTTATGTAAAAATTATTTTAATTTTATATTTTCAAAAATTTTCTGTCTTTCAGAACTAAATGTCATTAACAAACTTTCTGTGACAGCTTTCACTTCAGAATTGTTGTGTGATTTACTTTACTAAGTGGTCTCACAAATATGACGCGTCATGTCATCTTGCTATTTAGTATATGTGCAGCTTTCAGTGGCAGCTGGAATTCACAATAAAGCAAGATGCTGGGAATATTGCTATCACTGTGAATTGTCACATCTGATGGCAACTGAAGGAGAATTCAGTAATGTGGATGCATCCTAACATGCCTTTCTTTAACCAAATGTTAAAACCAGGTGTACGCTTCCTCACCTCACACATCTGAAGTTGAAATAAGCGCCGCTCCTTCTCCATCTCCTCTGCTATCTCAGCCCCTGTGATCTCAGTGCGTATCATCCCATGCTGCTTAGCATGCTCCCGCTTCTCCTTCTCTATCTTTGTACTGACATAGAAAAGAGGAAAAGTCACCTCTGTGCTCGGTTTCACATTGTATGTGTTGTTCTGCATAGGGAGCTGTAACTTCTGTGATGCACCTGAAGGGTTCACACAATATTGCAACACATCATCCACTTTTCAGTACTCTATAATAAGCTATCTGGTGTATTATGCAATTATGCACTTACAACTTGGCCTCATAGTCTTTCCATGCTTTGTCAAAGGGCTTCTTTATGTCCTGCAGAGACACAGAGGAACAAGATTTAGCAAACTACAAAGAGGTCACTGTGAGGACAGTTATTTGTAAAGTTCGAGCACGAGTGGAGACCCAGAAAATGCCTCATTTCACTCCTGATTCACAGCCTGGATGCCCAGCCAGCGACCACACCCCTTCTTGTACCTCTACCATCAAGGTTTATGACCCAGTTATTTGCCACTCGACTCAAGCACAACACACAAGCAGTGTTTACATCTGCCAGATTTATAGTTAAAAAAAAAAAAGAGTCCCCCTAACACCCCCGACTCATTTGTAGCTCTTTTAATCAAAGGCACAGAAGCTTAGAGACGTGCTGATGAGCCATCTGTTCCCAGAGGATTCTAGAGAGAGAAGCACTATTTCACTCTTACCCCTTTTACGCCTTTCAAATCCCCCTTCAGCAGCGAGTCCAGGGTGAAGATCACATTGTGGCTGAGGCTCTGGAGCTGAAAGATGCAGAGGAAAGCATAGTGTTAATGAGGAAAGAAAACATCACTGACAGGTAAAAACATACAATCAGAGGTAAATGTTTGAGGAATTGACAGATAAAACCATGAGGAGACAACAGCCAACAAAGAATTGATCTTATAAAAACATGTCTGCGTGGAAACAGCCTAATGGAGTTTTGTCTTAGAGGTGTTGGAGTTGTGCTGCACAGAGTAATATGCTTCTGAGAATGACCATGGATATGGTCCCTTCATTGCTACCAAAAAAAACTTTGATTACAAATTTAAAAAAAATTCTACATTAATCCTGCTGCAAAGACAAAACAACACTCTTTTGAGCACTAATTGTGTATTAATTCACAACTTAAAATAATCTCAATAAATTAACTATTTCCTCTTCATCTTAATTTAAGAAGAAAAACTACAGAAAATATTGAGGAATCTATTTGAGGAGAAAATAAGCATTATTTCTGACCATTTGATGAGTCTAAGAGCAATTTTATTCTCCTTTTTAAGCTAGAAACCTCTGCTAAGTAGGGACAGTGAAAGGCATATTGCTGCTGCTTAAAGAATAATAATAAAAAAAATAAATGGTGCAAAAGATGGCGGATATATGATGCATGAGAGATGATGCCTCCAATAAGCAGGAAAGGAAAATATCATGCACAACGTATTATGCCCAGAAAGTTGAGCATTCCATAATAAACACTTTACAATTCTGGTCAAGACAATGCTCTGAATTTAGCAACAAAAAATTCATTTTCATTTACAGGTAATCAAAGTTTTTCTCTTTCTCCCCGTTCATGCAAGGAGCTAAGCTAGTTAGCTTGAAATAACTACACAGATGTGATTCCAAAAGTAGGGACACTTTGCACACTTACCAGAAGACTTAAAGCTATTTAGTTAAGGAAGGAGTTTTGAGATCATTAAAGTTGGTTGTCTGGAAATCACCTGTAGGTATCCTACTACAAGTGCTTTAGACTAGCATTAGCAGTAGTTTCAAGCTAACCACACCTTCCAGTTAGACTGAGGTGGCAAACTGAGGCTCCATCTGTGCGGTAGAGACGATAACTATAATCACATCTTATGCTTGAATCCCTAAAAACATAATAGGGATTAACGCACTGCTAATATAGTGTTTTATTTGCAGCAGTAATACCAAGCAGAGTACATAAACATGCTTCAATAGTTTTAATCTAGAAATCCCTTCTGATTTACAGCTACAGATCAGAGAGAAAAAGGATCATGATTTTATTCCTTTTATGATTAAACTCACACATCAGTATCCTTACTGACAGAGTTAAGCAAAGCAGACTTGACACTAAACAACAAATAAATAAGTTTATAAGAACCAACAGCAACAACAAAGCTAACTCTATATCTGTCTGTCATCCTGTTATTTTCTGAGGTCTCTCCAGTTGTTAAAAAGAAACATTATGAGTTTTGGTAACTAAAAAGAAAAAGTAAAAAAAAACAACAAAAAAAAACAACTTCTTTGCTTCAACACATTCTTGCTGCTGACTGAACAAATCAGCTAACTGACTAGTCTATGGAAGAATTAGCAAAAGCTTGACATGTCCTGCAGCTCTAGTTGCCACAGCTTCGCTCAGCAGCTCTAACCATTAGGATCAGCAAAGTCGTTTACAACAGTACTAAGCATTTAAGTCCATGTTGTTGATAGCCAAGTCCACATGGCCACACACCAGTAGTCAAGGAAGTAAACAATGCTTAATGGGCACTAATGTGCTACTAAGTGCCTGTCTTGCATATGGCTACCATCAGAATCAATCTTTCATTGGCCGGCAGCCGGCGTGCTCTAACAGCCCATCCTGGAAACGGCCATGGCCTCACCTTGCTTTCACTGACCACATGATTCCCTGAAATTTATATACAGTAAAGAAAACGCAGGAAAGCTAGGTCAAATATGTTAGTCTGGTCCTTGCATTTCAGCTGATCAGACATGTAGGACATCCAGGACACTTTATTCATCAATACTCATTTGTTGCACATGCATATACCAGCTGCCCTCAGGGTGCGGCTATCGAAGTGTAAAAACTCAATGAACAACTCAAAATGAAAAAAGACAAGCATAAAAAAAAGTGTAAAATGAAAAGAGATGATGTCATTTCCGCACAATTTGCTGGTAGTGCAGACAGGTGAGTGATTTGTGCAGGTTTCTGCATGGACACTGCATGGAGTTGTTCGTGTTGCTGCCAAGTGAATTTATGGAGTCTAATCTCATTGTCAGCTACGGGAAGAAAAGAAGAGTGGGCTCTGGCTCTTCTTCTAACAACAATCACTCACAGAGGATTCAAACAGGACATATTATTCAACAGAAATGTCAGGGGAAATCCACTGCATGCAGATAAGAGCCTGTCTGGTGAAAAAAAAAACAATTCAAGGTTCAAAGGCAGATTTAGCTGCAGTCAGCTATACTGTCCAACTGTGATGACAGTTTGACTACGTAGGTGACTTTTAGACAACTTTGTACAAGTCTCGGGATTGATGAGGAAGTCTCATTTAGCTCTACCTTCGACCCTTCACCTGTAAACTTAATCTCAACCTTAAGACGAAATCCTAAACCTTCTTATACCGGTGAAGACAAGAAAAAGAAGCTGTGCAATTTTCCTATTACTTTCCTTGTGACGATGACAATAACCTTGAAAATAGAAACATTCAGCAGGAAGGGCTCTCTGTCTCCAAGATATTGATTCTACTAATGCTGGCATGCAGGACTCACCAGGTTCTTGAGCAGGGCAGACAGTTCCTTAGTCAGGGAGGAGAACTTGACAAAAGCTGTTCCCAGATCAGGGTTGTCCCGACTGATAAAGTTGCTACCAAATTTGTCCAGAGCCTGAGCGTAGTTTTCTTCATTCTGGACATGGTCTGTTGGAAAGAGAGAAGAGAAGGAAAACAGTCAGTTTATCTGCCCTGAACTCTGGCCGATGATTAGCATGACTAGCTTAGCTTATCTGCAAGGACTGTAGTGGGCCTGTTTTTTTTAAGCAAAGACTTCAGATGTGCAACTTAAGTGCTAAATCTAGAATAAGGAAGATTACAGAAATAAAGTACTAAACAAGGCTTATAAAAAAAGTTGTACAACTGCACCTCTCCTTTCATCAACACTTCATAAACATGAGAACATTGGAGTCCACTTGCTGAAGTTTTAATAATAAAATATTTTATTTCCTAATTTAGTAATTGATCAAATTTTTTCAGTGGGCGACAAGTCTGTAGTCTGACTTCTGTAATACATGCATAAAGTTGCTTGACATGGTCTTGCTCAAATAAGCAGAACCTTCCCTAAAAAAGTTTTTAACCTGGATTTGTAGTTGCAGCCATAATCTGAAGTATATTCAAGGTCGATATAGTGATTTTAACTTCATGATCATGTCGCACTGGAGCACATGGAGTGAGCCTTTTGATGTCAGAAGGTAACGAGAGGACCGAGGAAAATGTGGACGAGGAAGCAGAACACGTGGCTAAACGGCACGTTGGCTATTTTGAACTACAAGACATGTCGAAAACGTATGCCAAACACCAGAGGACACATGTTTAGTCTCCACAGCCACCTACAGTACAACTACCAGTTGCTATAGACAAAGCCCCTTGACGTATTGTGTGTTGTAGCGCTGCCTTTACCCTAATTACCTCATATCTGCCGACAAGGCTAAAGGACACCATAGTGCATGATTGTGTGGCTGACCAAACAATTTTTTATTAAGAAGAGTTACAAGAATCTAGCGTTAGCTAAAACACGCTACTAGCGTTATTATAGCACAACAGCAGACGTATGTGCCTGAGTTTTGCCAGTGCAGCTCCATGTGAGGAAAAATTTATTTATTTATTTATCGCAGGTCATATCGTCATCGCAAGTTGTTATCGCATATCGCATCTTTTAGTGATGTCGTGCAGCCCTAATCTATGCTCATGCCCGCAAGACGGAAAAAATAGTCAAGAAAAAAAAAAGAAATAACAACTGAAAGATAATAAGAGTGTATATCGGTGGAGCATTTACCAGGAGGCAGCTGATGAGGAGAGGGACTTCAAAGCTAACATGGAGGTTGTAGCTTTCTGCTGGATAGGTAAGTGAAGTTTATTTTGGTGTTATGTTAGAAACAGGCAGTGTGGTCCAGCAACTGCTTGATCCTCCCGTTTAAGTCGGATCATTAACTGTTACTTGCTATACTAAAAGCTAGAAACGGCTAATTTGTTAGTTAGCCGACAGTGAAGAGCACAGGGCGCCAGTGGCCAATTTGCCAATATTGGTGTTCTCTGGCAAATGCCAACATCCTGCAAGGTGTTGGGCTGTAAGCACAACCCCCACCTGTGGACGTCGGGCCCTCATACAACCCTCATGGAGTCTGTTTCTGACCGTTTGAGCAGACATATGCACATTTGTGGCCTGCTGGAGGTCATTTTGCAGGGCTCTGGCAGTGCTCCTCCTGTTCCTCCTTGCACAAAGGTGGAGGTAGCGGTCTTGCTGCTGGGTTGTTGTCCTCCTACGGCCTCCTCCACGTCCTGATATACTAGCCTGTCTCCTAGTAGCACCTTCATGCTCTGGACACTACGCTGACAGACAGCAAACCTTCTTGCCACAGCTCGCATCACTGTGCCATCCTGGATGAGCTGCACTACCTGAGCCACTTGTGTGGGTTGTAGTCTAATTGCACAACAGCATGTGGAATTTACTATCAATCAGTGTTGCTTCCTAAGTGGAAAGTTTGATTTCACAGAAGTGTGATTGACATGGAGTTACATTGTCTTGTTTAAGTGTTCCCTTTATATTTTTGAGCAGTGTAGTTAGAACAACATCTACAAGAGAAAATGGGGAAATGGGCTTAGGATAGTGAAGATAGTTCTGGTATGTTCCCATCTGTTCACAGATAAATCAAAAGGGCTTGTTGGAATGAAGTTCACAAAAACAAAGATGTGTCAAAAATACTCAACTCAAGCAATTGAGCACCAGCACTGAGTCCTTGGCTTGTGGTTTCCCACCCGAGCTTATCCAGACAAGCAGTTGTTTTAAGAATTTTGACTATAATGAGGCATCTTTATATACAGTTAATGTCAGATAACAACATGACTGGTTCTCCTGGTGAGTTACACTCTGCAGGAGCTGTAGCCATCTGTACTTGTTAAGTTATCAATGGAGAGGA
>JBAMHW010000020.1:9182275-9192333 GCA_037177495.1 Rhadinocentrus ornatus | reverse complement strand
CGTAGCGGCTCGCACAGGTGCTTCACCACGGTCTCCTGCTGCAACATGCTGCTGGCAAGTATGACACTAGACTAGAGTTTACTTCGCAAGAAACGAGAGCGTTCAGTCGAGATACTCCATTGTGAAACCTGTTGTCAAACACAGTCTATGGTAAAGTAAGATAGAAAAAATAAATAAATAAATTTTTTTTTAAATTATCGGGGCCGACAAACGCGCAAATTTTTTCTTACGGTGCAATTAATTGACTTATTGCATATCGCGACAGGCCTATATGGTGCCGCACCAAACATTTGATATAAGGTGGAGGTCCAGACTTCAAATCATTGCAACAAGCCAAGCTTTAGCTGTTAGACAGATGGTCTCACATTTGGTGTGCATGCTCAACTTAATGACTGCAAGGTCTCTGGGTCCTGTTGTGGCAAAACACGACCATATCGTCACCCCTCCAACACTGTGCTTGACAACTGGCATGGGGTGTTTCTGCTGATATGCTCTGTTTGGTTTTCTTCAGATATAGCAAAAGATTTCCTATTTGATCTCATCTATCAAAAGGACACTGATCCATAAGTCTCATGTTTTGTTCAGACTTAGCTTAAACTTAAGCTGGACTGCAATGTTTATTTCAAAAGGAAAAGGTTTTCTCCCCTTTAAGCCATGCATATGTATAAAGTTTCTCTGATCCGTGTAGTTGTGCATTGGGGTGAACTTTGCTGTTAAATCCACTCCTGGGAAACCCCCAAGAAGGTAGGCAACTGTCTAAACACTTCCCACTTGTGAGTAAATTTACTCACTGTAGAACGATGGACTCCATTTTGTTTGGAAATGACCTTTTAACCCTTCCAGTTGAATGTGAAGCCTGTTGCTTCTCTTAATATATTGCTGATGCACTTCTTCCTTGGTGTTTTTTTTAACACACACCTGAATGCTTTAAACCAGCAAACTGACAAAACTTTAGATGATCACCTGGCTGCTACCTACCTACAGTACTATTGATCAACAGATGATCAGGTAGCAGATGACAATTCATTAAGTCCTGAAATGCAAAACATTATAAATTAAGCGAAGTCCTTTCTTTATTCTTTACTAGATTTAGCAAACAAGTCATTTCCAGATGTTTCATCTTAAAGAGTTAAAGTGAGACAATATCTCTTTTTTGTGGAGAACACACAAACATCTTTAACTTCTAAGGAGGCTACCCGATCATCAGAAGTATTTGGTGGAAAATTACTGAGAATCCATGTGTCAGCACCCAGCAAAACAAGCAAGTCAGGTGTTGATTTCTGTACAGCTTGGACACATTTACTACACCATCTGTCCCACAATAAGCCGCATTCCAAGCACAAACAAAATGAAATAAATCCTCATTTTTATTACACACATTTAAGATATCCTTGGTTTTCTCTGGAGATGCTTAATTTGAGTTTTTTATGTGCACACTAAGACAAGCCAAAAAACAATCAGATGAAATGAATTTGGAAACATGCTAACTCACCTTGACCTGAACTGTAGATGGCCTTCACTGACTTCTTCACCTTCTGCAGGGACGTTCGATCCTGGTCCAGTGCCTGGGAAAGACAGATTCTTTTAAAGCATCTGAGCATGTTCATGCTTAAGAGGATGATTTACATTCACACCAAAAGGCTGCAAATTTAGGGCACAGAAAACAAATATTTACTCAGTAATTCAAAGAATGCATACTCCTCAAAGCTAGAGAGCTCTCAAAGAAGTGCTTGACCGGACTCGAGCATAAATCATCACTTCAACACGGCTGACTGACAGAAGAGTCTTTGTGTTGCCATATAAGAAAAGTAAATAAGCAATTTATCAGCATTAAGCTCTTTATTGTTGCAACATATTCATACATGGCCGCTGACGTTGGTTACACCACGAAATGTGCCTCACTTTTTTGCACTTGTAGGGATTAATGCACGAAGCTTTGCAATAAGCTAAGGAGTACAAATAAGCAACAATGCAAAATTTTATTAATTAATTAATTAAAGATGTAATAGATCCATTCAGTACGTTTGCACGTGTAATTATTAATGCTCATCTAGTGAAATTAGATGTGCATATTAAAAAGAAGCTAATCAAGACATATCTTTTTTTAAATTGGGACCCCTAAAAAAAGTTACAGATGAACCCACAAAATGTGGTTTCACACCAGGAAACTTCATCAAAATCAGCATCATCCAAATGCAGGAAAAACTCATTGTGTGGCTGAACCACTCAGTTCACGCCCTGCCAGAGAAAATACCCACTACATCTAAAGTTACACCACATTCTAACATACCTCATAACTCACACGTGCCCGTTAGAAATCACATGACTGACCAAATGTCGAGCACTGATTAAATCTAAACCTAAGTCTAAGCATTGTGGAGTTTTGCTGATGTAGGAATAAACCTAAATTTAATCTTTGTTGTATATGTTTAAGCAAGGCAAGTTTATTTGGTTTACAGAGACATTGAAACATAAGAAGCATAATTTAAAAACCAAAGAGAAAGGAAAAAGAAAGAACATTAAAACAGTTTATTACATGCCAGTAAAGTTTTCTGTTAGTTTAAAGCTCCTTTTAAATATTTGGAAACTGTTATAGTTTAACCTGTTGTAGCTCATTTGTGGTTCTCCTTTTAACGTAAAAAAATGCTATGATAAGTGCAATCTTGCACAAACATTCACAGTGATACTTTTATCTTTTATTTTCAGTGAGCAGACATATCTCTGAAAAGAGATCCAAGGTCTCATCCAGACTGCAGTTGTTTACATCAAGTTGAGACTACGAAATCAGTTTTATTTCCTTACGCTGGTAATTACTTTTAAAGTATTTAAAGAGAAAATATTGTGCATGAATTGTGTTGTTTGTAGTAAAATAAAGAGCTACGAGAGAAAACGTATAAACACTCAATTACATGATTTAACCCAGATCTAAACTTAAGGAGGTGTAAACTCTTAACAATATTTGTAATTCTTACTCCTTTTCCTGTTAATAAAACCATCTAAATGTTATTTCTTTTTAGTGGGTTTGTGGGCATTCTGGTGGTTTTAAATTTTACACTGCCTTTTGTTTGTATTTCAAATAAAAAAAAATAAAATGACCAGCTTGGCTTTATAGAAACAACCCTTCTGCGATTTGGAACGGTCTTTTTACTTGCATATATACGTATCACTCTCATATCCATCCATTATTTATGTTTAATCCTGTAAAAAGTCCCTGAGTGTTCCAAAACAGCACTGCGTCCGTAATTAACTTCGTAGTTCATTATTTACTTCTTATTCCCCAGTTGATCTTTAAGACAGTGTTGTAAATATAAAATATTTCTAGAAAATAAAAGACTAGGAGTCTAGTCCTGCATGCATGGAGAAAACTGGGTGCCAACAATGCTGAGGTCATTTATTTATCCCCATTTTTCCCTACAGTTAGCTTAACAACCTGGAGATGCTGAAAAACGCAGCATAAAAATCACCTATCACAGCCAACGCCATTAAACTGGTCGGCTTTTATTAAGGGTTATTTACTGCAGGAAAAGCTGAGGTAATTGGAAGCCTCTTAATGGATAAGCAACACAAATACACGACTTTATTACATGTTTCTGCTAAATTATTATAAATGTCAGTGTGTATTGATGGCTTTCAGAATAATTTATTCTGTCAGTGCAAATATCCACTAGCTTTAATGACAGTAAATGAAACTATAACGCTGCCACGCTCACATATAATAAATGATAAACATATTAAAAAAAAAACACCATTACATCAAGGTCAGCCGGTGAAAAACAGAGGCTCACATACACAACAACGACCTAATTAAATTTCACAACATAATTAAGCTGTCCTTGGCCTCCCTTGGACAGTTTTACATGGCTCTTCCCCAATTATGGCAACGTAGTTTGCCGCCGCAGGGCCCTTTCTGCCGAGGCCGAGTCCTTTGATCCCCATGCATATGGGAACAGACTGTGCCGCCACCACCCTACATTGCCTCGTTACTCCGCTCCATGGTCCAAACTTAAGCTCGAACAGGCTTGAGCCAAGGTTAAAATACACTTACCTTGGCACTATTACCATTACTGATGATATTGTCTTAAAAATAGTAATGATCTCCCAAAAGCTATGTATAAAAATTACTTAAAAGATGAAGAGGCTACATATCCTGTAACCCCTCATTACATACCTTTCACCAGATGCTACCATATCAGTGACTTAACCTACTTTACTACAGAGAAGACTGTGTACAGCTTTGACTGCTTTTAAACCCCTCAAAACAAGAGTGTTAAGTATTTGTAATAGTTACCAAACCAGTAGCCCAAGTGCAGGTCTATGTAAAGCGCCACACATTCTCAATGTTCACAGAGAAGAAGAAGAAGAAGAGGAAAAGATGTCTGACTTGTTTAAAGCCCTGATTTCATATTTTGGGAAATACCCCTATTTGTTTTATAAATGGCACAATCAAAGACAGTGTAATGTCCATCTGTTAAATTCATCTGATAAATAAAACAGCCAGAGGCCAGTTCGCTTGGCACTAAACCTGGAAACAGATGCTCCTAACATGAAGTGGATGCATTATCTCCCTATATTTTTTGTTTTCCTAGTATGAAAAACCTAGTATGAGTCACACTTGTGTTTTTTTTTTTTCTTTTCTGATCTCATACTAGTCTTCCTTTAGCTCTCCTTCTGCCTGAAACAATCTATTTTAGCACACTTTGTCTGACTGGCAGCATTTGCAGAAGCCTTTGCTTGTGAGCAACACCTAAACCTCCTGCTGTTGTAGAAATCCCTGACAATGCATAGCCTCCATCTGAGCAACAACCCACAACAACAACACTGTGCATGTGCAAACAGTTTATTTGCTGTTGCACTGTTCAGAGTAGTCCTGCAGGAATTATTCACTCTTTAATTTTAAAAAGACATAGATGGTGGTGATGGTTGTGGTGGTGGTTGAGTTTCAGAGCACAAACCTAATCCCATTAAAGGTTTTTAATCCCTGAAAGTTCTCAAGTCCTCATCCTGATGGTAAAATGGAAATGAGGGCCAACACTAGCACTGTATAAAAGAAGGAACAGGCAAATTATTTTCTAAAGAAGCTCAAACCATTGCAAGAGTCGCCAGGAGGATCAACGTACTTATTTACAAAGCCAGAACCAGCATTTCTCAAGACATGGAGACCAAACTGCTCTTAGTCATCAACAATCCATCCCAACAGCTTCATGACTGTGCGCACAGACAGCAGATCTCATTCTTCAAAAGACTCACATCTGCTGTCAAAAAGAGCTCTTCAGGAAATATTTGTTCCTTTCACTATGAGACTCTACAACAGGGATCACCAACTCTGGTCCTCAAGGGCCGGAGTCCTGCAGGTAGGGCTGAAACTAATGACTATTCTGATAGCCGATTAGTCACCGACTATTAAAACGACTAGTCGACCAATCGGACTATGTATCTCATTATTAATAAATGGCTTTGAAATCTTGCATGAGGTTGTTATGTAAGTCCGACGTGCCTCTTCTTTAAATGTTCGAGCATTGCGGACGTACTTCCGTGGTACGCTTTACAAATCTCACATGTATTTAATTTATTTTGTAATATTGACGTAAAGTTATCCCGGACTTTTGACGTCCTCTGCCGCCGTTTTGTTCCGTGGTCGGCCGCCATATTTTCCCCTGGCGGACTTTATTGCGCATGTGCAACTCAGCAGAGATAGAAAAAGAAGATGATTTCTCAATCTGTATTTTTTTTTCTTTGCGCATGCGCAACTCTCAGCAGAGATAGGGAAAAAAGACGACGTCTCACTCTGTAGGTTTTTTTTTTTTTTTGCCGACAATAGTCAACGGGTACATTTGTTGTCAACTATTTTTATTGTCAACTATAGTCGACAACGTTGACTAATCGTCGCAGCCCTACCTGCAGGTATTGAATTTTCCCTGCTGCAATACCTAATTAAAATAAAATGAATCTCCAACAGCTTGTTGTCAGGTTCTGCACAAGTCTGATAATGACCCAATCACTTGAATCAGGTGTTTTGCTGCAAATACACATACAATACCTGCAGGATGCCAGCCCTCGAGAACCAGAGTTCATCTTGCTGATGAGTGGCACAAGTCAGAACTATAAGGAGACTCCAGTCAATTTTCAAAATAAATTCTACTTAATCTTAACTCTTAATCATATATCACATCACTACATCAACATAACCAATTCACTAGGCCTACACTGTATATTGGAAATGTATTATTTCAATATATATACATGTATAATGTATTGATGAAGGTTACATTATATTTATTCTGTTTTTGTACATGTTTCTACAGCTAACCTGCATGCACATTTGCAGAAGTGGAATGCAGGCCTCATTAATACATCTGAGATAAGCAACATATATTTAAGTATTTCAAAAGCTATATGTTATGGTGTCACTCGCAATATTTGGCTATGATATTGCTTATGTTTTCCTAATATCCCGCAGTCTTAAGTTCGCTGGCATGAGGGGCAGAATCAAAAGAAAGTTGCTATTTATTTATTCCTGCAGAATCTTTTAAAAATTTAGCACATCAGCTACATTCCAGACAGGACAGTCACATCATCTGATTTGTAGTGCATGGATATTGTGAACAAAAGCACTCATTTTATCAATATTTTTTGCATTATTAATACATAATAACATTTATTTTACAGATTAAAGTGGTATTGTGTGTCATAAACCCAATGCAAAATAGTAAATACATACACAACAGTCATTTCTAATTGACTCCAATAAGGCTCAGGTCCCAGACATGTCAAGTAATACTGCAATAGATTAGATCTCCATAACAGCTGACACAGTAGCCAGCCGTGTTTCCCTTTAAACTGCCCCTACGACAAGCCAAACCCCACCCAGTGCCTCAGTTATGGTCAGAAGATCTGTGATTGTTTAGGGGCTGTGGTGCTGATTAGGATGAAGAGCACAAAACAGAGGCTGAGCAGGCAGATTGACCTTTAGGGTGCTCATGTTGAGAGCAGCTGGCACCGCCTCTCATGGGTTGCTCATAATCCACTCTGTCTGTGCACCTAATTTAATATTTAGCACATAGACACAAACTTTAACAGATTTATTAACCCTCTTTCTATTTTTTTATTTACTACTTTACAGTGTTTTAAATTAGATGACAAAACTGAACACATTCATTAAATATCATACAAGTAAAAGTGGATAAATGGTTTGTTAAATTGGTTTTCTCTTTAAGTTTTAAGGAGGAAAAAAATCACCAGGGGCCTCTGGGCACACAAACCCTTGGCAACAGGCAAGAATGAATCTAAACTCTGCCCCCCAAAAAGCCGACAACGACTGAATACAATCAAAAGATTGGTTTTATCTGCCAACAACCAATATCACCCAACCCCCCCAAAGTTGTTAATGGGAATTGCCAACTGCTACAATGTCAAAACATCTGCAGTCACTTGTCTTTCCACCCCTACAACAAGTGATGCATATATTGACTATATGTTTAGTGAGAAAGCCAGGACATTTCACTCAGCCAGTGTGCTATTACACTAAAAAATATATCTATCTTGAAGAGCCATCTGTGCAGTGAAAGTCAACATGCGAATGCTGTTAAAGGGAAGTTTGTCAGAGATGGAGCCAAAGAGGTCAAGGGCAAATTTAAAGGAGGTGAAGGATGGTGGTCACGCATGGTGTCACTGCATGAACAGATTTTATAAGCAGCAGGAGCACCACGGTCAGAGGGAATGTCCTTTAAAGTTCATAAAGTATCAAAGAGGAGACAGGAAAGAAATATTCCCTTCAAAAAAGAAAAGACATACCTATAATCATATTTCCTACAAGTGTATAGAAGTATAAAGCTGCTGTCCAACTTCACAAAATAAAACCTGTAAAGGATTCGATTATATTCAGATCTCTGTGAAATTACTATTGGAAAACACAAGTATTAATCAGTACAACATCCAGCTATACACAATTTTCTTTGAAGATGCTGCACTCAGGGTAGCAAAAGTGGGTACAACTAACTTTTCAGCTGTAACGTCTCACAGACTGAAGCTTTGAAATTAACAGTGACTACAAATAAACACATGGTGTGTTAGTTGTTCATCTGAGGACTTGCAAGTACCTAATTTTAAGATTTGGTAGGACCTGATAATTCATATTACGTGAAATGTGAAATGCAGCCGTCTTTATTATTGATTAGTTAAAAAAAAAAGAACCAACACAAACAAGAAACTGTCCCGATGAAAGCCGAAATGTGACCAAAGTGGCCAAAGAGGTTAATGGATCAGACTTCCTGGCTCCCAGAGACCACACAAACACACACAGTCATGCTCAGAAGGTCAAAGCGTCAGGGGGAAACTGGTGGCTACAGTGACTGGGCATGACAGGCTAGAGGCTGTCTCAGCTTTACGCTTCCTGCTCGAGGCCTTATCCTCCTTTAACAGCCCTGTCGCTTCCCCTGCAGCCGTCCTTTGACGGGAAGCAGGAAGCGCCCAGGCTTGTCAGGGTCCTGTCCTGGGTCACCAGCACTCTGCAAATGACACCAGCAGCTCTCTGCTGACAGCTGAGAAGCAAAAACAACACATTCTCTGGCTGTCTTTTCTCAAATTGCTCTTTGAACCACTCTCCTCTCTCCACAACATTTGTCATCACTTTGGTGGAAGGCAACATGGTTACCACAGAGATGTGATCTAACCGCTTCGTATGACAGCTCGACATTCTTCACCATGGAGATTACAGAAAGCTGTCTGGAACTCAGAAATGCCACTGTGGCAAATTTTACTTTTCTAACTAGCAGAGCAGGCAGTCAATTTCCCAGAATAGCTAAAATGCAAATTATTTCCTAGAAGAAGCAAACAGGAAAGGGCACAATTATCAAAGGACTGCCCCAAGGGTTCAGACACAGGGCCAAAAGCATCTGCAGGGGCATTTCTACTGTTAAAATGACAAAGTACATAATTGTTATTCAAAAATACTCCTCAAAAACTTGAACGTAAATCTATAAATTTTCTTTCTGGCTTAAATAAAATAAAAATAAATTTAAAAAATTTAAAACTACCATACATTACACACACAAAGAGTAAGTGTATATGTTAAAGCATATCACAACAATAAATCCAGTCTTGTTTGTCTCATTTGTTAAGAATAATGAAGTCACATAAGACAACTGAGTTTGTCTCTCGGTTGAGTCTATGTGGCATGTCTCAAGCAGGAAGGGTGGGGAGCCGTTTTCATTAGCAGGAAACAAATGCACATCCCTTTCTCTGGGCCTGCTGCCGAAGAGGCTTTCAGCTTTCCAAGTGGAAAGGGAAAAATGAGAGGATGTTACATTTCAAAAAGCAGCCGAGGTCAGACAGCCTGTTTCTCTCACACAGACAGAAACAGAGTGATCCACTGCCAGTGGTTTTGGTTTTTGTAAAGAGGTGTATCAATAGGGCCGAGTGACTTATGTAGTGTCTTCACATAGCAACAGGATAAAGTTAGACTTTTTCAAAGTGTTGAAGTCAGTGAGAATCAATTGATTTTCTCCTCCTCAAGCTGTTGAACTGCAACTGATTATCTCCCAGAAATCTTTATATGGCTGGATGCGTTGCATCTTATGACTTGTGTACTATTACCTAACTGATTACCCTGTAAACAAGAAGAATACCAGAGTAAAATGTTTTGCCTCCAACACTAAGCCCTCTCTGTCTTCCATTAGAGTAGGTTTTCCAGCAACAATGCATTGATGCGTCACCTTTTTGTGGCCAACTCTCAGTTCCCATTTGGGGCAACCTCCTATTAGCACTTGAATGTCCCAGAATAAAGCCCAAACCACTATGAACTCTCTGAAATCTCTGCTTTCTGCTGCTTTGCCTTGCAATCATAATGTTTGCTGGCAAAAAATAAAGTGGATTCTGTTTTGAATTACCAATAATGTGAAAAATTTAAGCTTTGAACTGAACTATAGTAATAGTTTTGTGGTGATAGAAAATTTGCATGGAATGCTGTTGATGGCTCACAACATGCAAGTCAAGTTTATTTGTATAGCCCTATATCACAACAAAGTTGTCTCAGAGGACTTTACAGAGAGAGGTGTAATAAA
>JBAMHW010000020.1:9137708-9161014 GCA_037177495.1 Rhadinocentrus ornatus | reverse complement strand
AGCCCCCGACAACATAGCCGCTAGGATCGTCGGGACGCACAAACTCCTCCACCACGTTAAGGTGGCGGCTCAGGGAGTAGGGTTAAAAACCTTTCTTCTCTAATGCATGAAATCTGCATGGTATCTTTAACTTATCTAGAGTGTTTCTTGTTTTTAATAGTTTTTTATTTAGTTATTTTAGATGATTTTATTATGATTTGGATATCCTTTTAGTTAAGTATTTATATGAGTTTGTTTCTTTTTATATTCTTTCATGTACGATTTAATGCTTCTCCGGCATCCCGCTGTGATGCTTTTAATGTTTAATGTAAAGCACAAAATTGTCTTGTTCATGAATTTCTGCTATTCAAATAAACTTGCCCTGCCATTTTACCATATGGTTGAGATACCAGTTAATAATTTAGTCACAACAGTTAAATGGTCAAAAATTTAGAGTAATGGGATTACACTTAGTTTTGGCGTTGCATACCCACAAAAAGTCATGGTGACTCAGGCAGATTTACTTCCATAAATCTTTAATAGGATTCATTATAGTCACAGAAAACGTTGCTCTACCAAACAGTAGAAAAGGCAGTTAAATTTTTAAAATAACTACTTGAAAGGTTTCTATTTATTTAGTTATTGCTTTAACATTACGAAGCTACACAAATTTGTGAGATCTTTGATATAAGTGTATGAACATACGCCTGTAAGCATTTTATTTTAATGACACTGACCGGAAGTTCCGGTTTGGTTCAGGCTAGCTTCATTACATTGCTAGCCGTCAGCTCCTGAAAGCAGGAGGAAATTATTGTTGATCCTCTCGGAATTCCTATCAAATCGTACAATCAGGACGCAGGTGAATATGTGGACACTGTCACTGAGTGCCTGAGTACACCTGTCATCTCTCCCAAAACAACGTGCTATCGTTATACTTGCTCTGTAGGAGAAGCAACATCTACAGTTAAAGTGAATGGCTGAGGGCCCCTCAGGTAAAACTATTTTGCTGCTTCAATAATTTTACCGACTTAGAAGTTGCTCAAATCGCCTCTAAGTTGTGTAATTAAATTAATTATTAAGTTGGCCAGTTAAACATACTTGCCTATTACCTAGTTTAACGTTACATATTCTAATGCTAGTTGTTAGCTAGCTAACATTAGCCAACTTTTATCTTTCATAATTTTTCATTTATGATAGATTGCTAACGTTAGCATAGCATATCAGTAAGAACAGACTGCAGCTTACATTACATCATGTGATAACGAACTTTGAAATCTAACTACACGTCTGACCAACGATAAGGCGCTGAAGTGCTGCTCTCATAAGTTTTTATTCTTTAAACTTGTGATTACCTGATTACCTTGATGTAATTTGTATTTATAGGTTTATGTTTTCGAACGTGTTTCTCCCATCGTTCATCAAATGTCACTTTAAATTAGGCAAACCTAAGTGCCAGCGTTTGCTGTACTTTGTCACAAAAGCGTGTAAATATAATGTTAAGCTTTCATACATTTTATTAGTGTTGCCATACCTGATGTGACCAAATCACAAGTATTGAATCACATATAAAGCGAATGACATCATGCAAAACAATACTTGTTTTTTACCTTTCTACAGTTAAGTGCTGTATATTCACTGTTACTGCATTTGATTGTTCTCGACCACATACCTTAAGTTATTCATGCCCTCATTTCTACTTCATAGTAATTCCTTGTATGTGGGTAAAGGTCTGTGTGTTTAGAAACTTCTACATTCTTATTTTTTAATAATTTTTATAGTCCAGCTAGAACATTGAGTTCTACAAATAAGATGCACCAAAATGCATTACTGCTGTGCTGAAACTTTACTGTTGTTGTTTGATAGTAACGGTCCCTATTACTTTTTGCAGAACCACCTGACCTTAATCCAGATGAGACCTCAAAACAGAAACTACATCAGCACAAATCTAGAAGAGGACGGGCCAGGCAAAACAATGACAGAAACCTGAGTAACAACAGCTATGATACATCTCAACAATATGGAAACTTCCATCAGGGCTTTAAACACTCATTTAATCATTATAATTCAAATTATGCAGAGTATCACCATCCTTTCCCCCAAGATGAGGATGTTTCAAGAAGGAGAGGCAGAGGTAGAGAAAGGAGAGAAGGGAATAGAGGTTTAAATGGAAGATTTGGAGGCTCGGGCCCCTGGAGGCATAGACCTGGTGGTGACTTTGGCCAGCATGGCCCAAACAACAGATATTCAAGTGGTTACCAGTCAGGTCCACAACCTATGGATGGGCCTGATGGACCCAGCTGGCGGAGAGAAAGTATGAACAGGGATTTGGAACAGACGAGTGAAGAGCTAGATGCTCAGGTTAGAAAATCTAGAAACTTTGATCAGAGAGGAGAGCTAAGTCAGAAAAGTGGTCATTTAAAGGAGAGCAACCCACCAGTCGCAGATCACAAGCTACATAGTATTAAAAGAGAAAATCCTTCTTCGGAGATGACAGAAAGAACTCACCAGGGCAAGATAGGTGTTAGATCTCAACATGATCAGCAGAGAAAACACACTGATGTGAAGCGACGACAAGGACCAATCAAACCACTGAAACTCCCATCACAAAAAGAAATGGGCTCTGAGTGGGGCACAGCTAGCCAGGATGACTCTGACCAGGGCAGATCATCTCAGGATCCTGTGTCTAAAGCTGGAAGAGGCTCAGGACTACCTACACAGTTTCAGGGAAAAGGAGGGAAAAGAACAAACCATCAAAACCACAAGCCAGGCCAGAGGAGCTGGGACAAGATGCCCAAGAGTAAAGAGACACAGACAGGTGACTGACTGTTGTTACGTTTCTGTTATTTTTCCATATTATTACGTTAGTGAATCTTTATTAGATAGAGCCAGATGTTTTTAATCTTTACTTAACATTAATATTTACAAATCAATGTTCTTAATCAGATTTGTTGGGAAATTTTTAATCAGCTGAACATGATTATGTATTTTTTGAGTTAGATTTTGTATAAAACAATAAAGTAACTGTAGAAAAAGAGCCATCACGCTTTCATTAAGCCTAGTCTTTAATCATTAGATTGTTTTTGCCTGACTAAATTTCTAACCCACATCCTTAGTTTACTATAAAATACTGAAAAGAAAAGAAGCAAGCACTTCCACTTGAGAGGCTGAAAACTAAAGTTGTACGTTTTCATAACAAGACAATGAGAATGTTAAAATAAAGGTGTGGATATAAAGAGTTAAGCAGCACATGATTATTCTGCAACCAGAATGGTTACGTTGTGGTCAAGTACCGTTATTTCTCTGGATCGCTGCTGTTTTCTGAGCCTTTGGTCTCTTCCCTCCACAGGGTGTCTGATTGAACAGCTGTCTGAAGAGAAGTATGAGTGCATGGTGTGCTGTGATGTCATCCGGGTAATGGCCCCGGTGTGGAGCTGCCATAGCTGCTTCCATGTTTTTCACCTGAATTGTATCAAGAAGTGGGCTCGATCACCGGCTTCACAGGCCGACGGTACGGCAACGAAACACAATGGACGTCTACTGTGTGCTTCTCTGTGTCTGTTGTACAGTTTCAGCACAATAGTCCTTGCAGCAAAACCAGTCGTATAATGCCTGTTGTCCATGCTACACAGTCACTCTGACTCATTTGATAACTTCAGCTGATTCAACAGTGTGTTTTGTGTGTGTTTTGAATAGACTGCGGCTAAGTGGATTTGTGATTGCTTGATATGAACTGCATATAATACATTCTTTTTTTATGCTAATAAAAATGTTATTATGAACTCGTTTTTAGATTCAGCTGAAGGTTGGCGTTGTCCAGCCTGCCAGAATGTTGCAATGAAACACCCGACGACCTACACCTGCTTCTGTGGTGAGTGTTTGCTTTATTCATGCGCATAAACACAGCCTGCACCTTTTACATCTTCACTACTTTATTATTACTTTATTAATGTAATCTGTCAGCTGTTGGGTGAGAATTAAATCAAGTTATTCCCCTGTGAATCCTCACAGTGCTTTTTATGATTCGGGATCGTCGTTCTTTTTATTTCCAGGTAAAGCGACAAACCCTGAGTGGCAGCGCAGTGAGATTCCCCACAGCTGTGGTGATATGTGTGGGAAGAAGAGGAGTGGAGTGGACTGCAAACACCCCTGTAACATGTGAGCTTTGAATGTGCAAGAAATCAGGTTCTGGTTTGTATTCCACTGTTTTAGGAATGAATGTTAAACTGCTCAAAGCGCATTAAAAAAATCCACTAGTGAATTATTTTCAGCTTGTTAGATAAAGAAAGGAGCACCATGTTGCCAGTCAAATAATTTTCAACTCTGGAAAGCCGCTGGTTTTCCTTTAAGTAATGATTTACCCATTTAAACCTAAAGTGTTTTTTTTTTCCCTTTTTCTAAAACTTTTTTTTTTAAAGATATTTTATTTATTTATTTTTTTAAATGAATTTTAAGCACAATTCATCATTTCTAGATTAAAGAAATTTAAAAATGGTTATGTGAAGAACTAAAGGTGTAATTTTCCACTGGAGTATAGCATGACGTGTGTTGATCTCCAACCCCGCGTTTACCAGCTGGTCCAGATGCACGTTCATGTTCATGTGAATCGCCGCCTCCTCTCTCCTCTCAGAGCCCTTGGCCCTCCCTCCCTGTAAAAAGCTATGGCAAGCAATGGCAGTGCAAATTCATGGCAAGAAATGGCGGAGATCGGAAAGAAACATTCACCAGAAGACAACCAGGATCCGACATTACCTAAAAAAAAAAAAGCAACAGTTGTTGGATAAAGAAAGGGACATAACCCGAATTAACACTGTGCTTGTATTTCCAAAGAGGAGAGCACTGCAACAGCTAAAAGGGCTACAAGAACAACAGTAAATACAACATAAACGTAATAAGTTACTTTAACATGTTTCACAAAATGGAGATGTTGTTTTGCTCAGTGCGTTTGCACCTTCGTTTGTGGAGAAGGGGAGTGGGGGGGACGAGGTAGAGGGAGGTGTGGCTCATTACACACGTCTATGTGCAGTGCTCAACAATAAACCTTGCGGTGAAACAATTTAGCTTTTGCCCCTTTTAAATATGAATACCTTAGAGTTTAAACCTGATTTTATCAAAATTACTGGCCAAGTTCTAATGTTTGGATTTTTTTTCTTTCTTTTTTTTAAGAAAATATTAGTTTATGTCTTGGAAATGTTAATAAAAACTGCCCAGTGCTTTAGTTTGAAAAGAGCACTCACCTACTAACTAACAGGTTGGTGGATTCCTGGCTTCCCCTGACTGTGTGCCAAAGTGCTCTTGAGCAAGACAGTGAACCCCATAAGGCCTCAAATGTGCTCATCTGGCTATGAATGTTGTTTGATAGTAAAAACTCAGTATAAGTCCATAGAAGTGCTGTATAAATGTGAGGTTGAATAGGTGAATGTGGAGTTTAGTGTTAGAGACCTTTGGTTTATGTAAGACTAGAAAATGATCTACAAATACAGTCCATTTCTCGTTTGAAAGGTAAAAGCAAACAGCTGTGTTAAAGGAGAAAGAAATGTCCAAAGAAATTAGTTTAGTTTTAGCCCGTCCTTTCTTGTGTTGGGAATAAGCAATTTATTTGTCAGAAAGTACTTGACAATTAAAAACACTTGCATTAGTGCACATTTGGCATAATATAATTTCAAAATGAATTGTTAAAAGATGGAAAAGGTGGGTGCATCACCCTGACATCCAGGTTTCCATGAAAGGTTGGTGAGATGCCATTAGCTTCTGTATTGTGTGTGTTTCCTGTAAAAACAAACGCTCTTATCAGCTCTGATTGGTCAGCTCCACAGGCCTAAGCAGACTCTGTTTTGCATCTTCTTGATTTTTTGTTTTTGTCTGGATGGTCGTGTGAAAAATAAGATCCTGAATGCAAGACAAGTCAACAACATGTTTGGGATGTTTGGGCAGCTGTAGCTCAGGAGGAAGAGCACTCCATGTTGCCTCCCGATGTGTCTGAATGTGTGTTATAGCAGAACGGACTTATGTGTAGTGTAAAAGTGCTTTGACTGGTCAACGTGTATCTAGAAACGTGCAGTCATTTACCATTTTTGTTTCCCAGGAAATTACAAAAATGATAAAGCTGAGCCAGATGCTTCCATATTGTATCAAAACACAAGAACTTTGAATTTGGTTTCAGAGATTTAAACTTTTATGTGTTTCTCCTCAGCTTATGTCATCCTGGACCTTGTCCTCAGTGTCCTGCCTTCATAACAAAATCCTGCGTCTGTGGGAGGACAAGGTGCTGATCATGACATCTTCATCGTGCATTTATTGTTGTCACTTTCATACTGTTATCAAAACTTTATCAGTCTTTTTGTTTATTTTAAATATTGGTTGTAACATCTCGTTTTAGTCAGCCAATGCGCTGTGGCCAGGCTGCGGTGCTCCAGTGTGATAAAGTGTGTGGTGCTTTACTCAACTGTGCTGAACACACCTGCATGCAGGTGTGCCACAGTGGGAAATGTCAGCCCTGCCAGCTGGAGGTTCAACAGGGTGAGTCTCACGATGCCAGAAGCATGCTGTAAAAATGTTAAGGATGAGTAAATATTTCTGAAGTATTTAAACTTATCTGTTTGTTTTCTATGTCTGTTTGTAGTTTGCTATTGTGGTGTAACCTCTCGTAAAGTTCTGTGTGGCACGGATAAGGAGGGATTTGATGGTTCGGGGCATTTCTCCTGTCAAATGATTTGTGGAAAGTGAGTCATCACACAAGAGGAATACACAGACTATTTCATTTAGACAACTCCTTGTCCAACAACCTGACACTGCTCTCTGTTCAGGATGTTGAATTGTGAAGCTCACCAGTGCCAGGAGGTGTGCCACCGCAGGCCGTGCCAGGCGTGCCCACGCTCACCAAGCCTGGTGAGGACCTGCCCCTGTGGTCAGACCCCACTGACCAAACTCCTGGAGCTGGGATACTCTGAAAGACAAAGCTGCTCTGATCCCATCCCATCCTGTGGGAAGACGTGCAACAAACCTCTGCCCTGTGGCTCCAGTGGTGAGGACAAAGCACAGATTTTCTCTCCAGTTGTTTATGAGATTCTTTGTTTAACATTTCAATCAATCAATTCTTTATTTCAGACTCACAATTTGGTTCATATAAAAGCAAACAACAAAACGAAACAGAAAGAGACGATACAGAGAGACTATAAGACTTTGTCTATAATCTATACAAAGACTTTCTCCAGTGTCTCCAGAGGCTTTCTTCCAGTCTCATAAAGAATTTATACATAAAAATGTTTAAGAACAACATGTAAAGTGGGCACAGCATTCTGCACAAACAGCTGGCTGGCACTCGTCCATCGAGGGACCTTCAGTAAAATTCAAAGAGCAACTTTAAATGCAACTTGCAGCTAATTAAATTTAGCTTTACTATAGCTGCACCACAAGTGGGCAGTGTACAGAGGTGTGCAGTAAGCTTTAAACAATGTCATTTTAACATCGAATGAGCACATGCTAAATTTACGTGCCAGCATATTTGCCTGTGCATACAATTTACAACACTGTCTCTGAATATCATCGTCATCACAAAGGTCATCCCTGATGACATGACCGAGATATTTTACTTTATTCACAACATTTAATTCAAATTCTCCCAGAAGAAAAGAGGGGAAAGCTCCCTTCCTGTCCTCCTTAGTCCTCACAATCATAACAACAGACTTTTTAGTGTTAAACCTTATATCAAATTGCTGGTTTGTTTAGTCATGAAAATTTAAAGAGCCCCTAGAATCGTGAAGAAAGGCACAATCGAAATTAAAGTCAGCAAATGCCATGATATTAGTACTTATTTGTCCTTAGTTAAAGACTTCATGCTGATTATTTATGTCTTGTTTTTAGCCTGCAGGCCTTCTGCTTCACAGCTACTCGCTACATGATGAAAATATCTCCAAAAATGCAAAAGATCAGCAGCTTCTTTATCATTTGTAACAACTTGTTGATTTTCTTTCACTTCTTTGGGTTTTGTTCATAAAAAAAAACTATTTTGATGTCTTCCTTTTGGTCCGTTGTATGTGTGCACAAACAGGATGTGAATTATCTTGAACCCACTGGCATTGTTCTAAGTTTGTAGAGAGATAATGATGGTTTGCTGTTTCAGACACCATCCATTTGTGTGAGAATTTATGCCATGAGGGCAGCTGCGGGCCCTGCTCTCTGACCTCGACGATCAGGTGCCGATGCGGCTCCAACACTAAGGTGGGAAAAATATTATTTATATTTCGTTCTATTTTTCAAAACACCAAACATTTAAATGTTTTTTTTTCTTTTTAGGAGGTTCCATGTGCAGAAATCCAAAAAGAAGGTGAGTTTTCAACACTCTTAGATTAAAGGTGTCAAATCTAAGATCACCTCTTACCCGACCTGTTGTCTTGTTTAACACCTGTGACTTTTCCCACTCAGATGAGCTTGTGTTCACATGCGAGAAACGTTGCAGCAAGAAGCGCTCCTGTGGCCGACACAAGTGTGGCGAGCTTTGCTGTGTGGTGAGTATTTATGAAATCTGACTCAATGATAGGGAGGTAAGCTTAGACTAAGTTTAATATCATTTTGATTTTCTCCTTTTAAAAAAATTTCCATCTCCAGTAACTGGATCTGAAATATAATTGTAACAGCACAAACCCCCCACATACAGCACCTTGTTATTTGTAATGGCTCTTTTCTTTTTTCTTTAGTCAAAATGCTCCAAAAATTTTAGCCTAAATTTGTAAATGATCTGTTATTTGCTTGTTCCAGCAACTAAAATATTCTCAAAAATCACAATTAAAGCCAAAGACTCAAATTAAATGGATCCAACAGCCTATAAGATCTTCACAATGACTTGTTAGTTTAAGTCAGGTGTGTTGGAGCAGGGAAACATCAAAAACCTGCAGGCTTGTGGCTCTCGAGGACCGACGTTGGCCACCCCTGGTCTATAATGTGCTGCGTATTTACACTAGTGCTCTTATCTAAAGTATTTCTAACCCAAGTGGATGCCACTTTAGTGTGTCCCAGTCCTACAAAGGTGGTCTAAACAGCATCCACTCTTACCAGGTAACGGTCCCTAAAGTATCTCCTGCTGTTTTCCTGCAACAACTCGTATTTCAGACTCTCTATGAGTCTTTACTAGAGATCCTTTCCATATGTTGTCTCAGACATGTAAAATACACTCTAACACTTTACTTTGTTGTGGTTGACTGATCTGATTTGCTACTTGACAGTTCAGCTTGATATGGGTGACTGTTTTGTGTAATGGTGATTACTTATAATGTGGTCAGTTTTATATTTCTTTTCGTCCTCCATGAGCTACACTTTAGCTTTTCCCTTTTAAATAAAACAACGTAGTGCCATCTGGCAGCGACACTGATTTAGAATTCTCGCTTAAATCTTCTATGGAGGACCATTTGTGGTAACATTACTGTTTTTTTTTTGGTCTTCATCCATCCAGAATATGGAGCACAAGTGCCCTCTGATCTGCGGCTACAAGCTCAGCTGTGGCCTTCACCGCTGCCAGGAGCCTTGTCACCGTGGAAACTGTCAACCTTGCTGGCAGTCCAGTGAGTCCTGCAGTCATTTCATTCATGAACCAAATCTCCAGGGCGCTACATGGTTGTGGTGTCCTTGAAAAAGATCTAATTTAAGGTTTATGAGTCGCCTTTGGTTTCATTTTTATGCCGTTGTGGTATTGTGTTTGGCACTGAGTTACTAAGCAGCTTAAATCCAGTGTGTCGCCGCTTTCCTTGCCAGGTTTTGATGAGCTGACGTGTCACTGTGGGATTAGTGTGTTGTACCCACCCATCGCCTGTGGAACCAAACCGCCAGAGTGCAAAAATCTGTGCACAAGAAGACATGAGTGCGACCACCAAGGTAGAATGTGATGATAACCATTCACATTGCAGCCATACGCAGTAACCTTAAATCTGCTTATTGTATTTTCTTCTGATTTAGTGTTTCACAACTGCCACAGTGAAGACAAGTGTCCACCCTGCACATACCTCACTCAGAAATGGTGCATGGGAAGACATGAGGTAATGGCCCAAATCACATAAATGCACAGATTTAATTAGTCTTTTTTTTTATCCCTACAATGAAGTTATTTCTTTCTATGACTCAGCAACGTAGCAACATCCCCTGCCATCTGCAAGACATTTCTTGTGGCCTGACATGTAACAAGATGCTGCCCTGTGAATTGCACCGCTGTAAACGGCTCTGCCACCGTGGAGGGTGCCTGCCAGAAGGCATCTGCCAGCAGCCCTGCACCCTGCTTCGTCCAGACTGTGGCCACCCGTGCTCCGCTCCCTGTCATAAAGGCAGCAGCTGCCCACGCACCACCTGCACAGCCAAGGTACAAAGCACCGCCACAGAAAACATCTGGATGCCCAGTAGCTTAAAAACAGGCTACAAAATGTGCGCAGATGCTCTCTTCGTGGATTCACAGGGAATTAGCTTTGCAAATTTTTCCACCATCAAAAGTCCCACCTCACTGTAATAAGTAATTTCCCTTATAATCAGTATTTTTAGTCTTTCATTTCTCCATTTGAACCCAGCTTGTGTTCCTTGTTGTTCTCTGGAGGCTGCCAGACGTTCATGACATCTGTTGTAATACTTTAACCCTCATAAATGTTTAACTTGGATGAAATAACATCTTAGCAGCAGCTCTCCAAACTCAAGTTTAACAGACAATGAGACCTTTCACAGCTGCAGCAGTTGCTCATGAGATCACGGTCAAACGTTCAAAAGAAGCAAGATGTTTGTGTGTCGTTCACAGGTAGCACTGCAGTGTGACTGTGGTCGAAGAAAAGAAACTGTCGCTTGCACAGAAGCAGCCAGTTCATATCAGAGGTTAGCTCTGCTCTCCGCGTCTTTAGCTTTGTAAATTCTGAGTTTGTTTTAGTTACGATATCCTTCTGTTTTTTTCTCTGCAGATATGCAGCCATCGCCATGGCCAGTAAACTCTCCGACATGCAGCTCGGTGACTCTATGGACATCGGCCCGCTCCTCACCAAGAAAGAGCTAAAACAGACAAAGTAGAGAAAGTCTGAGCCAAAATAATCAAAAATCATGTTAATGTTTGCTTAGAGGTTTTAATGCTTAACCTTTTTACGAATATTCAAGTTTGGCCATAATACAGGTTCAGCCATTTTTACGATCAACGCTGAGATTATATTATTATATGAGACACTTGGAGATGAGGCCGTCAATATAGAAAGCATGCTTTAAAAGAAACAACATTTTAGTGCATGACAAGGTTGTTTTTTTTCTCAGGCTTGAATGTGATCAAGAGTGTGCAACTTTGGAGAGAAACAGGCGTTTGGCAGAGGCATTACAGATAGACTCCTCTTCTGACCCGTTCAACGTTCGCTCAACCTCTGTGTACAGTGACAGCCTTAAAGAGGATGCCAGGTCTGACTCTTATTCCTCTTTACATCTACCAAGACTTCCCACAGTTCATTCAAATTAAACCATATTCTGCTTGTCTTTCAGAAAAGACCTGAAATTTGTCACAGAAGTCGAAAAGGAGATAAAGAATCTTGTTGAACTTGCCATTAAGGTACGCTGAATATATTCTTTCCAGTTTTGTGGTCATAACAGTTGGGATTCTGGCTGTCATGTGTGGTGCTCCCTCTAAGGGTTGTGTTTTAGTTTTGACTGCTCGTTTTCAGCTATGACATTAACTTTTGCATCTTTCAGTTCTAAAAAAGTTCTTTACCTTTTTTTCTCTTCCTGATTAATTATATATACAATATATTTCTCATCATTTATTAGCATTCTCTTGCATTTCTGAGTAGAGTTGCATTCACATTATTGCAACATACAACACATTTTATTTTTGTTTTCATTTGTCCGTGCGCTACGTTAAGTCATGTTTTTTTATGTTGTTTTTTCTTGTTTGTTTGTTTTTTGTTCTGTTTTTCCAAAATGAAACGACAGATAAAAATGAAACATAACCTTTGCATCTATACCCACAGCTTGCATCGTCTTCTGAGCATTCAGCTGTATTTGAACTGGAACCAGTTGTGGTTGCTTGCAGTATCTCTGATGAGACAATAAAACCTCTCTAGTTGTTTCAAAAGGAAAAACACACCAAGAATAATAACTTTAATGCTAACTCTTAAAAGATGGTTGTCACTGTTATATTTTTTCCTATCATTCGTGTACTCTATAGCCTGTAAAGATAAAAGCTGATGATTTTTTATTAATATTCTTTTACCATTTCAGTTGTTTGTAACTTCTTTTAAAGTAACTTCTTTAATTATTGTTAATGACTTATTAAAGGTTCTAATAACATGTAAATAATCAAAAAAATAAAGAAAGGCGTCTAATCCTGCAGGGTTTGGTGCATCATGCAGCAGTAGCAGGACATCTAAATGTGTCTCGGGGCCTGGATGCATCTGGAGTGCGCAGCGTGCACGTGGTGTAACTGCTTACAGAATATTACCACTCAGCATTGTTAACGCTCATATCATTATAGTTATTGCTCTCCTTGTATTTTTTATTTATTTATTTTTTCATGCAATGATGAGTGAGACTATTGAGGTTGTCTGTGACTTAGATTTCTTTAAGTATCCCTAATTCAGTCTATTTAGAGGAATGAATCCCTGATTGGCGGTTTGGAAAGGTTTAGTAATTATCTTAAGTCTAAATTTGCTCCTGGCTTATCCATGTTTCAGTTTTAATCCTTGGTCTGTTTGTGTGTGTGTGTGTGTTTTCTCCCCAAGAAAGGAGGTCAGTCAGTCTACCTCTGTCTCTGTGGCCCTTTCTAACTACTTTATGGCCTAGAAAGTAAACCAGTTTTATTCCTGCTACCGTTTCGTCTGTCATTATGCTGTCAAAAGTGAGGTTAAGTTCACCCACTGACCAGATTGTCAAAAATAGGCCGCACGTTCACTACAAGCTCAAAAGTATATAGATAACCCGACATTATACTCATTTATGCACATGAATCTGCTGCTGTAAAGGCCTCCACACTTCCATGTAGACCTTTCACGTGATTTTGGAACCTACCTACAGGGATTCCTACTGAAATCAGTTTCCTAATGGAACTGTATTACTAATGTGTGTAGGGAAAGCAGCCAAAAAGGAGCCACTGTTTCCCGCCTATGAACAGAGAACATCGAAAGATCATCCACGAGCTGGCCGAGGTCTACGGCGTGGAGAGCATGAGCTACGATAGTGAGCCCAAACGCAACGTGGTCATCACGGCCCACAAGTATTTAACTGTTTCCAGTTACAGAAATACTCGTATCACAAATAAAAGTAACGATTGTGGTTTTGAGGATGTGTCTGTGTATCTGTCTTGTTCACAGAGGGAAGTCAGCCTGCCCAAACTCGACCCTGACTTCACTGATAGAACGAGAGACGACTACAAGGGCCCCTCCTCCCATCGCTCATGTCAAACAGCACAGTAGCAAGTAGGACTTCTTCTGTTTTGGTCTCATTCATTTCACTAAGACTTGTTTAAGTTGTAAGATGAAGGTAAATTTATTGTAATCTGACTGTTAACTATCTTATTTTTTCCCTTTTTGATTCTTCTCAGGGCTGCGAGTGGAAGCACCTGGTCAAAGATGGTTAAAGAGGAGCCGGTAATAGATTATTTTGATGTTCAGGACTGAAAGCTAAAACGAGAAGACACCACAGGATCTGCATAAAGACATAAGTCTGCTTTTTTAGTGGTATTCATCAGATTTGTCTGGCTTCATAATTAAATAAAAATTATGTTTGGAAACATAGTAAAGATGTTATTGTCTCCTGGGTACATCAACATTTAGGATACATGTCAGATTGAATATATATTCAAGTTTATTCACTCCTATGCAGTTTATTACAAATATAGTTTATTTATGGGCTGTGATGCATTTTATTTATAAATGCAGTCACTACAGACAGCAGCTCTCTTTGATTTAAGATTCTTATAAGAAAATAGTATGTCGTGCAGTTTTCTGGCATTGGATATCTGTTGTTTTTGCTGGTGCTGAGCCGAGTGAGTGGGTGGGTAGTGCGTGGGCAGGAGGGCTGCACAGAGGAAAAAAAGCTTTGTTTCAAACTCATCCATGAACCAGATGTGGTGCACTTTCTGAAAACTCTTTCTCTGTAAAATAAAAGGAAAGTATTTTTAGGTTAGGTTAGCCTTATACTTGCTCAAGAACACTTCAACAGGGATGTTGGATCCCATTCTCTAGCTAAGGCACCCTTTTAATTACCTACCAAGGAATATTCACTTCTTTAAGACGGGAACAAAAAAAGCCCACCTGAACAGGGAATATTATGTGGTTTGAGACAGAAATTCACTTCCTTCAATACAGCAGCAGTTTTAACAATAACCAATACTTGTTATGGATTCTTTATGTTGCAAAATCATTTTAATCTCCAGGATACATAAAGAAAATTTAAGTTTAATTAAATATAGGAGAAGCTAGAACCAGAGAACAGCAATCTGATAGCAGAAAAATTATAATAAAGTAATTTCCTTATTCTTTCCTGCTCTCCCTTACATCTTCTTTAAATGAATCAGGCATAATTGTCAAAGTGAAATGAACCAGGAGAAAAAATGTCTACATCTTTGTTCTGGAGGTAAAAAGACAGTCTTCTGAAGTAGACTTTCCAACTCAATGATAAACCAAACCCTACAGCTAAATCAGTCCAGAAATTACCTAAAGAGAAGAATAGCAACTGTTTGATATGGGTCAGAGTCCAGACTTTATTTTATTTAGAATGTGTGTGTGGTGGGGGGGACAAAAAAGCAACAGCAGTGAGACAAAAAGTGAAACCTTCAATCTCAAAAATATGAAAATTGTCACTGAAGAAGAATAGTACCAAAACAATGGAGACATGAGAAAAACTTCTTAGCAATTATAACATTCTTTGAGATTATTCTTAAATTATATGATTATATGATGAATCAACATAATGCCTCTTATGCTTAACATGTCATATTTCTCTTTAAATTTCTCATATTTGGTCTAATTCTTTTTAGTATTTATTATTTTCTGTGGCATGTCTACCATTCAGTATATCACAGTGTTGTCACTTGTAAATTTTCAAATAAAGCTTTCATATAATTTTTTTCTTTTTCCTGTGGGTATTAATTATTTTTAAGCTAATGAATGAAAGTATGTTTTTCATGTTTTGTGACATTAATTGTATTACAGTGGTATTAGTATTAGTTTCTACTGCACTCTGGCATGTAGTCCTGCAGTAATTATAATCTAAAATAATTTTTCATACCACTTCCAAGTTGAAGTAATGCTTTTTATGTATGCTGCATGTCACTTACAAACTTTAATAGGCCTTTAAAATAGCTTTGATAAAGTCTGAGAAACGTAGATTAAGTATAATGTTAACAGGTGTGGACAACGAATTATTTACATCATTGTATGGTAAATTTAACAGATGCTTAGTCACGTGATAAAAAAATAATTTGTTTTTGTTCTTTTGTTTTTAACAGCCATATTTCCAATTCAGTATTTCAGTTTGGCAAAAATAATGCCACACTGTCGCTACAGCATTAAATGATGTATTATAATGGTAATAAGTATAAACCCCTTATCAAGGGTTCTTGCTAGAAAGTGGTTCTGTTTGGAGCTGCTGCTCCCCTTTGTTGCTGAAGTCAACATTGTCTCTTTGTTCTTTCACTCACTATTTTTAAAACCTTTGCTGTAGGTGGAGGATAATCTGAAGTCAGCACCTTATTCTGCTTTGTTGAAATCTTAGATTTGAACAGCCATCCGCCCCCCAGCCCCCCTTAAAAAAAACGCTCATGAGGATAATTTGATGACACTCCCTGCCACTGGTAATTTTTCATTATATCGACTCTCCAGCAGAGACCGCGCCTGCGCTCCTGCTCTCTTCCGAACAAGGCTTCACCAATCCTGGCTCTGGCTCCATCCCCGGCTCGGCGTCCCACAGGCCAGCGCTAATAAGTCGCTTAGCTGTCCAGTAATGGGGAAGTGATAGGCAGACGCTGCCGTGTGAAAGCCGTGAGGAAGTTGAGTGGAAAGCTCCACGCCGCGCCGGACCGGACCGCTCCACAGAGACAGACACATCCTACAGTTGCTGCTGTTGAGTAGCCTAAAAAGCGCATAGTGATGGAGAGAAAGGTATGGATGCTTATGCTACCTTGTGATACATTAGCAAATTTGTTTTATTCCACATCACTTTGCCTCGCTGAGTCTCTTCTCGCGTAGCCGCATCCACCATTAAAACTATTCTTTATATATTTTCTGTCCACCCTGTAGGCGCGTTGCCAACCGGATTAGTGCGCACTGGAGTTTTTTTCCTCGTCAAGCTGTAATTTATTGTGCGTATAAGAAAGAGGGAAAAAAAAAGAAAAGAAAGAAAAACTGGATTAATGCCCACTTCGTGTTGAATTTAGGATTATGCCAAGGCGTATATTTGCATAGTGCACAATGTTGCAGAGACTATGAACAAAGAGTAAAATGTGAATATTATAGGGGGGCTGTAGGCTTCAGTAGCTCCCTCTCAGCCTGTCTGCATCATCACACACAACACAGTGTATAGTTGCAGCACCTCACCCCTCCACCTCCCACCCCTCCCCGTTTTGCAGCCGACGCAGACACCAGCGCGGCTTGTTAACCTTGACTGGTGTGGGAAACAGACACTTGAGGAGCAATCGACGGGATGCACTGCGAATCCCTGCCGAGAGAGCCGACCACCCTCTCACTTCTTTACTCATGCCTTTTATTTGTCACCCCCAGCTCGCTCCTCTGCTCTGCCTCGCTTTACTCAGCGTGCACTATATTCTATATATATAAAAAAAAAAAGGATGTCAAGGCAAGGTAGTGTTGTTGGTGCCCCACAAGTGAGTATTAGATCTTGAAGAAAAAGTTTCGCTTTCAATGCTGATCTGCTGGCAGGCTGTGCTGCACTTAGCAGCAGGAGAGGAATTTGGGGGTGTACAGCTGAAGCCAGATCTACTTCTGCTGATTCAAAGGAAAATCACATTTTTATGTTTAAGCTGGAGTCAGCAACTTATTCACATCAGCTCTCAGTAAATCTATTTCCTCTTCATAAGAGATTTCTATACGCCTTTAAGAGGGGAAAAGAAACTCCAGTGGTGTTTTTTTTTTTGCTTTTTTATAAGAAACTACTCTCTTCAGCCTAAGCAAACAATATTTTATGCTATACATAAAGCTACAGCTAACAGCTTGTTAGTTTAGCATTTTGCTGTGCTAGGCCATGATTGCTTGAGTAGCCAACCCTGCTAACCGCAATATCACTGCCATACTAGGGCTGCAACTAATGACTATTCTGATAGTCGATTAGTCACCGACTATTAAAACGACTAGTCGACTAATCGGATTATGTATCTTAAAATTATTAAATAATTATTTCACTTCCAGCTTTGAAATCTTGCGTGAGGTTATGTAAGTCCGACGTGCCTCCTCTTTAAATGTTCGAGCATTGCGGACATACTTCTGTGGTATGCAAGGTCTGCTTTACAAATCTCATATGTATTTAATTTATTTTGTAAGTTTAACGTGAAGTTATCCCAGACGTTTGGCGTCCTCTGCCGCCATATTTTTCCCCTAGCAGACTTTATTGCACATGTGCAACTATCAGCAGAGATAGAAAAAGAAGTCGATGTCTCACTCTGTAGTTTTCTTTCTTTACGCATGCGCAGCTGTCAGCAGAGATAGAAGAAAAAGACGATGTCTCACTCTGTAGGTTTTTTTTTTGTTTGTTTTGTTTTGTTTTTTTGCCAGCAAAAGTCGACGGTTAAATTTGTTGTCGACTATTTTTATTGTCGACTATAGTCAACAACGTCGACTAATTGTTGCAGCCCTATGTCATACCCAAATCTATTAATTGTACAAAGACTGTATTTTGAATTGTCCCCTTGTTCACTCATGCATCTACTATATAGTCCTTGCACAGAGGACTCAGAAAATCCAGATGCATCTTGGCATTACTTGAATGCCAAATGTTTACAATTATGCTTTCAGCTTGATAGGTGCATGCTAAATCTGATATGATGGACTCCAGGACTTTGTGACTTTTGATTGAGAACATGCTATTAACATCTCTCTCTCCGATCCACAACCCTGATATTAACTTTGAGCCCTGTGCCAATTTTTGACCTCTGCTTAAAAATTGCATACTGACTGAAATGAGTGCATCTCTGCAACCATAAAGTCTGAATACTGTTGGATAGATGTATATCCATTTCGTATTTATATCAACGTAATTTTCCTCTGGGTTAAATAAATTTTTTTAAATTTTGTTTGTTGTTAATTATTTTGTCTTTAGCGCTATAGCTCTAAACTTTTATCAAATCATAGTGCAATATGTAAAAAATATCTCTGTAGAGGCCATGTAAAGTATAGGCAAAGTCTCTAAATTGTCATTTTGGCACAGTTTGGCACCATCTGTTCTCTATTGGGGGGGGGGGGGGGGGGACCCCCCTTTTCAAAAAAACCTCACGGCTCCAACTTTTTCCATTTTTTTCAATTTTCCTTTTTTCCCCCTCCCCAACCCTCGCCACCTCCCCCCCCCCCCCCCCCCCCCCCCCCCCCTCATTTTTAAAAAAAACTTAATGATGCAAATCTGTGCAGTTGTTTTAAGTTGTCCTGTGTTCCCCTGTACAAACATTAGCAGCTTTATAGTCTTCAATTTACTAATAGTGAATTAATATCAAGCCCGTAAAAGATCAAATATGTCACAAGAACTGTTTGAGACTTGACATGTATACTCCCCAGTTATTCTAAGGTCAATTACAGCTGCAATCATTGGGGTGACCTGCAATACCACCTTTTTTCTGCACTTTACAGTGAAAGAAAAGTTTCAGGTGAAATTCTAATCATTACTAGAAAATGGCTGACTCATGTTCAAGTTCAGGATTGTTTATATAGCACATTTACTGCAACCTCAGTGGCCCAAAGTGCCGAACAACTGGCTCGTAGTGGACTGTAGGCTGTAGTAAATGTTGAGTTATAGTAAATAAACAAATCAAGTATAATACAACTCTACCTGCCCTTTTTGTTTTTTGCTAAGCTAACATGTCTAAATTAAATTAAATGAAAATGACTTTTTAAATCACCTGGGGAAGTTATAATGTAGTAGTTTTTTTGTAAGATTTAAAAAAAACAAAAAACTATTAATCATTTTGTTCCAGAGGACAATGGCTGCTCAGAAAGACCTTCTGTACCTTTCTGTCTTGTAGACGAAGCCCCTGACTGAATAAAATCTGGTGTTTCCTCAGTGTTGTGTAGAAGGTGTGAAGAATTCCTCATTATGTTCAGCAGCATTGTTTTGTGAACAGTCAGCTCCAGATCAGTCCCCAGCACAGAGCCAGCCCTCTAAAGAGTCTTGAAATATGGATGAAAACTGAGTGCCAAGAGTTCAATGTCCCATGTGCAGATCTCTTTTTTTATAAATTTTTTTTAGCATAACATTTCCAAGGTAAAAAGCACTGCAGGACCCTCTCTTTTTAGATTTCTGCTAACTTTAGATTTAACGCAGCTTTTAAACACATAAGAGACCAGGATATATTCTGCTGCTACATCTTCAGTTAATAACCCATAATACTACTAATAAAATTGCTAACTATGAAGGTACACTTTGCAACCTGTTAGCCTGTATTAGTGTTACCTAGAGTGCCCAGTTTGGCTTGTACATACTCTACAAGTACAGAGACATTTGTTCTCTCTCCCCCATCTTGAAAAATGTACAGGCCTTAAATGTTCAGGCCTTGAGTTTAAGGTGTATGTCATTAGTTCGGCATCAAGCCAAAAGCTTAGCTACATTATATCTATTCCAAATATGAAGATACAGCAATCATCTTGCCTCTAAGCTAAGTGCTTGCTAGTTGTAGCAATTGCAGCAAAATAACTAGTGGTAATTTATTAAGCTAGCTAGTAGCAATACTCCTGGGTTTGCTGTGAATGCAAGTAAATAACTAACCATTCCTTTAAAAACAGGCTCAATACTGATCATTGATATGCCATTTTTAACATTCTGATTAAATATACATAGTGACTGATGCTTGTGCAACCCTTTATTTAAAGCTTAAGCTGTTCACTGTGCCTCTCCGCTGTATCTCCTCTCCTTGCTCTTGTTTCATGTGCAGCATTGGTGAGTTATAGGAAACTTGGCGACTCAGCTGCTTGCTGATTTCATAGAGCGATATCAGACATGCTTTATTTTAATGCTAAATATGAAAATACAAGCATATGAATGAAGTTTGTCAACAGAAGACATTGCATAGCCACTGGTATTTTAGAGAACTCCAGGTTGTATGCTGAGTGACCCATAGATTTGGACCGTAAGATGTGATTCCATTCATATTTTCCATATACATCTCGTAGAGCCACTGGAATGTCTTGTCTATCATTTTAGAGGAGATTTGAGTATTTGGCCCTTCTCAGGTTTCTCTCTATAAAAACGTTGGACTAAAAGAGCTGTTTCAAACGGCAGTCTTCCCTAACCTAGATGCTGCCACAGATATTCCCTTCAGTATAAAGGAAGGAGAACAGTCCTATTAGCATGCAATGTGCCATCACAGCTTCTGAGGTCTGATAGAGGATCAGCTCCTTTTACAGTCTGCTGAACGCTTGACCTGGCTTTTTAAGGAAAGACACACACACAGACACACACACAGAAACACACCAGTCACTTTGTTCAGTCGTGTTTAAAATTTAATTTGGGAGACTCATCAGGGTCACTCAGTGTTTCATTCAGCACATGGTTTTACCTCCAGAGTTTCTCATAAGTTTGTGTAACTGGCGTTTCACACTGTGCTTCCACCAGCAGCAAGACTGATTAGACAGACTGGAAACTGAACACATTTTAGCTTTGTTTCCTAAATAGTTGGTCACCCAATTAAATGTTCCCTGGCTTTGTGTTTTTTTCAGGGATAAATAGACAATGGAGCACTTCCTTTTTTGGCTAGCCAGGAATGTGTTGGCTCAGTGCATGAACATTACTGCAGAAACAGTACAACTCTTGATTACATGCTTTTTACATCTTTTAAAAATATTTACAGATTAGTTAAAAAATCTACAGGCTAATCAGAAATATAACTATAACATGCATCTGCTCAGATTTTAACAGTTTACCTTGAGTTTTTATTGTCACTTTCACACTACCTGTTAAAGTGCAGTTCTGCAATGCAGTGTTACACATAAACATAAGCTGTCTACAGCCCCAACAGTGAAGATTAATTTTATACAACATACAAGTTGTAAAAAGCATTTGCTCATAGCTTTGTAAACCACCCCTGTCATTTTTATGGTAAGATTATGGATATTTATCTTTTTAAATGGAGCGCTTTCTAACCTAATTTCAGATGCCAGCCTGCTGCCTACAGCAGTAACAGATTAAAGCAGGGATTTTAATCACATTAATCTTACCTACAACCTCACTGTGTCTTACCTGTGTTTTCTTTTTAGTTGTATGTAACTTGATTCGCTCCTATTTATTATGTAGATAATAACATTTGTGTTCTGAGACAGTCTTGGTCCTAATGGTCTCACAGTCTAACGAGCAGCTGGGTGACCCATTTAAAAAGATACCATTCAATACTGTGCTGTGCTCTGTAGAGTTTGGTGGAGCCAAACATTTGAAACTGGCTCCAATATGTGTGCATATTAATGACAGTGGATTTAATTATTTATCAGTGGCGCAAAAACCAAAAAAAAAAGGTTTTAGAAATAAATAAAGAAACATGTTGTGCTGGTTTTACCGAAAATAGAAATATTCTTGTTAACTTTTAAATAGCAGCCTGCATTTAATGGCTACTTAGTCATTGAATAACACTGCTTGTTATTTTGTCATTAATTCATTAATCTTCAGTTTTGTCCTAAGAAATAAAAGAGAACAGTAAAAAATACCAGCTATCAGTGTATTATAACTGACTTCCAGGTGAAGAAAACCTTAATACTTCTCATAATAGCATCACATTATTATGTTGAAAAAATAAAACTAGGTCATATATAGCATTTGCATCTAAAAAGTCAATAAACTAATCAAATTAGAAACCCAGTGATAAATGAAATTCTTAACAATTTGAGCTGGTGAAGATTAAATAAGGTTTTAGTGCAGGCGAGATGACATTTCGGTACAGTTTGCAACCAACCTAGTGGTTACAGAAGGTGGACTTGGGTTTGGAGAACCTGGGTTCAAGTCCCAGTGCTGGCAACTAGGGAGAAAGCCACTGTGGCTCCCTGAGCAAGGCCTTAACCCCCAACTGCTCCCTGGGCGCTGGACTCTGGCAGTCCACTGCTCCTAGCTACTAAGATGGGTTAAATGCAGAGTAGACTTTCCCAGCTTGGGATCAATAAAGTATGATTAAAAAAAAGATCCTGTTTTTAAATATCAAGCTGTACCTGTAATACTTACAGCAAGATAAAACTCACAGTTTTGTCCAAATCCTGAACCCATATGTGGTTCACCAAAGACACCAAAAAGTTTTTTTTTATACCTCACAACTGTGCTACCATGACATAAAATGTTGCTGTTTCACTAAATCCTTTATATTTACTGCTAAAACGTTTGTTAATGTGAATATAGAGCAGTTTATTTCTATTGTGTGTATTTTATGTTTCATCATTACATTTAAAGCCACAGAGACTAACATTGATTTTTCTCAAAATAAATACCGGTCAGTCAGCACAGACTCAGAAGGTCACTTGCTATGAGATGGTTTCAGAATTCCTTTATAGCCATCCAACCAACCAAATAAATAAGTAGAACATTTCATCTTTTTTTCTCTCTTTTTGTTTTGTTTCTTCCAACCCAGAGTGGTTAGCTGTATTTCAACACATTCTTCCAGAGCTAGAAGGTAAACAAAAAGTTAATTCATGTTATCAGTTACGTCAACATTTCTGTTTGTTAGTTTAAAATATTTCACATTTTCTTGTAGACATAAAGTTTTTCTAAGAGTTTGGGATATCCTCAGAGCTGCAAAGATTTTTTACAAGACAAAATTATCAAAGAAGTAGCCTTTTATTTTACATGTAGGCCCTTAAGAATACAAACAGAGGCTTCAGACTTAAATATTTAGTTATACACAAAACATTTTTAAAGAAACTGGTATGGACAGACATGGAAGCTCTCTATATTCCTGTCTTTGTCGTGATTTCCATCTTTCATCTTCTTTCTCGGCCTTGTTCATAGTAACCCTGCCCTCGTTCCGTCATCTCCGTGTCCAATCCAGCATGGCCAGAGTGGTGCTGAAAGATCAGGGCTAATACTAAACCTTGATGCAGAGTAGAAAAGAAGGGGGAAAGGGAAACGAGGTGAAGGGAGACTGTGTGGAACCAGAAATTATTCAGAGCACCCTGCCAGATTTATTTTTCATTCTGTGGGATTTT
>JBAMHW010000020.1:9109519-9136259 GCA_037177495.1 Rhadinocentrus ornatus | reverse complement strand
GGAAAGCCTGTAATCGATCCTTCAACCTTCCGGTTGAAAGACAACTGCTCTTCCTCCTAAGCCACAGCCACCCATGATATGGCAACCCTTTTGGAATCTGACCCTTACCAACCTTTGTTGCCAACGTTCCTTAAAAATCTTTAAAAACAATACTTTAAAACAACTTCAGCATATTTAGTTACTTTACAGCAGAAAGCCCTGTATGGATTTTTACAGTGGATTACAATTTGGATTAAAACTGACTTTAAATTACTATTAAAGTTAGTTTTTTTTATCATGTGACCAGTGCTAAAGTTTTACTGAGCTTAAATTAGGCCTACGCAACCTGATGAGGCAGATTATCCTCAGGTTTTAAGCATTCAGCTCATAATAAACAGCAGCCATGTTGAAAAGTTTTTACCAAGACTTTTTATTTAAAGCTGATTCAATTTAGATACATTTTCACTAGGATTTCAGGAAAACAAAAACAAAACAAAACCCTGTTACTTCTTTTGCTAGCTATTCCGCTTAGTAACAGAAACCACAATGGCACTAAATAGTAAAGATTAAAACAAGAGAAAGGAACTTTGGAACAGTCAAGGCAGAACCTCTAAATAATTTAAATAGAAAACCACGCCCATTATTACCACAATGTAGATTAAACATTAAATGCATTGAAATTCTGTTTTCTTGTAAGCCACATTTTACCCACTGACTCTATGTCTTCAGACAATTACAGTAAAACTTAGTTCATTAATACCTTAGTAAATTATATTAATGAGAAAAACAGGTATGTTTTGTTGCTTTGTAACTGCACTGTATATGATTAAAAAGAGGGGAAACAGATTTTAGATGTACAGAAAGAAATCCCAGTTGTAAAAGGCACCAACCGATAGATAACTCACCAGATACTCTCCAGTTTATACTGTAAAGCGCCTCAGACAGCAGATCTGGTCAGGATAACTAAAATGGTCCAGAAAGAGTCTCCATAATGGATAAACTCTCCTGCTCTGTGAATGATGGGCCCTTTGTCCCCCTCATTTGGCCAGAAACAGAAATGAAATCCTGGAAATATCTTTAAAAAGAAGCCCATTAAATAAAATCATTCATTAGATTTTTAATTAGTGACTTCGGTGTTAAATTTTCAGTCATTACTTTCCAGTGCTTTGTGGGCCTTGATTGCATTTTTTGTATTCATTCTCAGTGCAACCAGACTGAATAGGATCCCTCCTTCCAATCAGTCAACACTTCCCTGCCTGCTCCCTCTGCTGGTCATGAATCACACTGCTGCAGCTCCCTTACCCCCTGTAAGCCCCCCTCTATCCCCCTGTCTGCTTCACTGTGGGACATTACCATTTGGTGAGACTGACTGGCTTTGGTGAAGGATACGATGGGGGTCCTGTAGGGGGTACTCCTCAGCTTGACGGTCCCTCTTAGAATTGCCTGGGCTGCTGGATCTCTTTGTTATCCCTGAACGCCCACATGTCGTTGCTGGAGGAATGGGAAATTGGCACAATCTCTGGATCTGCATAGATAAGCTTGCCAGGTTGAGCCTTTGACCTTGCAGGAAATTAAGCACCTTGTGTTCCAGTATGAACAGTATATTTAAAGCCAATGCCATAATTTGTGTAATACAAGGTTAATCTAACATCAGGCAGAGCTGATTTTCTACTGATTTTTGACAGCATGGAGAGTACAGATGTTTTAATGGGGCTTTAAATCAATTTTGTTGTGAACTTATGGCTGCTCAAAGCCCCAACTGCTGGCAGTAGTACATTCATTTTGACAGCAGGTGTCACCACCAAGCAAATTAAAGCTACAGGGAAGGGCCAGAAAATAAATTGATCTTAATACTGTGAGCTCTGAAGGTAGTTTGATGGGCAAATATTTGGATTTTTCTACTGCTTCTCCTTTGTAACTTCTCTCTTTTAGTAATTTTAATTGTACACTGTGAGATGTAAGTATTTGATTAACTAAAACAAGCTTGGGTTCTGTAATAATTTATTTAAATGGATCTATGAACTACCAAGGTTGTTCACTATGTGGGCTATACTCTTCTCCTTTTATTTTCACCTTGTACACCACTGACTTCACCTACTGCACAGAGACTTGTCTTGAGAACCACACAAGTTTCTTTAGCATAGTACATCTTACCTTGTTCCTGTGCCAAAGAAATTGCATCCCGAGGCTTGAAGGACTACAGACCCATGGCACTGACTTCACACATCATGAAGACCCTGAAGAAACTCATCTCTGGAACAGATGTATAGTAAGACCACATCTGGCTCCTGTTCAGTTTACCTACTGACCCAGTCTTAGGAGTTATCTTCCACCATTATCTTCTTGAACTGCATCTATGCTGACCCGGACCAGTTGGTAAGCACTGCAAGGGTCATATTTTTGGACTTCTCCAGCGCATTTAACATCATCCGACCGGACCTCCTGGGTGAGAAGCTGACAGCGATGCAGGTTGTGGGTCCCCTTGTGTCCTGGATTGTAGATTACCTGACAGACCAAGCATCAGCATCTCTACAGGAGACTGTACTCTCTGCCTTTATTTTCACCTACTTCACCACAGACTTCAACTACTGCCAATTTTAGAAGTTTTCTGATGACTCTGCGGTACGTGGCCATATCAGAGAGGAGGATGAGAACAGGGATATAGTGGACAACTTTGTCATCTGGTATCTAAGTGTATGTAGATAGAAATATCTAGTTGTACGCACAGATATTTAACTGGACTGGACAAAGACCACCAATGTCATCCAAAGGAAAATCCCACGCTCCTATTTTCTGAGGTAGCTGAGGCCTTTCAACATTTGCAATGATGCTCAGGATTTTCTATGAGTCTATGTTGGCCAGTACTATCCTCTACTGTTGCATCAGATGTACATAGAAATGTACGTATTGTACGCATTTATATCAAACAACCATTTTCATTTCTTAGAATATAGTTACTGCCTTTTAATTCTTTGCTATGTTTACTTCTTATCTCCAATGGAGTGCTATGACAAAAGAATTTTTCCTTGGGGATATTACTAAAATATTTCTGAATCTGAATGATAGATTACTCATTTGGAGGATATCTCCTTCCTGTTTCTGGTTCAAGACTTTGTTTTTCTCTTTTCACACCAGCAATTAACTGTGACAATTTGCCACCATGTGTCAAAAAGCAGAGTCCTCTTTGAATCCGCCCCACTTCACCTCCTTTGTCATTCAAATAACCTCATGAATATTTCACTCCTACGATCTGACGGCTGGATGAGAGTGAGGGGCTGGAGTAGGATCAGCCTTGAAAGAGTCATAATCTATGGTGGGGTGTGTTTTTACTCAGTGTAATGACCTGTGCGTGGACAGTTGAAGCCTGTGCTTGTGACACTGAAGCAGGGCACAATTTAGAGATCACAGCACAAAGAAAAAGTTGGTGTGTGAAATTCTCCTGTGTTTTCATTATTCCTTCTGTCCTTGGGAAGATTGATTGTATTTTGTGAGAAGGCCTCGGTTTTCTGCATTTTATGGATAACTTAAAAAAAAACAGCCTGCAAGAAATGACAGCAGAAATTAATTACTTGTGTCAAGTTACACAGTCACCTTGCTGTGCTGGCCAGCCTGTTTGTTTGCCATTACACTGTAGCAAAAGCCTGAATGTAGCCTCTGGGCCAACAACTGGGTTAAAGGTAAAAGCTAATGATTCAAACTGAGGAAATGCTTGTAACCTACAAATGGACCCCTACAAGAGAAGCACAGGAAATGAAGTCACTCTAGACGTGGCCTTTTCTTTTTGTTAAGTGGATTAAGCTCTATTACTTGCCTGTTGTGACCTACAAGACAATTAAAAATGCCCTGACTCAAGAGGCTTTCTTACCATCATTCCCACATCATAACTCCATCATATTTGGTGATTTATTGTGTCCAGATGTATTAATTATATGCAGTGTGGCCCCTTTAAGAACCTTATTTCCTTTTTTGAGAATGAGCCCAGCGCCGGGGCTCTGTGTGTGCTGACTGTGGCCTCAGGGTTGGTCATCAGGGGGAAGCTGCAGCGTAGGAATGGCTAACTGACTAAAGCCTCCCCAGCCAAGCGGCAGCCTCGCCGCGATGCATGCCCTTATCAACCAATGGAATGCAACAGCTGTGTGGGGGGAGCTGCAGGGTGGGCTGGCTGAAACCCCCTTGCTAGACCCCCGCACGGTTTCTTCCCCCCTCCCTTACCTCCCCTCCACCTCCAAGCAAGCAAGCGACGTGCCTGGCTCGTGAAAGGCAGCTCAACTAAAAAGTGAGCTAGACACAGTGAGAGACTCGCTAGGGCTGCTGCACATTCAAAATAGAGGGAGAGGGAGGGAAGAGAGAGAAGGAGAGTGAGGGACAGACAGTGCTGAAAAGGAGAGCACAAAGAGAAGGAAAGTGGAGCAGGGGAGGGGAACAGGAGGCTGGGTGAAGGGAGAGGGAAAGACAAAAGAAGGAGAGGGGAGACATAGCAGGGTGAACGGAGGGGACTGAGCAAATGGCTACGGAGGATACGGCGGGGGGAGCCAGGAAAGCCACCAAGAGCAAACTATTTGAGTTCCTGGTCCATGGAGTGGTGAGTGGCGCTGTCCGTCATTCCCGTGAAGGGAGCTGGGCTCTGGCATGCATCTGTGTGTGCGTCTGTGTTTGTGTGTGTGCAAGAGTCGGCGCAGCAGCGGTCTCTGTGAGAGATAGCTGGGTAAAGCTGGCCATGTGAAGGTTATTTCCAGCCCCCTGGATCCCAGCCTGCCATGAGATGGCTTGAGAGAGCAAGAAGTGGAGCAGCGTGGATGGATTGGGCTGGGGCGGGAGAAGGGTGTGGAGCACAGGATTTTCTAACACATACAGAAAGATGGATAATTGTAGAAAGAGAAGCTCAGCAGCAAAAAGCAGCCAGCTCCCCCTTTGGCTAACAGAGGAGCACACTGCTTTCTTGAGAGTCACAGACAGAGGGGGGAAATGACGAGTCCACTCAAAACAAGTCAGAGTAGCCTTTCGGGCTGCATGCTTTTGGTTGATGGAAGGATTTGAACCTGTAAGGTCAGGAGACAAGAGGATGTAGTATTGTAGATGAAGCATGGAGCCGCTGCAGACTGCCAATCTTGGAAAACATGCAGGACAATCAGCTCATTCATGTGAAGCTAGCACAAAATGTCAAGTCAAGTGTTGCTGGTGGTTAGAGGTTAGACAACTATTACCATAACCCTCACATCAGCTCTGTAATGGCAGCACATGGAGTAGAGAGTGGTTTGTTTTGGTGAAAAACATGCGGATGATGTAAAAATCATCATGTGTCTTTTCACTGTTAGAAATTCAACACATTTTATTGAAGTGTGTGAACAAACTGGTCATTTGTGGCAGCGTTTGTCAGCCTTTCTTTACATGTGAGCTTTTAAATTAAGCCACATGCTCGTGACCTTTCTTTTACTCCTATCAGTTTGATGTTTCTTAGAAAAATCAGATGTATTTTTAGAGATACAAGTACAATTTTATTATCACTATATCTGTCAGGTTATGTTTGGTTAAATCAATTAGTCAGTGCCATAAAAATGTTCAAGGTGACACTTTCAAATGTCTTAAGTTATTCAGAAAAAAATAACATACTTAAGGGATAATGCCCGACGAGGTGTCATTAATCAGAAAGTAATGGACGACGTGGGTTGCTTCTGCAAAGTCCATTAATTAAGTCTTAATTAACTAAATTAAGCAAATAAGTCTATCATTAACTCTGTATGTTCTGAGTTTCTGTTGCCACGGTTACCAATTAACGTTTAGCCAGCACAATAATTTATAACAATAAAGCTATTTGACCAGAACTTTAAAAAAATATTTTTTTATATATACAGGTGTCATATAACACTTTTTAACGGACACCTTACAGCCAATCAGAATCGAGTATTCACCCAGACTATGGCCATTTTTTTTCAACTTATTATGGCAAAAAGCAGCTCTTCTAACTACATATGATAGAATTAGAGATTTATATAAACATTTTTGCTTGTAAATTAATTAACTATTAAAAAATTTCTAATACTTGTTCTATAAATCATCTATGTTTCAGACAAAATATGTTTTCCAGTTACCTACCTTCTGTCCGAATCAAAAGAATAAAAACTTACAGGAAATTAGAGGAAAGATATTTAAGGAGAAGCATACAATGACATATTAAACAACTTTACTCTTAGCTAAAAAGATGAGACAAAAATGGCGTGAAAAAAGTTATAATATTTATAAATCATCATTGCATTATTTTAAACTTAGAGTTTACGCTCAGCCCGTGAACACATTTGATGTCATCCACAGGTTTCACAATAATTTATTAAACATGACCAATTTAGATTCTGCATTTAAGTGTTAGTTGATGACAGAAACAGCATCATTTCCCTTATAAGGAGGTGAAAGACATTGTCCAGTTCAATAAAAATTTTAGAGTTTTCATTGAAGAAGCCCTCACTAGTTTCCTGGGTTTGACAACCCTAAACTCTCATCCATGTGGACGCTGACATTGATATTGAAAGGGAGTGAAACAATAATTAGAAAAATACTTTATTTAGTTATGCATTGTTTTAAATATTAATCATATATGAATAACTTATCATTTTCAGTAAAAAGTCTCTATTTCTAGATCCTCAGTTGTAACAATGTGCTGATTTTATATCATAGATCATTAAATATTTCCAGTTTATAGTTTTAATAACTGTGGTTCTCTTCTTAAGGGTACCTCTGCATTGATCCCAAAACTTTTAAGTCATACAGACTAGATAGAATGAGCTTGTCAAATCATAAAATCACACAACGTATCTGACTGGGTTCTGGTTTTAGATTAAACTCTATTTTAATCAGTGTTTATGTAGGGCGTAGTGACACCAGTTAGATTTATACACTGAAACAAGATGAGATGTTGTCTAAATGACAGGAGCGGTCATTACAGGGGCTTCAGTGCCGAATCCCTGCGCTCAGAGACACATTTTAGGAAACAATGGCCCAGGTGATTGATGAGCCAGATGAGTGTGTCCTCTCAACAGACCAATTAACCTTGATGAGGCTCTGGTTGCTCCAAGCCAAATATTTCCCTCTGCTTATTTTCTCTCTCATGCCTGCCTCTCCCCTCCGTCTTTTCTTTCCTCCCTCTCTCCCCCACATTTGAAGATGGAAAAGTCTTGCTGTAATAGTTGTGGCAGGTTTTTGGTGTGTGTGTGCTGCAGAAAGAAGAAATATTTATACTATGGGATATGGGGGTTGATTTGGTGCAGTTTGTTAGCTTATGCCATGCAGTGATGTTTTCTTTCCTTTCACAGGCGAGCCAAGCAAGAAAAATATTTTTTGATGTAGAAAGCACATTCGTTTAGATGGATTCACATACATAAAACACATAGAAACACAGATCACATAGTTGCAGCTTCTGAAGGTCGTAGTGTTCCCGCCTCCCAGCAGCAGCACTTGGCCAAGCTCTGGCTCGAGGACTGATGGGTAGGCTGAGGTTTCTTCCTTCGTCTATCTCATTATCTGCCTTACCTCCCCCAACTCCCTCTCGCTTGTGCATGTGGAGGTCGGTAAAGGCAACAGTGAAGGGAAAAGCCTTCCAGCACTCTCCGTGGGAAACCCTGATAAGCCACAACATAAAATGACAATGTAGACGTATCACCTACAACATTGTGAGCATGTTTGTGTGAGAGTGAATGTAACTTAATCATCTATTTTAGCAACTTAAATAGTTAGTTCACCCAAACAAAGCATGGAATATTTAATCTGATTTACCTGTGGCCATGCAGATAGTTTTGGCTTTTAGTTTCTGAGATGTCTGACTTTACTTGAGTGCAGTTGTAGCATTGAAAAGTAGAATAAAAGAACATCCACTTGACTCTTTAAAGACAGTGTGTCAGCTACCTTAGATAATCCACAGACCTTGTAATGATCAGTCTTCATAGAAATTACCTTATACAGAAATATGAAACATGTTCTGTGTAACATGTGAATAAAGTTGCTGTTTTCATTCCAGTTATTATTTTTTCATCAATGTTGTGAAAACTGGAATGGATTAATCGTTTAAAGAAACATATGCATTATTACATATGAAAAGGTAAACAGAAATCTTTTTTTAACATCAAGACGAAAAAACAGGCAAACAAAAGCAAGATATTCTTTTTCAAAAGTTGTGGGAAAAGGAAAGGAATATTTGATTTTAGTAAATGATCCTTTAACCAAAAGCGCTCTTCTGATGTGTATGCATGTATATATGTATGTATATGTATGTGTGTGTATGTATGTGTGTATATGTATGAATGTATATACATTTTTTAAATATTTTTATATCCGAGCTTTTCTTTTTCTTTTTTTTGTCCTTCATACTATACTGTATGGTTGTATGTTGTGCTGCTCAAACTAATTGCCCCTGGTGGGATTAATGAAGTTGTCTAAGTCTAAAGGTGGATTTATGCTTCCGCGGCGTCTGCGTGCAGCCGGCTATGGCGTAGCTGACGATGGTGAGTTTGCTTTCACACTCGAGCGTAGGGGGTGCGCGTTGTTTTGGTGTCATGTTGTAGTTTCTCCTCCTAATCTGAAGGTGGCAGCAGGGGTGGTATCGGCCGGTAAACTTACCAGGTTGGAGTAATTCTGATGATTAACTTCAGCTCGGTAGGTTTTTCTGTTTTAAAACAACAATGGCGTCCAGTATGATTCTGTGTCTTTATTAGTTTGTGGAAGAAAATTAATAAATAATTCGATCAGCCTCTCATCAACTTGATCCACTGGTTATTGTTTTTAGAAAGGGTGGTTACCACACAAATTCAGCCGCAAGATCCAGATATTTGGCAACTGACCAATAACAAGGGAGAACCTCTGCGTAACTGTCTGCGTAGCAGGGGTGCACGTCAGGTCTGGAAGAGGTGCGTGTCGAGCCTCTGCAGAGCTACGCCGAGCCTACGCCGGTTATGTGGACGCAGACACCACGCAAGCATAAATCCACCTTAAGTCTAAGATTAGCAAATTATCTATTATATTAATGTAATGTATATATTCTGCGTGTGGCGTGATCTAGCCTGCTGCAACAGCTCGGCAGATATGAGCCAAAATCCGTTTCAAAACCTTCACGTAGGAAAACTGTAAAACTAAGCAAACATACAGCATGTATGTTTGTAAACAATTCTGATGCATCTCTGAACCTCCACCTGCCTCATCTGTCTTTGACTAGAGCTGCAATAATTTGGAATAATCTGAAAATGTCTTATGTGAGCTTTTCCCCATATACCTTCTAATCAAACATATAAGATGTGCAGACAATAATTTAATAATTTAATATCATATTATGGACAAAATGGTTAATTAAAAAAAAATGAAAGGGGGTTATTAGTTTCTTGGTTTCCAGTGGAAGTCAACATACAAAACAGTTACTGTTACAAAAGCTTCAATATGAACATGCATAGGATGGTAATCTGGCAGAAATATTTAAATTAAAGTATGATGAATTTCTTGAATAAACGGAATTTATTTAACTTTTAAAGCAAACCTTCTGCATGGCACCACGTTAAAAAACAAGCAAGGTTGTAAATTTTTTATTTTATTGTGATTTGAAGATCTTCTGAAACAAGTCCCGGCACACTGAGGGAACCTCGCTCTCACATTTCAGCGCTCTCGTCGCAGCCTTTGTTGGACCATGTAACAACATACAGATTCATCCAGTATGTTTAGTACTGTTACTGTGTGGGTTAAGTTTGGCCTCTTCAAATCCCTCCAGCTTTCCCAGAGATGCCAGCACACTTCTCAGATATCCATCCACATGGCAGATTCGATTGCTGCCTGACTGGCTGGCTGGCAGAGATCCTGGCTCAGTGTTGGAGCCAGTTCAGCAGGTCAGATTATAGAGTACAGCTAATTGTGTGTGTGTGGGTGTGTGCGTGTGTTTGTGTGTGTGGATTTACATTATCCAGCTATGGTTTTTCTGTATCTGTTATCAGGAGGACTCAAATTCTCCAGACTGCAGCAGTAACTGTCCAGACTGGTCCGATGTCTGTTACTGTGTAGCTTAGGTAGGTAATAGAAAAGCAAAGAGGTCTTTTAAGACTCCACAAGGTGACAAGATTCTAGCAGGAGGAGGCCCTGACCATATGTTGTTCTATCCTCTCCTGTGTGGAGACCTGACAGTTGTTGTGTCCCCCCCCTCTCTCTCTTAAAATCCCCTCCCCCTCATCAACCAAACTTCCAGCCAGAGTGACAGCGACGCCTGCTCGGGCCTCTTGTCACTGGATCGCTGCTCAGTCCGTTTAAACAAGTGCATAACATGTCCGTCTTAGCTTATCTTATGCTGTCATAATCTCTTTTGAGTGATTGAATATTCATGTGAATACATACATGAGGATTTAGGCATAGTTAAAGATGTTTTCTAAAAGTTTTCTACCAATGATTATGTTTGTTATCTGTGTGTTTTCAGGACAGTCTAAAGATCACTTTGGATATGTCTCTGTATGTGCAGTAATTCACATTACAAGTAATGAATGAATGGGGGGATTGGTAGCCTAGTGGTTACAGAGGTGGGCTTGGGTCTGGAGAATCTTGGTTCAAGTCCCTGGGGTGGCAACTAAGGTAAAACTACTGTGGACCCCTGAGCAAGGTCCCTAAACTTCCCAACTGCTCCCCAGTTGCTGGCATCTGGCAGCCTCTGCTCCTAGAAACCAGGATGGGTTAAAATGCAGAGAAAGAATTTCCCAGCTTGGGATTAATAAAGTATTAAAAAAGAAAAATTGAGCACATCATGTTTGGATAATTCAGCAGTCATGTTTCCCAAACTTTTAGCCAATTCTTAGGTAGTTGTAGCTACAGCTTCAGTGCAGTAGATCTGCACACATGTACTTATATATTTGTCTTAAGAGCTTAATTTCAGGATACTTGAAGACTTTATTTTTGCTGCTATATAACTCCAGTTTATTAACATTATCATTATTGCACAAATATGACTAAGCAAAAAACAATTTGGTGCCTAATAGATAAAACATTTGTACAATTTTGCTAATTTTATTAGCTTCTCATTTTACCCAAAATGCCTCATTGATAGAGTGAGGATTACATACATTGTCGTGTTGGTTTTAATTAAGTGACTGGTGGTGATGAGTAGAGTCACAGCAATTATGCAAAGTGACATGAGTTTTCATATTTTTGGTTCAATAATGCTCGCATTGCAGGCAGTTTTACTGAAGGCAGGGTGGTTATATATACAAGACATTTTGTTACATGGAAACAAGAAGTTTACATTTTAAAATAACGTAACTTCCTATCACTTCTAAACTTGTATTAGAATTATTATCACTCTGCTCCATATTTTTATTTAATTCTTACTGATAATTTAAACTCTTCGTATTGAACATTGTACAATTTCCTTTTCTATTAACTCATATTTTCTAGTTAGAAGCGTTTGATAAAATCAGATAAAATAGGTGTAATGCAAACTTAAAATGAATATAAATTATAAAATTAAAATGCAGCAGAAGTCAGAAGAAGAATGGGTTAAAATATAATTAATGTGTAGTGCTTTCTGCTGTCTGCAGCAGTCCTGTGCATATTTAGACATTAAAACCACAATTTGGATAAATATATCTAAATTAGATCACGTAACTGTAACTTAACCTTTTTTTATGTCCTTTTGCTGGTAAATACATGTAATTTAAAATTATAGCAAAAAAATACATCATGTTAGAGTGATACCAAATAAGAGAGATGCTGTATTGAATTCGGGTCTTCTTGTGTAGTGAAAATTGAGTTATTAACCCCCTAACAAATTAACGTATTTACAATTATATATAAAAAAAAATCAATACAATAAGAAATAAGGGGACTAACAAGAAAAAGGTCTGTAATAAAATACAATTAAATGTTAAATAAATTAATAACAATAAATAAATAAAAAATAAACAATAAAAAAAAAAATAAAAATAAAGGATTGCTGATAAAAAATAAACAAATAAAGACAATAAATTAATTAGATAAAACAAATAAAATGTAAACAGGGTCAAAAGCAGTTTGTAGCCAATTTACAAAGAATTAAAAAACAACAACACACCAAGCAGCTGTTTTTGTCATAGGTTTATGAATGAGTCACAGCAGTCCTGTCCAGAAAACACACACAAAAAAAGGGTCATGTACCCACAGCATGCACATACCTCTCTGCAGGCACTCCCTCCCTCTCCACCCAACATTTTACAAATTCTAAACTTATCATTTTGCTTCTTAACAGCTGTCTTTGGTCATCCACAGTGGTGATAAATATTGAATCGCTGTCCATTGTTCAGCAAGCTACTGAGCGTCCCTTATAAAGGAAGTCAATGAGAACAGCAGGTGGTGGCTTTAGATACAGTCTGCTATTTTTCCTACCATTGTGATTTTTCTAGGCTTTGCATAGTGCATAAATTTACTCACTCAAACATGAATGTCATGCAGTAAATTTGGTATTAATAAGGACCAGTTTTGGGATGCAGCTGCAGTGGCACTGGCATTAAATGTACAAACATACAAAAACAATATAAAAACAAAAAAACGGACCATTAAATTTCAACAAAACATCTCAAAAACAGGGGCAACAAAAGAAAAGCTCAGCATCTGACTACCAGTGAAAAGCATTGTAGATTACAGACACATGGCAAAGGAATCAAGGAAGTTTGTGAAGCAGAAATTTGCTGTAGTCCTTCAGAAACAGTGGGATTTCTGATGTTTTAGATGGAGTCAGGCGAACCAGTGCTTGCTTTTAGACAATAAACCGAGGCGTCAGGCAGCTGTTGCCATGTGAGTGACAAGCACAGGTGAAATTCTCTCCAGTTGTTCCCAGGCATCAGGAAGGGAGTGTAGTCCAAGTGCCCTGGCAGTGTTTGTAATATTTAGGGAGGCGTGTGTGTATTTGAATCTGTGTTTGACAAAGATTGAATTCTGTTTGCAAACCTGAGTTTTGTTTGAAGTTCAAAAGAGAGCAATGCATCTGGGATTGTTTACCATATATTTTTGTTTCTGGGAAAGTTTTCAATCTTGACATATTGCTGCTCTAAATGCCTGGTGTGTGTGACTGCAACGATATGCCTCACATCACTGACAATTACCTTTTTGGGGGGCTGCAGAGTTGCCCTTTTCATGTCACTCTAACAAGCACAAACTCCAGTTTTATTGTCATGCTTGTGACCCAGTATGTAAATATTTGACTCAGAAATCGTGTAAACTGACGTCACCAAATTGTGCAAAGCCACAGTTTAATTACTAAAAGGTTACAAAAGGTTGGCTAAGATAGGGTAAAGGTGAAAATTGTGGGTGGTTTTGGTCAAATCTGTGACCTCAGCTGTAGAAGCTGAAGTAAAGCTTTTTGTTTTAGTGCTTAAAAAAAGGTACAAATGATCTAACGTTTCCTTGGTTTTATTTTTAGAAACACTGAGTTGTGGTTATAATAAACCAGAAAAAACACAGAAACTGTTGTTTTTATTTTTTTATTTTTTAAAAACACATGACCCTTTTCTGCTTTTACCAACAGCGTCCTGGCATGCCATCTGGAGCGAGGATGCCCCACCAAGGGGCTCCAATGGGCCCCCCTGGTCCCCCCTACGGCGGGAGCCCGGCAGTACGGCCCGGTCTGCCCTCCCCGGTGATGGAGCCCACTCGTAAAAGGCCTGCCCCCTCCCAACAGGTCCAGCAGCAACAGCAGCAGCAACAGGCCGTCCAGAACCGCGCCAGGAAGTGAGTCTGAATCCCGTCCATGTTCAGCTCTTACCAAACCACTGCATGGCTTACCCCCTACACCCCTTTACATGTCTGGTTTGTGTGATGTATGAGAGCGAAAAGAGAACGATGATGGTGATTGCACTGTCAACTAAATATGTGGAATTCAACCGTTCATAAAACCTGCTGGTTTCTGATTGTCAGCGTTGTCAACCATAATATACAGTATAAATCGAGAAGAAAAAAACATTTCTAACAATAAGCTGCTTGTTACAACCCCAACTCAGCTAAGGAATAGGGGGTAAAAACATTGAGATTGCAATTAACTGATAAGGTAAATTAGTAAAATTTACCTTCAATTGGCCAGCTGTGTGGTTCTCCATCCAGCCAATCACCTGGTTGCAACCACACACAAAATATAAATACTTAAGGGCAGATTTACACTGACACTGCTTGGTCCACTTTAAACAACCCCTGGTCCACTTCCACAGAAACCCAAAGACTGCAGAGACTTATTGTAGTGGTGTTGCTCCACTGTTTACTTGCAGTGAATGAGCCATTTTTACTCCTGACCAATCAATGTGCCAGGTTTTCTTCTTTCTTCTTGGTCAGTGGTTGTTTAGGAGAATATCACCCCTAGCGAGCAGTTGTAACTGCATAATATTGTCCAGGCAGTATGGTCCACTTGTGTAAAGTGCAGTGTGAAAGCAAATCAAACAAAACAAAGGCACAAAATCTTTTTGGAATTCTCTATCTGCCAGGTTATCTTGGTGGAAATGAATCTTAAAATTAACATGCCAAGGTACAGGGCCATAAAAACCTCTGTCCTAAAGACATACACTAGAAGGTTCATGAAACATAAAAGAAATAAATTAAAGGGGATGTATAGATAGTGTAAGCCCAAGTTGACTGCACTCTTTTTTTTAATCTCAAGATGGTACTTTTGCACAGTAAATGCCCAACACATAGTTATGATTTATAAATGTGAGCCAAAAACACAGGGGTGTGTGTACAAAGTGTTAGAGTTCCAAGAACAAAGGTAGAGTTTCTTTCTCAGTAGTGGTAGAGTTAAGGTGATATTGTTTAAATGTCTGGTAGAAGCAATACATGATATTTAGCTCCATTATTACCTCCCTGTAGCAGGACAGTACCATCTTCCACAGCACTGCCATCAAGTCTCAGTTTGAAAGTCCTAGTCAGATGGAGAGCAAGAAGGACAGACACATGACTCAACCATGACTTTACATTTTCAAAGGCATGTTGAATCTCAGGAGTCCACAAGAAATCTGGTTTTGCATTGAGTAAGCTGGTTAGCGGAAAACAGTGGTAAAAATTTCTATAATAGCTAGACATTCCAAGAAAGTAGGGCAGGGCCTTTCTGGTCAAAGGAAGGGACAAGCAGTGATAGCAGCAAACTTTGCTTCAAAGGGGTGCATCTTTCCCTGAGCTATGTGTTATATGCTAAGTGGGTGACAGTAACCTTTCCACCTGGATAGATCTAAAATAAGTGATGCATCTGCAAGTCATGTGGACACTTATTTGTTTGCCAGATGTTTTTCTCATAAGGAGGTTTAGGCAATAGACCGTGCTGTAAGAACTGATCTGGACTAACAAATGTGGAATTTTCCAAAGCTCGTTCAGTAAAAAGGCACCTGCCAGTATCCCTTGAGAAAGTCCAACTTACTTACATACGGGGCAGTACAAATCATATCCACACAATCTTCAATGTAAGGCAAAGGGTAAGAATCGATCATCGTAACAGTTTTAACTTTACAGAAGTTCTTTACAAAACAAGTTGAAACCATCAGATTTCAATCAAGTTTTCCAGACCATCCTGCCAATATAAGATGAGAACCTGCATAGCTGCTCCATCCGGCTAATCACCTGTTCAATATCCAAAATCTGAATATCTAAAACAAACTAACATAACGGTCTGGGGCTGTAACTCCTCTATGTTGGTATTAGAGGAAACTTGTCACATATTTGCTATATAGTGTGATAAGTCAAAGGCAAAAAGATTATTTACAGTTATTCTGAAATAAATAATACCTTAAATAGTTTCTTTGAACATCATATGAATAAAATTATTAATAGGTTGTTATTGAATATTCTCTAGTCATTAATAATTGATCATTGTTTTTAAGACCATTGCCTCTGTCTGCCAGTTAGTTTTTAGTAGTTTTTAGTAAGATAGTGCTTTCGAAATAGCCAACAATGAAGCAGAGTGCCGCTCCATCTGGAAGGCATGAATTGAACATTTTTTTCATTTTGATTGTTAGCCACATGTGACATGATATTATTATTTTGGTTTGAAATAATTCAAATGTGATAAATGCAGGGAAAAAGAAAGAACAGACATGGACAGTGGGTGTATCTGCAGTTTCTTTTTAACAGTCTCCTAATTCAGATCTCAAAAATCACAGTGATGAGAAGTGAAACCATAACCTTTGTGTGTCTCTTTTCAGCTGTCATTTCTATTTTTCTTTCCACTTTTCATGCTTACACATCGCCTCTCTCCCACTTCTTGCATCTTTTGCTTGCTCACTGCTCATCCACTACCATTGCTGCCAAGCCTGAGTGTTTGTTCTCTGTTTGAACTCTGTGTCTTCTGTGTGATTTTAGTCTTAATTTCCACCATTGCAGACATGTGGCCTCCACACAGCTGTCTGCGAATGTCCATGCTCTAGCTCATTGCTACACTATTAGTAACCCAGACACATAAACACACACAGGCAGGGAGTAGCTGAATGTCCATAAGGAGACAAGTGTGTGGCAGGTATGGTCATTAGAGAGGCGATCGATATACACACTCAGTGGACCTCTCTGTTTCATTCTCTTACTATCTGCAGCACAATTGATCTACTTACAATTAAGCAGGCTTGTCGAACAGGTCAGAGGAAATGTTGTCTTGCGTCGGGGGCTCAACCCCCAGAGCAGCCCGTCTGGCTGCGGAGGCTCTGATCGATGATCCAGGGTGACCCATCCAGGTGTCTGACTCGTTTGCTCTCTGCCTCTTTGTGAGACTGCGTGTCCTCTGGCAAACAGGTTGGTGCTCCAGCTCATCCAGCCAGCTCAGACTCCACGCTGCTGCCAGCTGAGGGCAGGCCACCTGTGTTTGCAGTGTCATTGAGACCTTATGGTCCCAGCTACTTTCTGCAGAGCTACCGCTGTCCTATACGCAAGCAGCTGCTAAAAATAGCAAATCATTCCAGTTTGCTTTGCATAAAGTGACATGAATATTTAACCTGGTGTCCTAGAAAGTCTTTAATAAGCTTTTTGGAAAACATAATAAAATTTTTAATGGAGTTTAATGTGTGGTAATTGTGCCTTGTGTTAGGGAAAAGACTATAAACTAAATGGGCTTTAGAAATCTAGTCATTTGAAAAGCTGGTGCCAAGCAGAAAGTTTTCTTATTATTGTTTAATTAAACTTAAACAGTTAATTACTTGTCACATACTGGTAAAAAGTAATGTCACATGAGGTTAATGGCATAAAAGAACGTGGTTGCATTTTCAGCTTATACAAAATTAAGCTTTTGTTTTCCTCAAAACTACTTAAATACACAGTAATGTTTCTATACAGTATAAATGGATGATTATGATAACATGGTAATTCTAAACTAAAAATTCTGAAACATTATTTTTCCTAAACAGTTCCCCTTAGATTTGTTCTATTTTATATTTATAAACATCATATCAATATTAAGATCTAATGGAAAATAAACCTTATTTTCATTAAATTGTGACACGTGGGTACTCAATGTTTCTGCATTTTTCCTGCTAAATACAAGTATAGTCTCACAAAATATCAATGTTCTTTATTATAAAATATATTACTTTATTTGTAGAGAAACTCCAGGTGTCCTTTGAACTATATGGTGAATACTACTTTTAGTATAAATAATTAACTTTAAATTAGCTTGATTTCATTAACAAAATATTTAAGCTTTCTCATTATTTAACCATCTGACTGCATATCTATGTTTTCTATAATAAAACATACCCACCATTTTATTTACTTTTTGCCTGCAGTTGTCCTCAACTATGTCCTGAACCAGTGTTTAAGTTACCTGCTGTTATCTACAGCGGACACATTTGTCTGAATGTTCTTTGAGTATTTTCATCACTCATAAAAATCTAAAATGCACTTTTTGCCACTGATTTCATTCTTTGTCCTGTAAAACTGAAGCATTTATTTATATAAATGCAAATATTTTCAAATCTGGTTACTTTAGGACACTTAAAGGGGCAAAAAGCTAAATTGTTTCATCACAAGGTTTGCTCTTGAGTCAAATTGTAACCTCTTTAGCTCTTGCAGTGCTGTCCACTGTGGAAATACAAGGCCAGTATTAATCTGGGTTATATCTATTTCTTTATCTGGTAACTTCTTTGCCAACGACCATTGTCTTTTTTAGAGGTAATTTCAGATTCTGGTTTCCTTTTGGTGAATGTTTTGTTCTGCTCTCCGCCATTTTGCCTTAAAATTACGCGCTGCCATTGCTCGCTGGCTGAAGCTTTTTATAGGGAGGGAGGGCTGAGGTTTCTAAAAAAAAAAAAAAAAAGGACGGAGGCAGCGATTCACATGATGTACATGAACGTGCAGCCGGACCGGCTGGTAAACAAGGGGCTGGAGATCAGCACAGCAAGATAGTGTGTGACGTCATGCTGAACTCCAAATGAAATTACACCTATATATTTTTAATTCCTTCAACCTAGAAATAAGGAATTTCAGCTTATTGCCCCTTTAAGGTTTTTTGAGGAACTTGGTAAGGTTTTAAACACTTTTCTCAGAGGCCATTGTGCTGACTTGTCTGGTCATGGGTTGGTTTGTTTTTTCTGCAGTGATAATGCTAGGAGCAGTTTGTGATTTTGTTAAAGTATACATGGTGTGTTCATCTGCACCATGACTGCATCAAACCAACATCCAGATATGCAACACAGAGCTATCCTGAGCTGAACCTGAGATGCAACATCAGCTTGTCTACATCTTTCCATGTGATTTTCAAGTTCAGTTTGTCCTTTATCAGTGTATTGTCTGTCTCTGTGTGTGAAGCATGATTGTTTTGGTTAGCTGAGAAACATTGTTGACTAAGTGTGTCCCTCAGATGTGCAGGATACCTTCCAGGTCCTCTGCTGCACTTGTGTGCATGCATTTACATAGTTACACACCCATCATAGTGCCTGGCCTTGTCCTGAGTTGTAGAGTTTGCACCTTTTAACAGACCCTTGAACTTAACACACATCCAACACACACAAGCAGCCAAGACCACCAGGTGTTTCCCCTCTGACATCATACTTGCTGCCAGTGAGTGTGTGTCTCGCCACAACTCTAATCGGACAACCTTCGAATCCTCACCAATTCTTAGGAAGCCAGTTGGATTCCCCGGAGCCAATGAGATGCCGACGAGGCAGATGGACATGAGAGAGCCCCAATCAGATCCCACGCTCGGATCAAAGTAGGAGTTTATTCTGCTGCATGTCCATTTTTCTTTCGTTTGATGACTCTGGCCTATTTAGCCTTTCACCTGAGCCCAGCATCCCCATGAATGAACGTTTTTTGGCCCAAACATAAATGCAGGCCAACCGGCCTCCTAAAAACTGTAGTGGTGCATGCTTTGGGATGGAGCATGGCATGATGGGAACGAGTTTGTGCAACTAGAACACAAAAATATAGCACAATTCGATTTTAAGGCACAGTAGAAAATAGTTTATGTTTTGCTTTTCAGTGCAATCCTGGATCCTTCTGTTGTCGTTGCCGTGGGCTTGTTTCACTATTTGGCATGCTGAATAACATACTGCTTCATAGAGCAGTGCAATGCTATGTGACAAAATATTTCCTCTACACTGCAAAAAACAAAAGAAAACAAAAACACAATTCAGAAATATAAAACAATTTCTGTAGTAAAGTTGGTTGATGTGTAGTATCTCCACTGTAGAGTGTACAGTAGACTGTACGCTATAGAGTTACATGCATTGCATTGAAAACAAAAAATAGATGTAGGTGCTGGTTCATTTTTCTTAACTTCAGATAAAAATGAGTTAATCTCCATTTATTTAAATCAAATTAATCATTTCCTGGCTGTTTATATTTACCCAGGTTTTCATCTTTACATAAAACTCTTAGCAAAAGAGTAAATCCAGTAATTTCACTATAACTGCAGGTTTCATTTATAAGTGAACCTATTTAAAGGTTCACATAACTAAGAATTAGTTGTAAAATTCAGATCAGTTTAGCAAATGAAAGTTTATATTTCTTAAATAGCATAAATAAGTTTAAATCACATTGAAATTAACTTTTCTATCTTGCTGTTTTTGCAGTGTAGTGCCACCTAACTGTTTTCAGGTGGTGTCTTTCTGCAGGATAAAACTACTTGCATGAACTGACATGGGGTGCTGCATATGTGACAGGTGTCCACAGATGTTAAATAAAATAGACATTTCTGACAATGGCACCAAGTTAATAGATATTTTATTGCTTCAAGTCCCTCTGAGGTAGGTATACGACAAAAACAAAAGAGAAAAACTTGACAAACAACGCCAGTACATGCCTGGAATTTATGAATCAAATGCATCTTGATGAAAGTCTTGAAGACTCTGCATTCCCGTTAAGCCTTTAAACACACATCTCGTTACCCTCCCAAGTCATATAGCAGCGATTCTGCTGTGTGTGTGTGTGTGCGTGCGTGTCTGTGTGTGCTTGAGTATGGTGTATATATGTCATGCAAAAGATGTGTGATGTGACACTTTTTTGGCTGATAGAGGCTCTTGCTCTCCAGGTGGACCGCTGCATTTCAGAGAACACACAAACACAGGAGTGCATAGGCGTGCATACACACACTTACACACCTACACACACACAAGCACAGCTGGGATGCTGGGGTGCTGGATATGGCCCAGCATTTTAGCAGATGGCCTGGGTGCTACGCTATCAGTCACCATAGTAACATGCTCCCCTTTTCCTCTTTCTCTCTGTCTTTCTCTCCCTGTCTCTAGTGCTAAGAGAAGGAAAATGGCAGACAAGATTCTTCCGCAAAGGGTGAGGCTGCATATTTTTACCTTTGTTGTTCTGTGTGTTTTTATCTTTTGTGTGCAGAGCAGAAAAATCCTGGTTGTTTTTTTTTTTAATGTTTTCGGGGTTCTTGGAAGGCGCTGAGGGCCAGATGATTATTTATTATTTCCATATGAGAAGAGAGATTGAGGAGAGCAGTCAGAAGATTTAAGAGGTTTATTTAGGGTTTCATTCTGTTTTTTGGATGGCAGCTCATTGATTTAAATTCAGTCAGCGGGATATGGCAGAGATGCAACCACAACCAGAACTGAAACAGAGACAGAAGAATTACCATGTTGCCACAGGTGAGTCTGTACAGACCGAGGTTGTGATTTTCATCGGCTAGGCTCAGTTTTCAGCTGTGAGTCACCCCATCACCTCAACCGTCCTGACCGGCACACACGAGGCTGTAGAGGTCTGGAGACTGTGAGCTCATGTCTTATCCCCTGACATTGCCCAGACAGGGAGATAGCAGCCGGCATGGCCACTACACAACAATGAGTCAGGCACAGGGAATGTCTGCCACACTCCTCTGTCAGCTCAGCACCTCTGCCCGGTGAAAGGCAGAGAGAGACGCAGATAGAGAAGGAATGGGAAGGAACAATGAAAGCAGGAGGGAGGGTAAGGAGTGGACTGGAGGAGTGTGTGTGCAGACTAATGTTTGAGCCCTGGCTGGTTGGTTGCACAGTCTGCATCTCATTTTGATCCTCCAGTGTCCCGAGCATGGTCTGGACCAGCAAATTAATGATGGACGAGGCAGCCGTACAGTTTTGACCAAAGTGTACTTTTTGATGACACTTGGGGATCAGTATTTGCTCAAAAGAATGCAAAAGGAATTATGTTTTCTAGGTTATGTTATGACTTTAATAATGCTGACAATCGAGATGTAACTGGAAGTTAGAGCAGCAGGCCAGATGGGGCAACGAAAAAGTGAAAGATTTTACCCTAATGAATCTACTGACCCAGCAGTGGAAATGTTTATGCTGTTTTTTTTCCCCCTTTTTATAAAAAATTAGATTAGTCAATTTTTCTATTGAATGTGAAAAACTATTTAGTGGTGTCCAAAAAATATAAATATAAAACATAGAGCAGGAAATTTTGCAAGAGCTGCAAATACAGGGTCCATAAAATTAACTAATGCTAGCTCTAGCGAACTAGCACTACCTTTACCTTTAAGCTTACTATGTAAGAATAGAATGTTAACGTTAACAACTAATGTAACCAAGGCCATGTTTTTGTCTAATATTTTCACATACTGTTTTAGCTTAATCTTTGATCCATTTAGGTTGCTAACATCATCTTATTAGCAGTTAACTACATAGGTGTTAGCAAGCTAACTGGATTCCTAGGGCACATTAGTGGCCTTTTTCGCTCCATCACCAGCACTCAAACTATTCCCGCAAATAAATATGGAAACCTGTCTTCTTAATTCATGTTATGAACTCTCTCTCTCAACATTAAGTTTTTCTTTCTTTTGAGCAGATCCGTGAGCTGGTCCCAGAGTCTCAGGCCTACATGGATCTGCTGGCTTTTGAGCGCAAACTGGACCAGACAATAATGCGTAAACGAGTGGACATCCAGGAGGCTCTGAAGAGACCGATGAAGGTAATAATAAGAAATAATCCCTCCTCAGGTACCTGTGCACCCTGCTGATCTCCATGTGCCAGTCCAAAATGTCACTGAGTCATAGAAGGCCAACAGTGTTGTTCACCTCAATTTTTCACTTCAGTTTTTCTTACTTTTCTGGCCAGTCTCTCAGTCTAGTTGGTCCATCTTTACCTGAGTTTTTGATTTTGTGAAATTTTCTATTAAACTCTGGTGTTTGTTGTGCCCTTGTGTCAGCAGCAAAAGCGTAAACTGAGGCTCTACATTTCAAACACCTTCAACCCAGCTAGACCTGATGCTGATGACTCAGATGGCAGCATTGCATCATGGGAGCTGCGGGTAGAGGGGAAGTTGCTGGATGATGTAAGTTGTGCTAGCCGCTGTATTCATGTCTGTTTTTTTCTTTGTTTGTCTTTTTAAACACACTCTTTGATCTCGGAGCCACTCTGGGCCGTTTTTGGCCCATAGTCATGCTCTGTAAAGATCCGCTCAAACAACTTTGGACGGAGAAGGTTTGGCTGGTTGAAGATATAAAATGAATTGCTGATGAGGAGAAAAGTACTTAAAGATAAAAGGCTAAATTGTTTGCTTTGTGCAGCTCTGATATATTCAGGAAGGCTGTCATTTCACAGCAGTGTGAAGCATTTAAGTTACACAAACCACAAAATTTTTTAGGTGAAGCAGGAAATGGACCCCAAGAATACTTGTTTCTTTTTCCTTTTGACCTCATGCAGTCTCTTGTGGGTTTCTAATAAGTAACAATGCTGTAAGATAAGACATTTTCTGCTTATGAGTGTTTGATGTGCACACAGTTGACACTGGTCATTACTTGACCACCTTTTGCTTGTATGTTTTCCAGCCAGGGAAGCAGAAGAAGAAGTTCTCTTCGTTTTTTAAGAGCCTTGTGATCGAGCTGGACAAAGACCTGTACGGTCCTGACAACCACCTGGTTGAGGTCAGCACAAATAGAGCTTCTATGCTCCGAGCACAGAGGAAGATGCTCATATTAGAACAACACATGCACCATTCGATCATTGCTTTTTCTACACGCATAAAATTATTACAGAAAAGTCACATTTTTCAGCAATGTGAAGAGCTTTTGAGGTTAACGGGAAGAACAGCACCTTCAAATATTAGCATCATGACTTGCATTTTACAGTTTTAGCAACTCTTAACAAAATGGTATTACTAAGAACTGAAGATGTTAATAAAAAAATGGATCTGTCCATTTAAATGACTCATCCTTAAAAAAATGTTTTTTGGTTGTCAGATACTCAACCTTGTAGCCTTAAAAAGAGACTCAAAAAGTGCAAGCAGTGAATTTTCATGTTGAAAGAAGTGTACCATGTAGCTTCTTATTACCTTCTATCTGTGTCCTTGTTCCCAGTGTAGTTAAGCAACAAACAAGACACTAACATGTTCATCCTGTCTGCTCACACCTTTTAAAAAGATCCCATCTGTGCCTTTCCTGGCCTGTCAAACTAAAACTTAAGAAATGTTTATATATGTCATAGCAAGAGAAGCACACAAGTATTTTATTACAGGTTTGGCTGCACTTTACTGCTGACTTCGACATGGATACTTTTCCTGTTAAAACGAGCCAAAATGTCTGCTGTGGTAATGAACGCTGTTTTATTTAAATCTTTAAATCACAATCATAGGAGAAAACTGTCGTCAGTCAGTTGGAAAATTGACACAACTAGCATGTCTGTTCTTTAAGTAACAAAACGTGGTCAGACTGACAATGACGTTGCCAACAAAGACTCAAGGAAGTCAAAAAATAGCGTGGTACAAAAAAAGTCCCCTAAAACTACAGATTAGTATTATTAGTTTTTGTAATAATGAAAAAAAAAAGCTTCTGGTAGTAGCACCAGTTTGGAGGAAGAAAACAATTTTGTGTTGTGTGCTGTCTGACTAAACCTAGAAACAGATCATTTTACAAACATTGGATTGAACTAAATACTTCCCATTTACAGACAGAAATTAAAAAGCAGGGAAAATTTATACATTTATGATCTTTGTTACAAGATCTGTTAAAGAGCTGGTGGAAAGAGTATAAGAGCAGGGCCAATATTTAAAGGCTTCTGTACAATCCAATTAAAACAAAAAGTATAGTTATGTTTATTAGCTACTTCCTGCATCTTGCTGCATAGCAGGTTTTATTTTACCTCGTAGTGCCCCTACTGTTTAAATAGAAGACTGGAGCCAGCTCATCACCTGCATTAACAATTATTATGCTGTGCTAGCGTCACAGTTTGTCATGAAGCATTGACCAATAACCACATAATAACCATCCTTGACTCTTGGCTAAAAAGCACATTTCTCAAAATGTTGAACTTTTCCTTCAACAAATTGTACTGTAGATGTAAACTCACTCTTCACCCCATCTGGACAACATTCACAGCTAAAGAGCATGCTTTCGCACCACTTCATTCCATATCAATAAAGAGCTTTTTCTAAGCTGCATAACCAGTGAATTAGATTTCCCAGTCAGCCAGTCAGGGTCAATGGCAACCTCTTTCAATGAAACATCTTATTCAGTCTTGTATGTCTAAACTTCGAAGTTTATTAATCTAAATTGGCCTTGTTAGTTCCTTGTGTTTTCTGTATTGAATAAATGCAAAATACAACAGATTGAGAGAGCGGACTACCCTTTCTCTTCTTTAATAAACGGTGTTTATATAACAGGAGGAGCCTTTTAAATTTCCTGCATACAAGGTTGTTTAAACATGCAGATGGAGAAAATGGCTACTTACAAACAACCTCCAGGTGCCCTTCACTGTGCACCTCCACAAAAATGTACTGACATTAAAAAATCCACTTCACGAGTTTCAGCATGAAAATTATGACTTCTCAAGGTTCTTCTTTTTAAGAGAGTATTTTATCCTGGCACTCAGGTGCTTCTCTTTGAATGCTTTTTAATCAAAAGAATTTCATTCTACCTTGAGGTGCAATCACCGCTTAAACTATTCTGCACGAGGCAGACATTGATTGAAGGAAAACATAACTCTTTATTGCTCGCCAGTTCACTGTGATAAAGGGAGGGATTTTTTTCTCCCCATTTCTGAGTGGTTGTGACATGCATGCTTAACACGTTTCAGTTATTTTCCTCTAACTTTGCTGATTGTGTGTCTTCAACATTCAGCCTGACAGTTAAACTTCTGTTGTCTTTGGCATGCCAAGCAGGGCTTTTGTGTTAATATCTAATACCTTACCTTACAACTCAGTCTTTCTGAGTAAATCCACAAAAAAAGAAGAATTCCCAAGATTTGTTTTTTTTACAACAATAAAAATTAAAGGTATGGTTCCTTATCTGTAGTACGGTAAAGTTGAGGCTGATTGAAGTCTGAAATTTTTTTTTTAAATTGTCTAATCATGGAGTAAAACCTGCCAAATTCAGCTACATACATAACAGAAATCTGTTTTAATCGTTCCCAATGCATGAACAAGCAAAGACATTGTAAAAGTTTGGTGCGTAACATTTAGAGATCTATTTGCAGAAATCCAACCGAATATTCATAATGTTTTAATTTTTATACCAGTTTGTTATCTAAAGATATTTTATACCAAAAAGGGGTGCAAACATTTTAATTAGTGCATCTAAATGTGACATCACACATAAAAACAAATTTAAAAGGGAAAATAAGGGCAGCAGTTTTTTTCTGATCATGTTGGTTCCCTGCTTGTTCTTGCAGTGGCACCGCACGCCCACCACACAGGAGACAGATGGATTCCAGGTTAAGCGGCCAGGAGACGTGAGCGTGCGCTGCACTCTGCTGCTGATGCTGGACTACCAGGTGAGGGCGTCAAGCTATCACTGCACACAAGGTGAATTATAAGTTAGAAATATGTGGTCAAGCCTCAGCATGAAATCAGCTGCCATGGTGACAACCTGCAGGCCACGTGTCGCTGTTAACTGCTGGCTTACAGAAAATCTCCAGTGCATTTCAGACTGTCTCAAACCTGAAATAAGTTCTCAGGCTGGTTTAATTTGATCATGATGTAAAATGTGTCAGAGCTGATGAAAAAGCTAAGATGTGGGCAGTCATACAAAAGTGCTGTAATTCTATTACGCCGTCTTTACAGCCTCCTCAGTTCAAGCTGGACCCTCGACTGGCTCGCCTGCTTGGCATTCACACTCAGACTCGCTCCTGCATCATCCAGGCCCTCTGGCAGTACGTGAAGACTAATAAGCTGCAGGACTCACATGACAAGGAGTACATCAACTGTGACAAGTACTTCCAACAGGTGCAAGACTCTCCATCAGCTGCAGAATGTCATAGAAAATATGATTTTACAAGAGAAACTCACTGTGTAATTAAAAATGTTACATATATAACTGACTAATTTAATTTAATTTAATTTAATTTAATTTAATTTAATTTAATTTAATTTAATTTAATTTAATTTAATTTAATTT
>JBAMHW010000020.1:9084237-9109419 GCA_037177495.1 Rhadinocentrus ornatus | reverse complement strand
TAATTTAATTTAATTTAATTTAATTTAATTTAATTTAATTTAATTTAATTTAATTTAATTTAATTTAATTTAACAGGTGTGCACTGGAGTGTTGAAGTGGACGACAGGGCAAGGGGGACTTTTAGAAATGAGCTGTTATAAATTTTACCTTTAGGGGATAATTTTTACGAGTATAATTATAATAACAATCTGACATGTTGCTCACATAAGCAGGCAATAAAGTCCAGAAAGTCTGAGCTAATTCATTAGCAGAGAGAACAGTCATGAAGCAATTACCATCCATTTCTAGTCTAAAATGCCTTTGACCTTCAGAACTTACTTAATTCTTAAATAGTTGGAGAATATTTGAGCTTTTTTATGCCTATTCTGACCCTACCATCTGAATGTTGCAGTTGAAATTTTGACTCATCAGTCCAAGCAACATTTTTCCATCTTCTGCTGTCCAGTTTTGGTGAGCCTGTGTTATTTGTAGTCTCAGTTTCCTGTTCTTAGCTAACAGAAGTGGCACCTGGACTGGTCTTCCACTGCTGTCCATCTGCTTCAAGGTTGGATGTGTTCATTCAGAGATGGTGTTCTGTATACCTTGGTTGGAACCAATAGTGGTTTGAGTTATTTGCTGTCTTTCTATCACTGCCAACCAGTCTTCCCATTCTCTGACCTCTGACGTGAACATGCATTTTAGTCCAGACAACTGGCTGTTGGCTGGATATTTTCTCTTTTCAGACCATTCTCTATAAAACTTTGAGACGGCTGTGTGTGAGATCAGCAGTTTCTAAAGCCAACAACAATGCTACGTTCATAGTAATTTAAATCCCCTTTCTTCCAAATTCTGATTCTCAATTTGAACTTCAGCAAGTCATCTTGACCATGTTTACATGCCTAAATGCATTGAAATGTTGCCATGTGATTGGCTGATTAGCTATTTCTGTTTAAAGCAATTGAACAGGTGGCTGTATGTACTTACATGAAATGAGTATTAATGTCCAGTCTTGGATACAAATGAAAAGTACTTCAAGCAGAACCACAAAGTATTTGTAGGCAGTTTATTGAGCACAAAAGTTTAAATTTGATCAGCATCTCCCCGACTCTCTTTGGTGCATGTTAAAGTAGGTCTGCAGCTGCAGTTGTCATTTGGGCCTCTGTTGACAAGTGATACCACGTCATAACAGCAGCTGTAATAACAAAAAGTAAAGGAGAAATAAAGTTAAAAGGGCCTGACATATCTGTTCTTAGGACGTGCTCCTTCTAGACCAGTGTTTCTCAATCCTGGTCCTCGGGGACCACTGCCCTGCATGTTTTAGAGGTGTTCATTTTTAACACACCTCTACTCAAATGAATGGCTCGTTAGCAGATTTGCAAAGAACTTGACAAGCAGTTTAATTAATCTGAATCAGGTGTACTGGAGTTGGAAAGAACTAAAACATGCAGGGCAGCGGTCCTTGAGGACCAGGACTGAGAAACACTGTTCTAGACAGAGATCTTCAAGTGCTGGTCTCATGTCTGTTGACCTTTGTTTAATAGATAATTTATTCATCCCATAAGAAATCTTGGCAAAAATTGCGGCACAATAACAAAATTTAAAAAAAAGAAACAAGATCATAAAACCTGCAGAATTGTTTCAGAAAAATAAAGATGAAACAAAAAGCAGCACAAAGCACATCTCAGTAAGTTTAGTTGATCTCAGATCTTACTTAACTTAGTTTATATGGCCATGACCAAAGTTGTTGATGTTTTTTCTGTGTAATTTGTCAGCTTATTCTAGTCATGCTTGATCAGTCAAATGTCTTTTCTTAACTAATTCAGGCCATCATTGAACATCTAGATGTGGACCAATTAGGACATATTTTCTTTCCCTGTTCCAGATGTGAGTGGATGCCCATGGGTTGACTTGTCTGAACATCTTATCCTAGTGTGATTAACTAATTCTGGTCATCATTGGACATTCAAATAATGGCCAAATGATCATTTCCATACATTCAGAAAAGTCAGACTTCTGAGACCTTGGGTTCATGATAGCATTTAAGGATTCAGTGAATTTTGCAGACTTGGCCGTGGTCCTGCATCCTTCAGGCAGAACTGCATAGCAAACAGACATGTTTAATAATGGAAACCAGTGCCTCAGGAAGACTTTTTTCTAAAAACAATTGTCATTCAACATCTTCATTCCTTCATCTACAGATGCAAATTTAACTTCTATCTTACAAAGAAAAAAAATTGGGGGAGTTAAGCTAATTTAAGATGGACTGAAGTGAAATGGGAATTTGTCCAGAGGTCTGACAGATCAAAATTGGATTGTTTTGGGGAATTACAAATGCTGCACCCTCCAAGCGCAATGGAAAAGGAACAGTTCAAAAAACAGCATCCATGATGGCACAACCTGGTTTTCGAGCACCATATGTTGCCATTCAGATGATGTCTTTTTGCAGGGAGTTGTCTTGTTTATATTAGCAAGACGGCTCCAAACCAGATTGAAGATGAAAACAAGGTGTTAAACTGGCCTGTCTTTGATGAGAGCATCTGTTGCATCGTGACAAGAAAAATATGAAAAATGGAGGTGCAAAACTGTTTGGATAGCTGAAATTATAAATCAATATAAATATAAAGAAGAAAACTTCTGTCCCAACTGTATTAATAAGACTTGCAGACACTAATTTCAAAATGAGTTTAAACTTTAAAAAAAAGGAAATTTTGTTTCAACATATATTATGTTCTCCATGAACTTAATTCAAATTCATACAGTATTTAAATGATTCAGTAATCATTGCACTCTTTCCTTATTTATGCTTCTCAAAACTTTTGTGTTTTCTGGATGTATTCTTGACTTCACTGTAGAGGTTATCTTCTAAATTACTGTATTTTCCTTCTGCTACAGATTTTTGACTGCCCTCGGCTGAAGTTCTCTGAGATCCCTCAGCGCCTCACCAACCTCCTTCTGCCCCCTGACCCCATCGTCATCAACCATGTCATCAGGTAGATAATCTCTCTTTACTATAGGTCGTACTCGCCACATCAGGCAGCAGACGTCAACGCACAAGTGGCAAAAAATGTATTGATAAAGACCAAAAACCTTTGTGTGTATATTGTTGTATTTGTAGAAAAGATTTGATTCCAAAACCTTTATCCCGTTTACTTTTGTATTTAAACTCCTTCTCGTTTCTGAAAGCACATCTCTCTTGCTGCTTCTCCATAAATTTACATTTTACTCCCCTACATCCTTTTGACTTGCTCATCCTCTCTTTTTCATCCCTCTCAGTGTGGACCCCAACGACCAGAAGAAGACAGCATGCTACGACATCGACGTGGAGGTGGAAGACCCCCTAAAGAGCCAGATGAGCAGCTTCCTTCTCTCCACTGCAAACCAGCAGGAAATCGCCTCACTTGACAACAAGGTGAACTTGTCACTGAGTATGGCCTCTGAATTCAGTCTTTGATGCTGCGCACCCCACGGCTCGTTCAATGTCACACTGAGGTGATGAAACACGGGAGGAACATATTTTATTGGATATATTTCAGTGTGGGAACTGCTTTATAGCAGTAGTTTGCATGCAGTGAATTTCACACCTGATTGTGTTAAATGTTGGAACTGTTAGTGTTTGACAAAGATTCATGTCTTACTGATGCATTTTAACCTCTTAGCGGAAGTTGCTGCAGTAAATGAGCTGAAAGCAAAGGAAAAATAAATAAATACTGCAGCAAAACTTTTATTACTATATGATTTTCACCAGTTTACATTTGCACAATGGCAGAGGTGTACCTGTCCAATTATTTTTGGTCCTGTAAAAGTAAAAAGGCTGCATTACTTTTTTATTCAGCACCTTGAACCAAAGCCAAAAGTCTGCATTTTAGTCACATCTTGGTTGTTATATTGCGCAGCCACTGCTGTGGTGTATAAAGCCAAAATTGAAATAAATTATGTCATCTGTTGCATTTGAATTGAAAAGACACTTCCTTTGAATCGGGGACTTTTGGAAGGTATTTTCCCTGACCTATTCAAAGTACTGGGGGAGCTCATTTATTCCTAAAACGTCACTTGTCTAAAGGTTTTACTTCTGAGAACACTCGGGCTTGCAGCACTGAGCATTTCTAAGTAGTTGAATATTTCTGCCTATTTGTCCCTGTCATCTTTTAATTTCCATCATAGCTTCAAAAGATCTAACTTAAATTTTTGCCACAAGGAGAGTCATCACTTTTTTTTACCACAATGTTCAAACTTGACCATTCACCTTGTGCTACTGAGTTTAAAATGACATTATAGAAAATAACAGCGAAATAAAGCAATAAATGTTTATCTCTGATTATTACAAAAAAGACACACAACCTGTAGAAATGTGTGACATAAGCAGATTTTGAATGAATGCAGCTGGTTTCACTGCTGTGTTTATGTTCTGCAGTGTGCCCTGCAGCTCCAACACAGCAGGGTGTGGACTTTTTTTACTCATCAGCTGACTTAATCTGCTTAAATTTAGGCATTGGTGGAACTGCAGCATTTTTCTATACTAGCTCATCATCTTTATTTCAGTTTCCTCGGGATTAATAAAGTATTCTGATTCTGATTTTGATCATGCACACAGTACAAATGTTGAGCGATGAAGAAAAAATAAAAATCCTATCATCACCTTCCTGAGTGTAAATACTGCTTACATTTACAGGATTCTTGCAGCGTTCTCCCAGTTAAATTAAAAAATGTTTTGACACTTCATTTATTTTTATTAAAAAACTAGAAGGGAGAGTAAGTTTGATAGTTATTGATAAAACACATGACTGAAATAGAGCTCTTAGTGATATAATTAATCACCTAATATGACCTGGAGCCATTTATGTGGCAGAAAAATGATGGATTAATGGATTTAAGACATTTCAAATAAAAAGTAAATTCTCGTTGTAGTAGGTCCTAAAAATGGCTATACTCCTAATTTCTTGTAGATTCAGTCTTTTTGATAGATAAAAGATAAATGGCAGGTTATAAACAGTGACATATAAGAATTTTCAGTCATATCACATCAGAGTATCATTATGAAACTATGTCCTTTAAACCTGATTCCAGAGTATTAGCCAATCAGAAGCAGACAGGCTGTTTATACCTGCTCAACCTGCCTTAGATTTCTGCAACCATCACAGTCAAGGTCACAACCTTCCAGAGAAGAGCTTCTGATGTTATCATCTGTTACTTTTTTTTTTTTTTGTCAGATCCATGAGACCATCGAGTCCATCAACCAGCTGAAGATCCAGAGGGACTTCATGCTTAGTTTCTCTAGAGATCCCAAGGGCTACATTCAGGATTGGCTCAAATCCCAAAGCCGAGACCTTAAGGTTCAGTTGTACTATTTCTGCATTCACACACATTGTTTTCTTTCCTCTGGCAGCTGAAAGTTAAGTCTTTTACATATGCGAGTGTTAGGTAAAGGCTAAAAACTACAAAGCAGAAGGATCAGTCATGGATTTGAAGATGATGAAGAAACAGGATTTTTGGTGTGATGGTTTCAAAGGTTGGCATTTTTGTCACCCTTTTGAATACATAAGTTACTACTTAGGGCTTCTATAAATTGTACATTTTACTTACTGTTTGGAAATACATTTTAAAAAACAGACCAAATGCAACCATCAAAGTTCTGCTAGCGCCCTCTAGAGGCTACAGTTAGTCAGTTTTTGATTAGCTCATATTTTCAGTACCTGCTATAAATTACATGCAAAACAAATTACATTAAAAAACATTTCTGATGCAGTTTTAACAAATTCTTGAAAATACTGATTGTGCTTCTCATTGGTGGCAGTTAATGACAGACGTAGTGGGAAACCCTGAGGACGAGAGAAGGGCGGCGTACTACCACGAACCATGGTCCCAGGAGGCCGTCAGCCGTTATTTCTACTGCAAGGTGAAGCAGCACCTCTGTGTTTTTTACACACTTTTTTACAGCCACTCAGAATTTATTATTTTACTTCTTCTTGCCCCCCCTCATGACAGATCCAACAGAGGAGACAGGAGCTGGAACAGGCCTTAGCGGTTCGCAACACCTAAGCAGAGGCCCCCCTGTATTTCTGAATACTTCAGAGCTGTGTGTATCTGTATGTATGTGTGTGTGAGTGTGTGTGTGAGTGAGGCCATCACTAAAGTCTAGTGAAATGTTAAAGTCTTTAAAAGTATTAACTAAACTAAAAGAAGTGCTCATCGTTCAGTTTCTGATCAGTGGTTTGGACTTTAACAGCCGCCATGTTGCATATATGAGAGCCAGAACTCAATGTGTCCATTTTATTTTTCCCCCTTTGGACCATAAAGACTTCATTGTTAAAATCATCAGTTGTTGTCTCTCTGTGGCAATGCTTTGTAAATATATCACAAGAAAAGGACAAATCTTCAACCAGCTGCTCGCACGCTGCTGCGTTTCTGGGCTCAGACATTTCATGAAGTGAAACCATGTTACTGTCAGTTCTCACGTTGCTCTGAGTAAGTCTTTATTTTGTCCAAGTCATCATAGATTTAATTTTATTGTGGATTGCGTGATTTGAAGTGTGACTGTGCATTTTATCTGTTTTGAGTGTTTCTCCAAGGTTAATTAATAACCCCAGTAAAGCTGAGATTACGGTGTGGCACATTGAGTGGCTGCAGAGGTGTAGATTTCATTCATTGTCAGTTTAAATCAGTAACAAAATGCCCAATATGTCTCTTTCACCAGAAGAAGAAACTTCTGAACTGAAGTATTACCACATTATCAGCTCTGTGTCTGTTCATAGTGGTGTTTAATGAAGGAGAGTACGAGTGCTGAAGATCATAATTGTCTTAACTTAATGACTAAAAAGAAAAAAATAATAACATGGCTCTACGTGTCAGGCCTCATGGACTGATTTGTCACTCATTGCCTCCTTTTTTGTGTTCAGAAGGTGTTACCAAAGGCTGCAACAAGAAAAAGAGAACATGATCACTGAAGTAGAAGTGGACAAGAACAAAGAACTGGGCTTAAATATATCTGATCAGTAACTTTTCCCACTTAAGCTCTGGATTTTGGGCTTTTTGTCCATTTCTACATTTTTTCATGTTTTTCACATTAAAAAAAAAAGATTTTTTTTCTTTGTAGAGATGTGAATGTAAATATGTATTCGTCCCATTTAAAGGGCCAGTTGTACATTATACAACAGAAGATCCGTGTTTGTTTGTTTTTGGTTTTCTTTGTTTGTTTTGTTTTAGGGAGGAGTTGCATGTTGCAGTAAGAGAGCTCCATGAATTTTAAATTAGTAGAGCAGGAATGTTAGTGTTCCTCTGTGTGCTGTCCAGCTATGGGGTGGTTTATTTTAGGTCCATCCCTTATCTGTCGTGGGAGCTGCAACAAAAATCGACCTCCCTCACTTTCGTTCTCAGTAGCTGTAACACAAAATATAATCTGCACCAATCTCATTTTACACTCTTTTTTAAATGACACTTGACTTTTATGTATATGCTGTACTGTCAGATGGAGATTTGTTCCCAGCAGTTTCTAGATCGGAACCTTTTGGGGGTTTCTTTGCACTGTGCTGTAATTCTGTCGGGAATCTCTCTGTCATGGGTGAGCCCCCTTTTTATTATCCCAGTGTCCATGAAAAGTGATTTCACGATGACCTATGCATGCTCTACGGACATTGATACATCTGATGAGACAGTATCTGTAAATAAAAAAAAGCCGGCATAGCAGTGTGTGTGATGAGCGCGGGACTCGACACACTTGTTGAAATGCCTTCTGGAAACTTTGTTTGCCAAAAATGACATGCCCAACCAGCAACTAACTGTAGGTGTGATTTATTTTCTGAGCTGTGTTTTTGTTACTAAGTTATATTAACTGCACTCTGTAGAGGAGAAACGGTAGTCATAGGTAGTGTCTTGGTCCTGTGTCTGAGCAGGAGTGGTTTTTCTTTGTATGGCCAGGGCATTCATATTGTTGTCACTAAATCGTCAGCCCCCTCATGTGGAGGAAACAAGAGTTGTGACTCCTCAGCTTTGAGCAGCTTGGTAATCCGAGTTTTTCATTACTACTGTGTCTTCTGTTACTAAACCCTCACATATTGTTAACATGTTTGTCTAAACCCCTGCATGTGTTTCTGAAGAGTGGGAGCTGCTCTTTCTCTCTGTTTACACTGAGGGTCACCAACATGGAGATTATAGTATACAAAATAATACTGTATATCTGTAAAGGGTTTGGTGATTATGTCCTACAGAAAAAAAAAAACATAAAAAGAAAAAGGGAAAACAGCTTTGACTCTGCAAGACAGTCTGGATGTAAATAAAGAAGCGCTTGCCAAAGTTTGTAAATGCCATGACATCTCATGCGTCTTTTTTCATCTTTAAGTGTAACTACTGTGTGCTCAAGACAAATTTTACCCCTTGATCCATGATGTAATGTCTTCTGCTACGAAAAATAATTACATATTAAACTCACCAGACACTTTATTAGGTACATCTGTTCAATTATTTGGTAACACAAATAGCTAATCGGCCAATCATATGGCAGCGTAAAATTAGTCATGGTTAAGACGAGTTGCTGCAGCTCAAATGAGATTTCGGTCACTTTAAACGTGGTATGGTTGTTGTCTGAGTATTTAAGAAATTGCTGATCTACTGAGATTTTCACACAACCATCTTTTGGGTTTACAGAAAATCTTCTGTGTGATGCTGTCATGTCAATATGGAGCAAAACCTGTGAGAAACGTTTCCAACACCTTGTTGAATCTATGCCACCAACAATTAAATCAGTTCTGAAGATAAAAGGGGTCCACCCCAGTACTAACAACATGTACCTAATGAAGTGACGGAGTGCTTAAAGTTGCATAATTTCTAAATGTTTTACATAAAATTCCTTTTAACAGTAAGTGAAAAAAAATTGTTTCAAGAAGCCCATTGAATTCTGCACAGATGTGTTGAGTTTATAGTGGTTAATTTAAAACCAATTCTCATTTTTTTCTCCTCTTTCTTAATATAAAAGGTGGGAATATGCAATTATTACAATAATTTGTCTAATTTGTTAAATACAAGAACCCAAAAATAATTAAGAAGTTCTGTTTATTTATTTTTATTGATTTTTTTTTTCTGTAGAGATTAAAATGAGAACTTTTCCTATGTATTTAGAAAAGATACATGGAACAGCTTTAAAAGTTAAAAATAATTTGGTTTCATAATATAAACAATAATATACATAAATATGACAATTTATAAAATTAATGACATTACTGTAAAAATCTTTTTAGTAATTTCCAAAATAAAGTTTTAATGGTTGTATTCCACATAAATACATTCCAGTAATTTCACCTTGAAATTAATCTTGAATAAAATATTTACTTTTCAGGAAAAGATTAACTGAAAAGAATGAAAAGGTTATCCATTTGTTTTTGTTTCTTTTTTTATACTTCACTCAATTCATGGTCACAAGGTGGCGGATTCAATCCCAGTTACTCCCGAGTGGGAGAGCTGGTTAGGTCCGTAGTCCATTACAGGGCTAACAAAGAGACAAACGAGACAAAAAGCCATTTATGTTCACACTAACTTCTAAGGACAGTTAGTTCATCATCATTCCAGCCTAACACTCAGGTTTTTGACTGTAGGAGGACGATGAAGGACCTGAAAAGAACTCACACATTCACAGAGAAAACTTGCAGAGTTCTTGTACACCCTGTGATAAATATCTTTACATCAACTGCTTTCACATATGAACCAGACCTGAAATATCACTGAGATGTTCTGGAGTAATGACGTGTAACTTTCCGTCAATTTGCACCCAGTCAAGTTGAGATTTAGAATTAAATTACTTCTCTAACATGTCTTTTCTATTTAGTAGAAATAAAACAAAATGACACATATTACAACTCTTCAGTGTTTAAAAAATCTTAACATCACATTTACACTTGTACTATTGATTAAATTAATGTTTTAATGTACATTGACAATAAAAGGTCAAATGTTTCTTTTCTGAAGTTTCTCCAATTAACTGCAACTTAGCTGCTTCCTGGGTGAACATGCAGGAAAAAGAAAATGTTATGTGGTAACACACCTGAAGGCATTGAATTTTCCAAGCATACCACATAAGTTGAGACATGAAAAATATCTGCAACTTTCTTTATACAAAGGCTTCACGATTATTGTTTTCAAATGACTTTTTTCTAAAGGTTTGCAGGGTGGTACAGGATTTTGGCTACTAGCTGGGTGATCATGAAAATGGCTGCCTGGGCCTGCACTAAAAGAACACTTACACTCTGCACCAGCATGTGTTGGTTTTGAGCTCCGACTCGTCAGTGGCTTACGTTTTCTACATGAGCCAGCCATTCTGCAGAGCTGGCAGACAGGCATTTCATTGTTTCAGTAGAAGCAGGTGGAGGCCTTCCTTTCCACTGTGAGCGGCAGCAGTGCTGTAACACAGATTGCAGCCCCACTCCCACCTTAGAAAGAGTCTCTTTTACTTTGCTGCTGCACTACTCCCCTGAGCCTCCCCAACAACTTACATGGGGTGTCTTTGGGGTGAGGTAGGTTAAGGGACCTTGGTGCAATCTTCTCACCCCACCAATGAAGAGAGGCATTCACTGTTGCTGTTAGCGTTAACCACCTCCGCTGGGACACACCTTGGCTACATAGGCACAACCCTACCTCAGAGCACTGGGTTCACTTCTCTCCTTACAGATGTGTGTAGAACAAGTTGCCAAAAGTGAGGGAGGCCTGGGCAGGGGAGGAGATTTTCTGACTTAATGCAAGGAGACGAGGCCGGGTGGGCTGCTTGGGAACAAACTGTCCACTACCTCCAGTTGCTGCAGTACAACATTTAAAGGAGTACAAGACACAAAAATCTGAATATAAGCATGTCATCAAGATCAATCACAAAACATTTCCGCCATATTGCCTGTACTTCAACTCTGCTAAGCACATAAGAGACACCCCCAGGAATAATTGATCAAGCATGCTTCAGACAGACACAAAAGTTACTGTTCATCTAATGAAAGTAAAACTTTAACTTCATTCTTAGTATGAATAAAGAAACAACTCTGAGCATAAATATCACTTTTAATACCTCTTAAAAAAAGAACATATCTTAAAGAAAAGGCAGCCAATGGCTCCAGCTTGTTTCAGTATTATTTTTCACATCTTCGCAGAGGAAGACTTATGGCTCAAGTATTTTTAACATTTAATTAACAATAAAGGCCTTTGTTCATGTTACAACAGACAAGTCTTAAAAATAGTGAATATAAATATTGTCACTTAGCTTTTGAGAGAAAACATCATTTGCAGGAATACAAGTAACAGCTCATCAGTATGTCTATTCTGGGAGTGACACCTCCATGACTCGTTACTCATCGCTGTCTAGACATTACACATTTAAAGTTACAGATTCATTAGTCAAAAGTTCTCGTACCAAGCAGGGAGATTTTTCAGCTGCAGGAAGCAGAGAAATCCGGACTAAGTGACATCTGTCTACCCTATACCAGGGTGAAAATTTCAGTTTCTGGATGAGAGGAAGCCAGGTATATTTTAGTTCAGGCAGTTTTTAAGTTTGCAGTGCCCTCAAAGCTGCACAGTCTTATCCTCTATGTGCTGTTGGCCTGTTCCTGCTCAAACAGAGCCATTGCTAGATGTGAACGTGACCCCAGACTCTCCAGGTTGCTGAGGACGCACCGGTGGTAGATGTCCTCGCTGAACCGAGGGTTGCACACTCGCCGCATGTATTTCTGGATAAGTGCGGGCTCCACGGCTCTGAACACATGCAGGCCTGAGTAGCGGACAAAGATGTCATAAATGTCCATGCTTTCCAGCAGCTCCTCATTGTCTAAAATGTCTGCGGCCATTTTGGTCCGGGCACTCATGTAGTCCGCGTTGTAAAAGCAAGCCTCATCAAAGACGTGCCGGTCAAAGTGGCCGTCTCGCAGCGACTCCGAGGCGAACGAGGAGGAGGCGGAGGGCTGCTGGTCGCGGTAGATCACCGCAGGGCTGTACTCTTGGAAGTGAATGGGGAAGAAAACCTGCCAGTTGCTAATGGAGTTCATTCTGCAGCGGTTCAGGAAGTCTGCGTTGACCTCTGTCCATATGCTTGCCAGGAAAAATAAAGTGTCTACAGGGTGTTTCTTAGAGATGATGTCCATCAGCTTAACTTGTGAGGGCACCTCAGTCTTCACGCTAATCCATGGGATCTTCACGTCTCCATAGCGTTTCTCCACTTCCCCAATCATAGCCTTTATGCCAGCAAACACATCGGTCTGACTGACTCGCTGTGCATCAAAGGGATCATAGATGAACAGGAATGTCAGTAAAACATTATCATGAGTATCCAAGGTGTTCATCACATACATGTCGAGGAAGTTACCAACATAGTCCTGGTCTTGGGCAGTGACAGGCAGGATGACCTGCACCCGTGTTGCCTCTGTCACATAAGGCATGGGAATAATCTCAACAGCACTAAGAGGTCGCAACAGGTTGACCCGCTTGGCAATGACCTGACTGTGACCTTTCTGGGTAAAGGCCTCCAGGGCGAGGTCCAGTATGTACTCCATACCGCGTGTGGGATCAAACCGTCGGTAGCCATTAAGTAGTCGCCGCTTGCGGAAGCGAAGCTGCGGCTGGTAGCGCTCATTCAAGCGCTCCACTGCAATCTCTAGTATTGCGTTGACATCAGCTCGGTCGGCCCCTCTCATCTCACACTTGGGCGAGCTGTCGATGCAGGAGTAAATATGCTCTTCTGTGAAGTAATCCCAGTTGATAACCTCAAAACGGGTTCTGGGTTTGAAGGGAGGGTTGATTCCTACAGGCCATGTTACTCCAGCCTTACCCTCTGGTGTCAGGTCACTCAGGTTGCTGATCTGCATCTGATGAGCATGCACACACACACGCACGCACACACACACACACACACACACACACACAAACAAACAAAACTTAATATAAAATCAAAGCCAAAAAGGAGCCATATAAAAACTGCACTAAGATGTTTAATGGTTTTATGCTTAAAGCCAAACGGATCAAGTACTTATATGCAAATTAAGGCTTCTCAGACAGATTATACTGAGAACTAGATGACTCTGGAATATTCATGTCCCAACAAAATACCTAACTCCTCACCTTGCCTTTTTGCCTGTATAAATATTCTATCTGTCAGGAATTTCAGTGGGTGAAGTGGACGAGCAAACAAACTGCATACTTTCAGTCCCATTAGATATTAAACGTGCATAAAAATGTGTATCTGAGAGATGTAAAATAAAAAATTTTAAATAAAAAAAAAACCTCAATGAAATGTTTCAAACCTGTAGCTGTTGAATCTGCTGGTAGGTCCATTCAAGCTCAATGTGGCTGAAGCGTTTGTGTAGACGGTACATAAGATTTGGTTCTGATACAGGATGGACTGTGAAGGCATTTTTAAACTGAATACTGTCTTCACGCTCTGGATCTGCATTTTTTCCAAGCTCAAAGTAATGGTACATCATCTCCTGTGGGTCAAGGAATATTTCGACAATTAAATTAAATATTAGAAAAGTGGATATTCTTCTAAATTGACTATTTAAATAAAGGCACTAAACCAATTTTTGATGCATCTGTTTGTGTTGTTACCTGGTGCGCCTCCACGCAACTTAGACCAAGGTAGTCAATAATGCAGCGGCCCAGCCACTCATCAGGTCTCACGCTGAGGATGTCATTACGGCAGGTATCAAGATGTGGCTGTAGGCGGGCCAGCAGACTGCGAGAAAGCAGGTAGCCATAGCCCCCGTGGCAGTAACGTGCTTTCTCCTCCCCTCCGATGAACTCCTCTGCCCTGCCCATGTAAAGGTCCTGACCTGCACTAAGGTGGCCCACCAGCTCTGAAAGACGATCTGCCTGCATATAGGTGTCATCCTGGGCTAACAGGAACCAGTCATAGTCTGAGCCGTAATGCTGATGTAGGTGCCGCACTGTCTCATACATAAGCCACACTGGCCGGTCATCACCGTGGGCAACCACTGTCATGCCATGAGGCACCTTGGCGCTGCGTAGGCCCGTGAAGAAAAAGGTGCGGTGAAAGTGGTGGGCAACTGTGCGGTTCACAGCCACAGCCAGTGTGTTGAGGGTGGCCCGAGATGTAAGTACGCCCACCAGCAGTCGCTCTCTGATGCCAAGCTCAGTGTGGATATATCGAGTTCTGGATGACAGAAAATCAAAGCAAACAATGAGACTGACAATTTTTTTTTTTAATTACAAGCTGTGCAAATTTCAACTAGATTCTTTTTTGAGTTCTTAATATGCTAAAACAAAATAATAATGGCAGCCTTTTTCTATTCAGCAATGGATTAATACCATAGATTTAAAAAAAAGTATATAAAAGAGGGATTGCTGCAATAGATCAATAAATATCAACCTTATAAACAGAGAACTGGTTAATGTAAATCACCAGAAATTCTTGTTTTTAAAGAAAATCTGACCAGATATACTGTAGTGTCTTTAGCATACTTAACCATAAATGTAATGAAGGGTGCGTTGCTGAATGTGTTTGTTTTTGTTTTTTTATTGAAAACTCTTTTTAATAAGAGAGCCGGTATTTTAACCTCCTGAAAACAATAAAAAATAAAAAACGTTCAACCTTCTTTACCTGAGGACTTTCTTCTGCGGCTTGTTTGGGTCCTTGTGATATGGCACTATACGTGGCTGAAAGTCTTCATCTCCTGCTCCATCTCTACTGTCTCTTAGAGCGTCTCCTCTGCCCGGGAAGAGCCTACCTTTGCTCAGCTCATCTCCACATGGGTCACCAGTATCCCCTTGTGTCCAGGACACCATCAAAAGGCTGAGACTGCATCCCAGAGACAGCCCGAGGATCAGGGGTAAAGCTGGCCTGAACAGGGCCAGAAACGAGGAGAGACGCATGTTTGGCAATTATGAGCTCCACTTAAAAAGAAATGGCAGCGCTCGATGGGCCAAAACGTCTTTCCTGACTTAATACATTTTAAACATAATTTTGCCAAACAGCAAGAAGGAATTAGTCCCATTCGATATTATAGCTTTCTAACAAATGAAGATTTCGATCTGAACGTTACGTATTATTTCAGCTTTTAATGCAAATATGAAAACTGTACTTTTATCTATATCATTACTTAAGATGTATTAACTATGTAGCTACCGATTTAAACAACTTAGTTATATTAAAAGAATACATACATGGAAATATCTTAACATAATTAATAACCAAACTGCTCTCCAACAACTTCGGCTGGTTAGGTTAATTATCATATACTGTGTAACGTTACTCGGAGTATTCTACACCTTTGGAGCAAACTTTATGTTAATTAACTGAACTAATTTTGGCTAGCGTTAACGCCAATAGCTACTTTGAAAGTCAGCTAACTAAGGTAGCTGAGCGCTAAATGCAACATTGTAAAGTTGTCCGTTTGAGTCAACGTTAATCTAATTAGCGATCTGAAAATCGAAGCAAAGCATCTCCAAAGTTTGGTCGCCACATCTAATATGATATCCTCTGTAGTGTGTCGGAGGAGCAAAACACCAAAGAGCAAGCTAGCGAGCTAGCATCACGTCTCTTGTTTTAATGCAGACACGACGATCCACCTCCACGAACCCTGACAGTAAGGCAGAGATTCCATTTTTCGTCGTTTATACAGGTAAAAACCCCATCTAGCACAACCATAAACATGTCGTCCATTCTCGGCAGTTTCTTCCACTTCCTCAAAAAAATACTGCCACACACACAGTGTAGAAACGGCGTCCGTCTCGTGTCGTTTTCAGCTTCATCATCCCTTCCTGACTAAACTGCTGCAGCATCACCTCTGATTGTTAAACTGACCTGTGCTGCTCAACGATAACGATGGTTTAATACGGAACCTTAAAGGCCCGCCTAAGCCATAGATTATATTAATACAGCAAATGTTTTTTTTTCATTCATCCTAATGTTTAAACCTTTCTAGTAATATGCATTTACTAACCTTATTAATATCGTTCAACCAAAGTATGGTGACTATCCATCACACTTGTGTCTTTAATTTAAAAACACAGATTTTTTTTATATATATATATGTATATATTTTGTGTATTGTCCATAGCCATAAATTACACATTCTTACTATTTTACATTTGACACAAATCTAGGTATGAGTTTACGCGTTAAAAAACCCAGTTTACTGCAGTCCCATGGGAAGAGGAGGGCACTTATATTTTCACCGCCCATCTTGGCCATATATGGTCCGTCTGGCGGTTTGGCAAGCGGCTACATCCACCCGGCAAAAGGTGGACACGAGACGTCGGTGTGCTCCGAAGACAAGTGGCTCAACATATAGGTAAGAGCGACACTGTCGTTGACTGACAACTACCGCTTATATAGCTGTCTTATACAGGGTGCTGTTAAAACAAACACCGGCTCGAGAGACACTTGTTACCCGCCCTCAGACTTTGTCGTAAAGTCGGGCCTTGCGTCAAGTTAGCTTTAGCCAGCTGGGCCCGTCCGTTGAAGCTAACGTTATTAGCTTAGGTAAAGGGCTAAAGTACGAAACTGTTAAGTTTATCAATTTATTGATACGGTTTTCTTCGTGTGTGTGACATTGTATTAATTGGCCAACACAACTACTTGGGTAATGTCATCGGCTAATTCACTGTTAAGTGACAAAGTGTCACGTTAGCGGCTTTGCAAGTCGGCCGTTATGTTCTAAAGAACCTAGCGTGCAGGCAGGTGGTAATAAAAAGAACCCCCCAAAATACAGTTTTGATAGGCATTGCCACCATTAGGATTTGTCGTTGATCATATTCGGTTGAAATTGAACATTAGTCCTGCTTTGAAATAAGTCACACGTGAACTTATTAATGGTCACAATGGGAAGCCGGCCGGCAAGCGTGCTTGGGGTTTTCTTCTAGTTTATGTAAGCGGTTAGTCATTACTCTGATTCATACTTTATGATAGGACCGGTACATTGTGGATTTCGAAACGCTAGGCCAACACAATCTTCCAATAAATATGCGTTTTTTGACATGGGAAAGTGTCAATAATTTATTTCTTCTTTTTTTCCTGCTGTTGCATAGTTTTGCATAACCATGCCGTCAGACTTGGCTAAAAAGAAAGCAGCAAAGAAGAAGGAGGCTGCCAAAGCCCGCCAGCGCACCAAGAAACCTGAAGAATTAAATGGAGAAAATGAACCAGACACCCAACTTAACGGAGCAGACAGCAATGGTGAGAGGAAGACCGGTTATACCAGATCTGTAGTCTTGTCACTTTCACTGTAGTTTTATTTGAAACTGGGCATCGTCTCTTAAATGAAAATCATTTTTAACAGGTGTTGACAGTTTGACAAAAGAACTGGATGAGTTTGAGCTGCGGAAGACAGAGGCTCGGGCAGTGACAGGTGTTCTCGCCTCCCACCCCAACAGCACTGATGTTCACATAAGCAGCCTATCACTCACCTTTCATGGTCAGGAACTGCTGGCAGACACCAGCCTGGAGCTCAACTCAGGCAGACGCTATGGCCTCATTGGCCTTAATGGCACAGGTAACTGGCTATTTAATAAGGTGGTACATTTGCAGTTTAAGTTAAAATTTACAAGCTTTTGATCTCATTACAGAATATAAGTGTTTCACTGTACTTTTCTTTTAGGAAAATCCATGCTGTTGTCAGCCATTGGGCATCGTGAGGTTCCCATTCCTGAGCACATAGACATTTACCACTTGACCCGAGAGATGGCCCCCAGCGACAAAACTGCTCTGCAGTGTGTCATGGAAGTTGACGAACAAAGGATAATGTTGGAGAAGGAGGCAGAGAGACTTGCCCATGAAGATTGTGAGTTGCATTAGATCAAACATCTTAAATGGCTGTTGCATAGATGAGACGATTCAAAGATGTTCCAAAACCATCAAAATGCATAAATCCTGCAGCTGCAGTTTGATTTCAGAAGCATGGAGTGGTGTTGCTGCTGTGATTACTAGAGACTGTTTTCTCTCCCTCCCGTTTAGCCGAGTGTGAAAAGCTTATGGAATTGTACGAGCGTCTGGAGGAGCTGGATGCAGACAAGGCAGAGATGCGAGCTTCTCGAATCCTCCACGGTTTGGGTTTCAGCGCCGCCATGCAGAATAAGAAACTGAAGGACTTTAGTGGAGGATGGAGGATGCGTGTTGCTCTGGCCAGGTAAAGATGAAGGGCTTAGTTGTGCAGCATTTTATAAAATATGTCCTAGTTAGCTGAATCTCTAGTTTGACTTTGCATCTGTTATGTTTCTTGGCAGAGCTCTGTTCATCAAACCCTTCATGCTGTTGCTGGATGAACCAACAAACCACTTGGACCTGGATGCTTGTGTGTGGCTGGAGGAGGAGCTCAAGTCGTAAGTTCATACAATATGTATAACAATCCAAATGGTTGTTACTTAAGCACAGGAATGTGTATTGATACCTAAACTGATCTTGTCAGGTTCAAGCGAATCCTTGTGCTCATCTCGCACTCTCAAGACTTCCTGAATGGTGTGTGTACCAATATCATTCACCTACATCAGAGAAAATTGAAGTACTACACGGTAAGAGCTATGGGCTTAAGCTACCTTGAGTTCTGAAGACTAGACTAGAAAAGGGAACACCCTACTCGTATCCTGGAAAGCCTTTGATCATATCTTGAATGAGCTCTACAATATTTAATTTTATAATGCTAAATTGGGAAACTAGGGGTGGGTTGTTACTAATTATGTCTGTGTACTGTTGGATGACCATGCAAATCTAAATTTATTAAGGGTAACTATGACCAGTATGTGAAGACCAGAGAGGAGCTGGAAGAGAACCAGATGAAGCGCTTCAACTGGGAGCAGGACCAAATAGCACACATGAAGGTAACTAAAGGACATGCAACCTGAGTTCACCCCACATACTCTGGAATATCTGCATTATTCCATAACTAAGAAGCCTGAAATAAGACAGTATGTGTTAGTTACTGGGAAATGGTACATTTACTCTAAAAAGCCAAACAAATTGATCACATCACAAACGAGATTTTATTTTTAAGGCTTTATTACTAAGCAGTAATGTGTCTACAAACCAGCATTATTATTGTTATGAGGAGAGTTTCATTATTCTTTGTTTCTCTAGAATTATATAGCCAGATTTGGTCACGGCTCTGCAAAGTTGGCACGGCAGGCACAAAGCAAAGAGAAGACGTTGCAGAAGATGGTGGCGTCAGGCTTGACTGAAAGAGTTGTGAATGACAAGGTACACTATCCTGGCTGGTAACTGATTACCTGGAAACTAACTAAACCACTTAAACACATGAAAGTGTTTAATTTATTGTCTTCCTGTTTCCTCCAGACTCTGTCATTTTATTTTCCTCCCTGTGGGAAGATTCCTCCTCCTGTTATCATGGTTCAGAATGTGAGCTTCAAGTACAGTGACAACACAGTGAGTATAATTTAATCTGCACCACATTCTTTTTTTTTTTTCTTTCCAATAAAAAAAGTTTGTTAATCTCTTATCTGTGTTTTTGAAGCCACACATATATAAAAATCTGGAGTTTGGTATTGATTTGGATACACGGGTCGCTCTAGTGGGACCCAATGGAGCAGGGAAATCCACACTGCTGAAGCTGCTTATGGGAGAGGTAGGTGCAGTATATTGTCCTGTCATCTGTGTCATCTGTAGCATTGCATTATCTTGATGTTTGACATTTTATTTATTTTTTTTTTCATTTTGGTAGCTCCTACCTACTGACGGCATGATCCGCAAACATTCTCATGTGAAGATTGGCAGATATCACCAGGTAAAGCGCAAGCCCATTCTCTTGAATAAGCTTGTCTTTAAAATAGTTACTGATTTTTATTTATTTTTTACGTTACTTTTTATAGCATCTGACAGAGCAGCTGGAGCTTGACCTGTCTCCTTTGGAGTACATGATGAAGTGCTTCCCTGAGATCAAAGAAAAGGAAGAGATGAGGAAGATCATTGGTCGCTATGGCCTGACAGGAAAACAGCAGGTAAGAAAGGGATGCTAAGGGATACCTTTTTTCTTTTGGGTTTCAAAAGTCAGTATGTCTGAAATGGCTCTTAAAACTCCTTCCAGGTCAGTCCAATCAGGAACTTGTCAGATGGTCAGAAGTGCCGGGTATGTTTTGCCTGGCTGGCTTGGCAAAACCCTCACATGCTGTTTCTTGATGAGCCCACCAACCACCTGGATATCGAGACTATTGATGCACTCGCAGAAGCTGTCAATGAGTTTGATGGTGGCATGATGCTGGTTAGCCATGACTTCAGACTAATTCAGCAGGTTTGTGTTTTTTTTTTTTTTGTTTTGTTTTTTTTGTAAATCCTTTTTTTTGTTTTGTGAGATGAGATCAAAATAATCCACCTTTCTCACTTCAGGTAGCTCAGGAGATCTGGGTGTGTGAGAATCAAACTATCACAAAGTGGAGTAAGGACATCCTGGCGTACAAGGAGCATTTGAAATCCAAGATTGAAAAGCAGCAAGCGCATGATATCTAAGGTTGCATCACTGAGCCACACCTGGAAGGATTACCAGGAAACTAACTAGAACAGAAAGATTCTTATGCATTTTGTTGGACTTGTCTCCTGTACATGTACTGCATTTCCATCTCAGTTTGACAGTGCTGCATCATGCTGAACCTGACCCCACACTTCACCTCAGGCTGCACTCTGATTGGCTGATTCACATGAAGCGTCTCAGTGCATTTTGGAACGCATTCCATTGTGCCGTTTTCATAGACCCCACCTCTTTCTGTTGAATCGCAACATGTATGCAGCAACTTTTAGGTCATTTTATGATATTTCAAAGTTTGCTTTTTTTCCCTCTTATTCCCCCTCCAGTCTTTAAAAGAAAAAAAAATGTTCTGCCTTTATTTAACAATGTAATGCAATAAAAGTTTGAATAAACAGAACATAACAGCACACTTAAATTGAGAAAACGTTATTAACTGGAGCAATGTTATGGTGCTTGTATTCAAAAGTCAGAAGCTTTAAAGGGAAAAATAAATTTAATTCTGTAAACGATGAAAAACTAAGTGATTAAAGTTTCTTTGGGTTCTGTCTCCTGAGCCTCATGGCTGCGTCAGTCCTACAATATATTACAGCCACTGCATTATAATTTGCTCACATATGGTTGACCGCTCTAAACTGGCATTTCTTGGCTTTACAGACTTAAGAAGGTTTACTTATTAGGAGCCCCATTAGCTGCAGCAAGCTGCCACTATTCTTTCTGGGGACCTTAAGGTTTGACTTGCATGCCCTCAGCTGATGCTGTAAGTCATCACCAGGACGCAGTTAAAATGCTAGTCATGTAAGCATGCTTCAAAACAAATCATTGCTTGACATTCAGTTGACCTGCTAAGTGTATTCCAGATGTAGTGACTACATTTACAGTATAATTTGAGTTTGGAAAAGAAAATTATGCTAAATGAATTTAATCCGCCCTCATACTCATTTATCCTTTCTTGTTAAACTGACCATTTAAATTTTTCAATTAATAGTGTCTGTTACAGTTTGCAAATACATGCTTTGTGGTACATAAACCTAAAATGCCAGCCATTTAAAAATAGGGTTCTCTAACCTGTAAGCCTGCACATAAAGCTGTGAAGTTAGTGTTGCAGAGACAATTCACTGCCATTTATACAGGAAAAAACTAATGAATTCTGCAAGTTCTTTGTAAACTTTTTAGACTGAGAAGATGGGAGTAAGGTGAGGCTTTCATTTAAAGTTTAACTTAGCATGCGTGATTGTCAGATTAGTGGCATTAGCTGCAATTGAAACAGTGCAAGTAGGGGTGTTACTGTTTCCAGGTTATCCTGGTAGCAGCATTTTCAGGGACTAAAGGAGCCAGCAGCAGTCAAATACATGCTCAGATAAGTGTATCCAGGCCAGAGATCTTAAGGCTCACTGAGCTTCCCATTCCTCATCTGAGACTTCATCTGGTGGAATAGCACGTGTGTTACTGGCCCGAATGCTGCCGATGTTGGTCACAGACAGGAGGGTCGCAATACCCATCAGACTCACACCAGTACCATCCAGGTTCACCTGAGCAAGATGCATGTGCTTCAGGTACTTCAGACCTGAGGGGGAAAAGTAAGAAAACGCACAAAAAACATGTTATTTTGCTGTGGGTGAAATAATGAAATGAAGACTTGTCAAAATGTAACCGTACCATGGTCTGTGATCCGAGTGCGGCTGAGATTAAGTTTAACAAGCTGATGACAGCGGATCAGACCCCTCCTTACTACCGTGTCTCCCACCTGTGTGCAGGCCAGCCCCAACACCTAGCAGACGGGATATTATAATGCATCCAAATGCCTCAATTTTTAATTCCAACATTTTACCAATAAGACAACAGCTAAGTCAGTGAGCTAAAATGGTTAAGAGGCTAATAAACAGCAAGAGAAACTTAAATACTAAACTTTACCTGTGTAGCTTTTTAAGAATACAATTAGGAAGTTTTGCTCCAAGGTAGATGAGCAAATATACAGTGAGATCACCTGAAGGTGTGGCAGACAGGTGATTAGGTCGGCAACTCCTCGGCTGGTGATCGCCGTTCGATCCAAACACAGCTCCTGCAGTTCCTGCAGGCCACGCAGAGTGGAAAGCCCTGCATCTGTCACCTGAGTGTTGCTAAGCGACAGCTTTTTCAACCTGCACAAGGGTGCACACAGAACTCCTGTCAGTGTCCTTGTTTCAACCAGAAAGAGCTGTTAGTCTGACCTCAGGGAGCGTGGCAATGACCTGGTCATGGTAGAGAGCTGGCTGACTCCCTGGTCGGTGACTTGGGTGTAGTCTGTCAGGTCCAGCTCCAACAGCAGAGACAGCTTACAGAGGAATGAGAGGCCGCTGTCTGTCACAGTGTGGCGACCAGGAAGGGTGAGATGAGTCAACTTTAGACCTGAAAAGAAAACAAACTTTACAGATTCAGCACAGTTTTTAAAATATCTTCTTTCCCTCCACTTGCCTGTTAAGTTTACTTTCTATTTACAAACCTGAGATAATCTGGAGGGTGTGATTGCCATCTTCTACAGGGATTCCTCCCAGACTGAGAGAAGATAAAGCAGGGTGGGTAGCAAGGTTTTGCAGAGACACTTCTGTCACACCTGTCCCATCCACACTGAGAGTCTGCAGACTGAACATCTCTGCCAGGGCAGTCACATCCTTAACCTTCATGTAAACACACAAAGACGGTGAAATGACAGAAGTACGTGCAATCGGCTCGTGAGCCGACTTGAGCCAAAAACAGTGCAAGCAAACCTTGGTGTGTTTAATGCTGAGAAGTCGCAGCTGTGGCACACAGGCAGGGAGGACGACCAATGTGGCCTCAGTCACCGCTGTCTGGTTCAGACTGAGCTGAGAGAGGCAGGACGGAGCTGACTGAAAATATGGCACCATCCCAGCATCTGTCACTTTGGTCTGATCCAGGGACAGGAAACACAGACTCTTCAAACCTTGACGATGGCAAAAGATCAAAGTAGGTTGATAGTTTGCTAAATAAGTGCAACTTGTTCACAAGACTGAGTGTCAAAAACCGAACCTGTGATATACTGCATACAGGAGTCCGTCAGTTTACTACAGGAAGCCAAGTTAAGATACTGGAGTTTAACCAAGTTGGACAGGATTAACAGGCCAGAGTCTAGACAGAAAAAAAACAGTTCAGAAAATGAAAGAGAAGCAGCTGACTGCTCAAAGATTTGACAAAAGTCTAGTCAATAAAAGAAACTACAAACAACATCCTAGTACACGAGTTTTACCTGTAATGAGAGGTGAGTTGACTAAACTCAGATGCTTCAGAGCTGTGAAGACCCGTAACTGTCGCAGGAGCTCATTAGTGGAGTAAGGATAACAGTTGAGGACAAACTTCTGCAATTGGCAGCCGAAAAAGAGCTCAAGGGTCCGTGGACGTAGCAGCCTCTCTCTGGACATGTGGTTGAGCAGAAGCTCGGCGAGTCCTGGTGTCAGGCCTGCCAGACTGCTACTGTACTGCATACTGGGAGCTGGGAAAGTTCAGACACAGGGACAACAATGATCACAAGTAAATAAAGCATGCAATACATTTACTGGGAAGTCCTAGAATGCTCTCCTCTCATGGTTTCTCACCAGTCATGAGTTGAACAGTTGCACGGGTGGCCAAGGCACACAGGGATGGCACATTCGGTGTCCTGAACGGTCTTTTAGGTGGTGATGGTTGTCCCTGGGAAGCACTGTGGTCGTCTTGCAGTGCAGCTCTTTGAAGACGCTCCACTGCTGCCAGTCCTGCAGCTACTGGTGCCACTGGACCTCCTGACTCCTCAGGAGCTGCAACTTCCTCCTCCGGGGCCTCTCTAAGACAAACACACACAGCTATCTTTGACGCAAACATCTCATTTGTTCAGCTAGACAACATATAATACTGAAAGCAAAACACAGGGACCATCTACACGATGGGACAGAGTAGATTTGACTTCTTAAGGAAACTGAGATCCTTTGATGTTTGCACCAAAATGTTGCATACCCAGAGCAAAGTTGTGGCTCTCTGGACCTTTCACAATGGCTCTTAATACATGACTAAAAATGCCAAAGAACTAACTAATGTTCTCAAATATAGTTAAATAAGAAATTACAATTTTTAGCTTTTTTTTGTTTTGTTTTGTTTTTAATAATTGTGTTGAATTTCCACAACATGATGTCATGTTGTCATTAGGTTGAAAACTAATGACAAGACTATAAACTTTTTTCCAAACATATCTACAAACCATAAGAAAAAGTCTGTCTATCCTCTTTTAAAACTAGAAATAAACATGATTCTTCAAAAATGACTACACAGATATTTATAAAAAATTATAAGTTATCTTGTTTCAAAAGGTTTTTTAACATTTGTGGCTCTAAACAACTTTTATTTAGCTGGGCTGAGGGAGAAATGACTCTTTGGACTCTAAAGGGTTGCAGATCCCTGTCCTAAGCAGGACCTGGTCTAATGTGGTCTGGATCCCCAAAAAGCAGTGGATGCAGTGAGGGGATAGTATGCTGCTCTGGATAAATGCTTTGGTAGATGGCAAATGTAAAAGTAAAATTCACAGGGATGAATACCAGGATGCAGGGTAGAGCATTGTACTGTTAAAGTAATTATAATTTGTATCCTTGAGAGCATGCATTTCTCATCCTCCCCTCCACACAGACACTTGCAGATCGCATATTACAGGACTGTCTCAGAAAAATAGAATATTGTGATAAAGTTCTTTATTTCCTGTAATGCAATTAAAAAACATGAAATGTCATACATTCTGGATTCATT
>JBAMHW010000020.1:9057609-9078410 GCA_037177495.1 Rhadinocentrus ornatus | reverse complement strand
GCGCTACCTGGACACAAGCTGGGGCCTGATCAGCCCTGGCTGGGTCGCCTAGAGGAGGGGGTCTGATTGTTGAAAGATCCGAAACGTCCTGTGATCCCAGGTTACAGCACTGATGATGTGTCCAGGGGCACCATAAGGTGTATCTAAGAGCTGTCCCCTTTTCAAACTACATCTGTAGTTTGGGCATCCATATAAGTTTTTAGTCGTTGTTGCTCTAAATAGTTTTCTTTACAAAGACAAACAAAGTTGACAAAGATTCTAAACACAAATTTTATTCTTTTTAGATACTAAATAGTGAGACAAATTTTCGACAATGTAAATTGGTATTGTATACTTGTTCTTAGAAAATTGGGTAAGGAATTAATAAGGGAATACGAGTAATGGGAACTAATAAGATTTTATTTATATTAATGCCATTATCAATTCTGGCTATCAATCTGGTTCTTTATCACTTCTAATCAATTCCTGCTCCATTTTTCTAACAACAAACAAGTATATGACATGAACTTAGAGTCAACAAAAATCTATTTAATATCTAAAAAGAGTAAACTCTCAGTTTAGAATTGTCAACTCGAACCAAACAAAGTAAAGTATATTAATCAAATCAATAAAATCTTCAATTTTATACGGAGGCAAGAACTGCAGATCTGCTCTGAAACAGGGAAATAATACCTCACTTAGTATAAAAACTCTGTAGATGTTTATATGAGGTAAACCAAGAATGCAGCTAAATAAATCCAGACTACTGTATTGTGACTAGAATTCCCAGGATTTTCAACCTGTTCTGGAGGTTACAGCACCTTTCTACATCTAGTGATTTAAATCCCCAATAAATGCTTCAGCGCGCGCGTGTGTGTGGATATAAAAAGTCTACACACCCCTGTCCAAACGCCAGGTTTTAGTGATGTAAAAAAATTGACAGCAAGACAAATAATTTAATAACTTTTTCCACCTTTAATGTGACCTATATCCTGTACAATGCAATTGAAAAACAAACTGAAACCTTTAAAAAGGGGAAAATATAAAATAAAAAACTTAAAATAACCTGGCTGCATAAATATGCACACCCTTAAACTAAAACTTTGTTGCAGCACCTTTGGCTTTTATTACAGCACTCAGTCTTTTTGGGTAGGAGCCCATCAGCGTGGCACATCTTGACATGGCAATATTTGCCCACTCTTCTTTGCGAAATCGCTCCAAATCTGACAGATTGCGAGAGCATCTCCTGTGCACAGCCCTCTTCAGATCACCCCACAGATGTTCGATGGGATTAAGGTCTGGCTGAGCCATTCCAAAGCCTCAATCGTACTCCGGTGAAGCCATTTTTGTGATGATTTAGATGTGTGCGTTAGGTCATTGTTGTGCTGAAAGATGCTGAAAGATGAAGTTCCTCTTCATCTTTCTAACAGAAGGCCGAAGTTTTTGTGCCAACACTGACTGGTATTTGGAACTGTTCATAATTCCCTCCACCCTGACTAGGCCCCAGTTCCAGCTGAAGAAAAGCAGTCCCAAAGCATGATGCTGCCACTTCCATACTTGTGCAGTGTTTTACTGCACCAAATATACCTTTTGGAATATTGCCCAAAAAGTTCAACCTTGGTTTCATCAGACCATAACACATTTTCCCACATGCATTTAGGAGATTCCAGATGTCTTTTTGCTAAATAAAAGCTGGGTTTGGATGTTTTTCTCTTTAAGATAAGGCTTCCGTCTTGCCACATGAACTACACAGCCAGTACTTGCCAGAAATCCCTGCAGTTCCTTCAGTGTTGCCGTCGGCCTCTTGACAGCCTCTGTAACTAGTTTTCTTCTCGTCCTATCATCAATTGTGGACGAACGTCCTGTTCTTGGTAATGTCACTGTTGTACCATATTTTCTCCACTTGATGAGGATGGTCTTCACTGTGTTCCATGGTATATTTAAGTCCTTGGACATTCTTTTGTAGCCTTCAGTTGACTGATAACTTTGAATAAGGAGATCCCTCTGATGCTTTGGAAGCTCTCTGCGGACTATGCTTGTGCTGGAAGATGTGGCTACAAAAATGTCAGAAAAAGCCTACCAGAACAGCTGAACTTTATTTGGGGTTGATCAGAGGCACTTTGTGCTGACTCCAGTTTAACATGAGTTTGAAATGGTTAAATCTGAACACAGTCCCATCCCCAGTTAGAAAATGGTGTGCACACTTATGCAACCACATTATCTCAGTTGTTTATTTTTACTTCACATCCCTGAAAGATTTCTTTTGGTTTTTCAATTGCGTTGTACAGGTTATAGGTCACATTAAAGGTTGAAAAAGTTGTCATTTGTTTACATCACGAAAACCTGGAATTTGGAAAGGGGTGTATAGACTGTTTATATCCTCTGTAAATAGATAGATGTTAGTAATGTTCACACATTATGGCAACAACACATTTTTTCAGCATATTATAAAAAGGAACACAGATATAATACCAACTAGGCTGCAATTTTCAGAACAGCTTGATGTTTAGTTTCGCTTCAGCAGCTGTAACAACGATAATTCATAAAGTTTTAGTAGTTGGTTAGCTCTTATGGGTTAAATTGACTGGCTGACAATAAAGACTAATAATCTAAACTTGAATAAAAAAAAATTCCAAGAACAGCTAAAGCAAATTATACCGTTAAATGGAACAATGACATCTGTCAACAAACAACGCTAGCATAGGAGCTAACAGTTAGCCGAGGGACAGCCAGGCTACAACAGCTAGCAGGCTAATATTTTTTGTAGAGTACAGTGTTAGGTCAAAGACAGGTATGTCTTTTGGAGCTTACCGGAGAGGCAGCAAAACTCATGCCGTTGTTTCGAGGTTGCTGCAGATATTCAAAGTCTAAATTACTATAATAACCAACTTTGTTGACTTCCTGTTTGTGCTTCGAGAGCAGTCTGCTACGCTAGCCACACTGACCTCTCCCCCTCTTATTTGCAGATAGACAGAACATCAACTAAGAGGCGACCTATCAACACTGCGTAGACCGCAGCTTTTCTTCAGCAGTTACTAGTCCACAAATCCCGACTAGCTCCTTAATGATTGGCAGGCTTAATCTCCAATCAACCAACGACTTATCAATAACCTTTTATTTATTTACGGTAAACAGGGTAGAAAGTGGAGTCTTTGTTTATCTAGCAGGGTTTATGCATGAAATGCGCCATAAAATGCACACTAAAAAGGGCCTAACCATTGCAACACTAAAACATTTACAGTTAATCGGAACAAAATAGACGTTAACATAAAAATAAACAACAGTTATTTAGAGAATGCTCAACATGCATAAATAATAAGTAATCAAATGGAAAGTGACTATTTTATAACTAAGATAAATGATTTTACAATCATACCAGAGAAAGAGAAGCCATTTTAAAAAATGCCTATATTTTACAAGTTACCAGTCATTATTACCAACAAACTATCACCAGGGGTCTTACTCAGTGTACTTTTAAATATTTCTATGACTATTATTCATTTTTATATCTATTTTGCTTCTGCATACTTGGTGTATATTTGTGATGACGTTTGCATAATTAATTCAGAAAAAACTATTGTCAATATATGAACATATTGCTATTTCTGCAAACTAAACAGCTTGAGCAACTGAGGACAAATACAGATCATAAGATCTTAATATTTTACAAAAAAAAATGTGTTAAAAATGTTGAAAGAAAGAAGTCATATAAACAATTCCCAACAGAAAAACTATATCATAAAACCTACACTTAGAAAGTCTGCTCATTTAATTAGCAGCAAGCTTCCAGCAGGGGTCAGTCTCACTTTAGGAACCATAAACCCTGTTTTGAAAGTATGGGACTTAATCCCAGTTCTACTCTTGGCCTTACTACTTAGTATATATATATATATATATATATATATATGCACATAAAATATATAGGGGGGAAGGCCCAAAGGGATTAACTGGGATTAGACCTAGACCTGCCCTAAGATTAAATTCGGGGGGAAAAAAAGAAAGAAATAACACACCCACTCCACCTTAGTTTTGTTTAGATCCTTGATGCTTAAGACCCTGATTATGATGTTTAATCCCAGGTGTTCAGCAAGTGAGTCAACTCAACCACATGTTGCTCCCTGAGATATCCACACTACTCTTTACTAACATTTCCTCTCTTCCATCTACTGAGCCTCCCCTTAAACTGGTTGGAGCTTCCCTGAGGAGGCCCACCTCACATTTTGAAAACCTCTGTTGTAAATTCAACCTTTACACAATTCCCCCTAAAAGGAAGAAAATAACAAAAAACAAAACAAAGCAAACAAACACATACACACACACGTACACACACACAAAAAACTATATTGCCACTTATTTGATTTAATGAAGCTGCAAGAATCTCTTCAGTGAGTGAAGAAATGCATTCTTTGCAGTACATAACTACAACACAAGCAATTGCTGCCGTAACAGGTGACACCACTGGAGATTAAAGATAGGGTTTCAAAATAAACCTTATCATGACCATCTGGAAGTTCAAAAGGTTGATAAATGCAAGTCAATGTAAGCCTGGGAACCAGTGCTTAAGTGACTTATGAAGGTGAATGAAGAGCAAGTCTGCAGAAAGATGAAGATTAGTTGACTGTGAAGTATCAAGAAGAGCTGAGGACACCTGCTGGTTAACAGAAGAACGTCTGGAAAACTGATAATGATGATAATATGGATATTAGAATGGTGAAACATTGATATACAAAAGTACCAAAAACTAAGGACTTAATAAATTCACATTAAGAGTTTTAATTTTATCTCAGGTGACTTTTGCTCTTTGGGGGATAAAAATAAACTTTTGATTGATTCTGAATGGGTTTTAATATTTATAGGTTATGAGCAACATAACGGAACGACGCCCTCACTCAGCACTGGGTCCGCTCCTTTAACTTCAGCCGGGCGATGACCCGGCTGAAATGATTAGGAACGAACATTTTCTGAGTTTATCTGCAGGCGGACTCTGACTTGCTTGTTTCACCCATGTGGTTAAAAGGAGCGTTCTCGGACCTGTTACAAGACGTCGGTTCTGACCGGGTCATCCGGCTGATGCCCCGGCTGACCGCCCGGTTCAAGTGAATTGAAACTCTGCCCATCCGACTGGCCGCCGGGTCACCCGGGCAGTAAATAATGCGGACCCATTATAAATCATCCAGCACGCATGCGCAGAATTAGCTAGCCAGCAAAAGAGACGATATAGACAGAAATGACCAGAACAAAAGCGGAATTTATTTAATCTATTTTCTAAATGAAGACATAGATGACGTGCACAAAAAAATACAGAATTTTTCACAACGTTACGTATTCATATTTGATTGTATGATTTAGTTGAAGTAATTGAGAAACGTACTGTTCTTCACACTGTAACCGAGGTGGATGTCTCCACGCAGCTCAAATTATTTTATTTTGACATTCTCACCGGAAAAGTAGCGGTATTATTTTAGTCAGCTGATACACATCGGATGAGTGAGAGAGTTTGAGCTGAGTACCAGGTACCGGTGAGTAAATAAGCAATAATCATTTGTGTGACAGTGAGTCTCAGAAAGATTTTGCTTGATAAAAGGCCTTTTTAAACTTCGGACCGTTTAGTTAGCTTATCGGTTAGCTTTACCTGTTGACCAATTTTCCTGTGAACAGACTCAGCACTGACACTACTGCCACACATGCAGACAACTGTGCCCTATCATCGGTGGATGACTTGGCGTTGTTTCTCGGTCTCATAACCAGGTGATACAAAAGGGAAAAGTCAGAGAAATTCCTTTTTTTTTTTTTTTCTTTTTTTTAACAGGCTGTTGGGGAAATTAACGATGCTATAAGTTCTCCATGGCAGCTAGTAGTAACGCCTTCTGACAGCAGTCACGGTGGTCACGTTGATACCGATTATTGCTACATGCTTATTTCTTAAACTAGACGAAGTTCTCACCAAAGCACTTTGTAGGTGTGTGTTAAGCTTTACTCATTCGTCATTCATCCATCTCTTAGTCGAACAAGAGAAGCATTGAGTCTTTTGTATTCTCAGGGTGACATGTTTACACACACCTCTCACCGAAAAGTTGGCCAGTGTATGACGAATAGAAGAGTATTTATTCCACTTTATTTGTTTAATTGACTAGATTAATCAGTCTATAGCACGGCTTTTCAGCAATACTTACGTTTCAAAAGAATTTCCTGCAAAACCTATATTCATTCACTTGAAACTTAATCTTTCTTTGAAGAAACAAGAAGCATAAAATTAAGAAGACAAACCTTCAGTTTACATTAACTGACCTTATGCTTATGTTTGTAGATTTTTTTTTTTTAGTCTTGAAAAGGATCAAAGATAAAAATAATTTTATGTTTCATAAGGTCTGAATTGATTAAATGGGCTTGGTCTTAAAGAAATCAAAAGCATCTCTACAGCTTGTTTATATATACTCTTCTTCACATGGTAGAGTTTTAACTTGTCTTCTGTGGACACATAAACAAACTGGCCTCGTGCAGTTATTTCCACAAGAGGATCATGTTTGTTTTTAACACATTCTTGCCCGAGGGCCCAAAGATCAGGGCCATTCAACCTTTTGAATTTAACGTAGTCCCTTGTCTACGGATATTTCTTTCTTTTTAATGTTACCAATGATGAAATTCCCAAATTCTTCCTTCTACCTTGAGAGACCTACTATTTGAGCAGCTAAATTCTCTGGGATGGTCTTTTGACATGCTGTCATCATACTGACCTGATTCCAATCAGCTCAGTTTTTGTTTGAATAATCAAACAATAATACCCATTTATCTAACTTTAAATTAAGCATTTAGGTTTATGTGCTAGAAAGAAAACAATGAAGATTGGTGTTTCTTCTTTTCATTCATTCATAATGCTGCTCATTATGTAACAGATAGCCTCATAACTGCATTTAGTATATCAACATATTAAATAGAAGTACATCAACTCATCTTATTTGTTAAATTGTTACCAGAAACACTGTCGATAACCCCCATCATGATGACGCCCATCATCTTTGGTAATGGTAAACTATGGTAATAAAAACAAAATAACCGAAATCTTATCTTGCTTTTTAACTCCCTGTGAAGGAGTGACTTACTGTGAACAATTTTAGGTAATCTGGGTAAAAATGAAACTGCTAAAACATTTTCTGCTTTAAATTCCTCAGGCTTTGACACAAGTTGATAATTTATTTACTTATGCTTGGATAAGGACTTCTTTCTCCTTCCGCAGCAGAAAATCATCATGATCTACAATAAAATCTGTCGTTAAAATTTCCTGTTCTTGGTATATATTATGAATCACTATCAGTTTTGCATTTAAAACCTTCCTCTCCCAAGGATCCTCCAAGTCTCTACATTCTAGTGTGGGACCTCCAGTCCCACATTTGGGTGCAGCGCTAATAAATGTTAAAGCGTTGGCTCTGGCAGGATGAAGGAAGGATGCCTCGTCTGCTGACTCATCAATATCTTAATGTGCATTCTAGGTTATTTGAGGACATATTTTACTTGGATATAAAGCAGAGACACAAGATCGAGCAAATATCTCTTCCTAAGAGTTACTTAACATAACACAAACAAACTACTGTAAGGTTTTTACCTTACAGTAGTGGAAAAACTCACAAAACAGTAGAATTTTAAATGTTTGTCTTTGAAAATCTGACATTCAATTTCTTAGAAAAAATTATTTGATAGTGGTTTGCTTCCTTTTGTTAATACTGTGCAGCGCTTGAACACATCACATGGATCTGTCTTATCTGTGGGATTATTTGTTTTCCTCTGCCGGTGGAATATGTCAAACAGATTTATTAAACTGACCTGTGATGACAGTTTTATGTTTTGTTTGGAGGAGAAAAAAAAGTGAAAGCCCAAACAGTTGAGAAAAGCGTCTCCACATTCCTGTTGAGAATTGCTTGGTCATGCAGAAGAGAAGGAAGGAAAAGAGCCTGATGATAACAAGCATATTTTTTTTAAAAACACGTGCTTTTACCTTTTGTGGTGATTTGACCATCTCTTGTGTAGATAAATACAGCCACTATTTCGTCCATAAACACATAAAAACTCAAGAAAATATCAATCTTAAGCTAAACACTACAGTTTTTGTCTTGTTAATCATCTGAAACTGGAGTTTTGGAGTTTGTGGCCTTTGTTTTTCTTTACTAGCAGGGCTTTACAGGTTGCGCTCTATGCCACACAAACGTAATCTCATAACATTGTTTCCCAGGAAATTAATCAAAAGCTTATTTTTATTTAATCGTAGTATGAGATTTTGGGCCTTTGTTGTATTTGTGGGAGCCTGGGGGATATTTTATTTCCACCTCTGTAAGAGTCCCAGGAGAGTAAATACAGTTATTAAAATTGCACCACGTCAGAGCTTCACAATTACTGTGTTTCTGTGAGAACATAGCTTTACTTTTTGTGCAGCTGCAGCAACCTGAGCATCTGTAGATGCAGCTTTGAGAAGAAGAGCATCTCTCTAACACAATCGGAGCTCAATAAGACCAATCTCAGGGGACTGTAATGAAAGGTCACATTGTCCAGTGGAGGTTAGTGATGACTAACCATTTTTTCTTTCTCTCTCCCTCTTTTTCCTTTCAATCACTGCGGTGCTGTGTGCTTTTCACATTGTAGAGCCTCAATTTTATACCTATACAATTATTCTCATTCACTGCAGTTTCATTCCATTGTGAAATTTGTGCACCTAAAGATTACATAGATTAATGTAATGTTAAGACCAATGATTCTGATTTATTGGATCTAATACATGTCCACAGCAAGTCTTGCAATGGTAAAGCAAGAGATAATCAGTTTTCAGCAGAAACTCTTGCTGTGCTTATTTTTTTGAGGTTGCAGACACTTCTTGTGGTTGATGTGCTAGTTGCAAGGGCCAAACAAGTGACTTTTTTTGTTTGCACTTAAGTTAATTTTGATGTATCCACTTCTGGGTTAAGGTACCTATAAAATGGCAGATCTTGTGATGTGTTTGCAGAATGAAGTGGTTAGTAGTGGTCTGAGAAAACTGATGTTACACCCAGGAAGTTTGGTTTATAATTGTCATAAAAATAATGATAATAACTTGACATATTTATGTAACTATAATTTAATCATGCACATACAGAGCGAGCTGATGTTGCCACAGTTTTTAAGTTAGTAGTATTTCCCCCCTTTGACCTTTCTATCTTCCTTTTAGTACAAAGCTAAAACATGCCAATAGTTGTGCTATGTTTGTTTTTGCAACTTAATCTTTTAACACTCATGTTATTAAACGTAATCAGAAAAGTTAAGACCCTCTAGAACCTCTGGTAGTGCTAATTCCCCACTAAGCTGCCTTACACGGCAAACAAAAGGAGGCACAAGAGAACACATTAAAACGGAGCCTAAGAAATTTAAAATATTGGACATTTACTATTTTTAATTTGCATACCTGTTAACCTATACTTAAAAAAAAATAATTATGCAATAATAATCAAGATTCTCTCAAATTATTTTAGGAAAGCTATTGCATAATAACTGTGAAATGGTACTTGGTGTGTGTTGGGAACTGGTGCATGTGGTCTGATCCCACAGAAGAACTACTGTAATATGAAAATGTGTAATAGGTGATAGAAAACAGTTGTAGTTGTAGGTGCAGGCCTTTTATACCCTTGAAAGCATCTACCATTGGGATTATTTAGAGCTGGCCATGAAGTGCTGGACCACATATTTTGTGGAGTCGATGTAAGAAGTTACAAATATTTAGTCAACACAAAGAAGTAATGCGCAATATTGGGTATCTGATTTTTAGCTATTATTATTTTAGGGCATATGTTAGTCTCCCACAGATACATCATTAACAATAAACCTTCTAAAGGTATGAACATGCTTGAGTAGTGGTTGCTTTTTTGTCTCTTGATGAGAAGACAATAGGCAGGCATTAGGTTAACAAACAGAACTGCAATGCCTCTTAAATCCCTCCTCAACCCAAAGACAGGTGGTGTCTCTTCCAAGAGCGCTGCTGCCTAAAGCCTCCGATGGGACAAAGCAGGAAATAAAGATGGGTCTAGATTGACTATGTGCAGCTGTCAGGCTGTGTTTGGGACTCTGTGTGCAAATAACAAGCACAGTCATGCTGAAGTGCTGGACGCTGCTGAAGTTAATGTGGCCACTGGGCTGTGAAGAGCAGAGTTGGGAGGTAGAGACGCCTACATATTGAAAGGAAGTGGCTGGGTGACTTCTAAACTGTTGAGCTATTTCAGGCTAAAACATTCGGAGGTAATAGACTGGAGGCACATCTATTAACAAACAGCAAGGCCAAATCCCATTGGAGGTCCAAAGACAGGGCAGGTATACGATAAATCAAGGTCAGCCTCTGCATCTTTCCATAAAGGAGATTTGAATGATTAGAAGCACTGAGCAGGGTTTGGGTGAGTTTTGCTTTTTCTTGTCTGTGTGGCTTTGGAGTTGGGATTTATTAATTTAATTAAATTTATTTGTATTTTATGCTTTTTTTTTAAGCTTTTATACATGATGGGGTTAACTCATTATTACACAGTTTGTCCTCATCTGAACCACTTTAGTGTTTTTATGATTATCAATGTGGCCCAGTGGCTTGTTTTAGATTTGAGTGTGGAAAGAATAACAGGAAGCCAGAGGAACAACTTCCAAAACGTGTTAACACTTCAGATAAGATGTTTTTCTGTGTTCTTAAGTCATTTTTATAATTTGATAATTTTTTTGTGGGAGGAATATGTTTTGAAATATGCATGAAATGGTTTTGATTAAACACAGTTTGTTTTACTTCACCACATTTAGCCAAAAATTTGAGCCAAACCTTCAATGTAACTAAACATGAAATGTCACAAAGATGCATGAATAAGGAGGGCCTTTCTACTCTTGACAGGTTAATATTTTTGTAATGCAAACATATCATCTGTTGTCAGAGTTAAGAAAATAACTGTCCAGTGTCCTTGCATGGATAAAGTCACACCTCTTTAAATAGCTTGACCACAGTGGATAATGCTATTATCAGCACACTGTTGGGAATGAGGAAAGCTCCACACTTTGAAGTGGGCTTCAGTTTTAGCTGCTTGCGGCTTTAACTGTGTTTCTTTTCCCCGCAAGACACGCATGTGACTCTGTAGCTAGCCTACATCCCTGGGGACAAACAATTATTATGTCTCAGATGCAGACATGCACATACACACACTTCTACTGAGGCTGGATATTTCTGTAGCCCTTGGGCTCATATAAGCTCATGTGGAATGCAACACTTGATTATTTGGAAAATTGGAAAGCAACATGTTTAGATTACAGGGTTGTTCTTTGTTCACTTGAAAACACCTTTAATCTGGTGGCTTTTATGACTTTTGGTGGTATTGTGTAATGGTGTTGATCCTTTCGTGACATAAATTCAATTTTCCATTGCGACATGTGCTTAATACTGTCCCCCACAATGTGTTTGAAGATAACTTAACATAGAGGGTTAATTCATACAAACGTATAGGCCAGGTTAAATTTAATAAGAATGTTTCAGCCTGGTAAATGCCTTTATTTGAACATGCATGGTTTTTCAAAGGTCAAGACATAACCAGTAGGCGATGAGACATACCTTGTCAAATGTATAAAAATCCTGCACATTTACAAATATCTTAAAACATTAACTTAAAGCTACTCCACTGAACTTTTGCAATTTCCTTAGAGATGCGCCTCCTATCGACTGCTAATTAAGCATCCATCTTGCATCCTACCTGTACTGTGAGCTATTGTCTTATTGTCTTATATTGATAATGTCTTCTTGTGTTTCTTTGCTGAATCAGCCACAAACAGCCGGTGTGTTTATATCCATTTGCTAGCATGTGACGCAGTGCATAAAGCGAAACTTACACTGTCCGTGATTAATAAAAGTTGAGTAAAAATGTGGATGTGACGTCACCGTGGCTTTGTCCGCCATTTTGGAGGAACCACATGTTGTACCAAAAAGTGATCGTCTGCCAGAAACTGATTAAAAGGCCACGGGAACGAGTGCAGCCTGTTGGCTGTGTCTCCGATTTGCAGGTGTCCTCTTGGCACAAAACCAACATTAACACACAAATACAAGTGACATAATGTCAGAGGAAGCATGTTTTTTGACACACGTTAATGCTGTAATAGATTAATTTCAAGTGCAGTTGAAGAGATATGCTGTAATCAGAAACTATATTTAGGCAAATGCTGCTTCACTGCTTTAGCTATATGTGTTTGACTTATGCTTGCGTTTAGGGTGTAAAATTCTAATAATATGATTTAAGTGTTCATTTAAAGTTCATTCAAAGTCATTTCAATTGATGGTCATCTCTTCGAATTATTTAAAAAATTTTATTGCTGTAAGTTTCTTGTCAATAAAATGTTGAAATGTTAAATCAAATGGCCAGATTTAATTCAAGAGTCATATTGGACAAATTACTGGCCAACCAGTACCTTACATCCACTTTCACACTCTTAGGCCTGGTACACACATAAAGGTTTTTTTTTTTAAAAATAAGATTTTTTTTATCTGGTCAAGACTTCACACATGAGGAGATAAAATCAGGCATGTAACAGTTTTCATGACACTTTGTGTGGTGTGCTGAAATAATCTAATCACAGAACAACACACACATAACGATGCTGTCCCACAACTGATCTACAATCTAGTCCTCCAAGCCAGAAATCTTGCGTGACCCAACTCGATCTAACAAAAACGTAGAAGAACCATAGCAACATCCGGTAAAAAAAAAAACAAAGAAGAAGAAACATAGCAACAACCGGCAAAAAACGAAGAAGAAGAAACATAGTAACCACCGGAAAACACCCAGCATGGAAGAGGATATATAGGACGAGGGAATGATGGTGGACTTAACAGAAAAATCCAGAACTGAAAAAAATAACTGAAGACAGCGTGAACTTCCTTGTTCCCCAGCCAGCTTGCTCTCTGATTGGCTACATTCCGTCCCACGTCACCATCCTTACAGTCACAATTCATGAGTCGTTGGCTTTCCTCACACACATGAAGATATCGGGTCCTAAATATTGAGCATCTTTAATATTTCCAATTGTCGGCAACAGCCCATTTCGGAGCTGATTATCGGGACAAATCTGCTCGTAACACACCTCAGACCAAAGAATAATTGTGCAGGAAAAGTCTTATGAGACTCAAGATAATCGGGCATTTGCCGTCCTTGGTCAGGAAGAGGCAAAATCGGGATAAAAACAGCCCGATAATCTTTGTGTGTACCAGGCCTTAGGTGGAATTAGGCATCAGAATTGTAGTTTTTGCTTGCCTAAAGAGCTGATTACGGGCCCTGTAATTGTCAATAAAAAAGCAAATACACTTTTAAATGTCAACAGTTCATTTAAGAAAGTAATTTCATAAATGCTGACATATTGGATGCTGCCAAACCTGTGGCCACTGGCACTGTTCTCTTGCAGTAAACCGAGATTGTTGGGGATGAGGCCTATTAAAAGGGGACTCTCAGGACTGGCAGGATATGCTGCTGCTTCAGTAGCAGGGGTTGCCTCACTGTCAATCAAGAGCCATTTTGTTCTGACTGCTGCTCCTAGACCACCTCTGACTGTGGGTTGAGCGATTGGAATGGCTCACTTGTGGTCAGGACACCTAGGATACATTTTGGTTCTGTTGCACTAATGAATGTTTATTCATTCATCTGTGTGTGGTAAACCAGGCTTTTTTCATGCTACCCTTGGTTCATGTAAGCTCTTTATTCCAGCTCATCACCTGCTGTGTTTGTGTTGCAGCACGACTTTATGTCACTCTTATCAAGTGAGAAAAAGATAGTCATAGATATTTTAGGAGTAGATGTAGTACTTCCTCATGGGAAAAGCTGTGTGTAATTGTCATGTGAGGTTGAGGAACAGGAAGATTTTATTTAGTTTTTTTGTCCTATTACTGGTCCAAGATTGTCTATAAAGATGGAGTTATGTTTGCATCTAGGAAGTCTAGTTGCAAGGTTCTTGTGTGCTGTACTAGTAAATGATGACTTCTGCAACTGGTCATCCAAGGTTCAAGACATGTTTAACAGTTTCAGTAGGGACTAATTTTTGTCATACCCAGACAGTTCATCTATGATGCTTAATATATATTTAATAATTAATATAATTTAATATCATTTACTAAACAGTACCAACAGCATATTGAAAATATCAACAAATCCATGACAACCTAGTCACTTTTGGAAAATGCATAATAAATTATGTAGTGGTAATATGTTGATGCTTCTTGAATGGAAGTCTCTTAAGGTCAAGGTAACTTTATTAAAACCAAAAAAAGGTGTGTTTGTTTTACAGTAAAAATAGGAAAAAACATTCTTTGTACAAATGCAAGACACAATAACATACAGAAGGACAATACCCAATGCATAAACATGAAAGTTAATACTCATCTACGGCCTGGATATAAATAACCATAAGAATAATAACACGCTAATATAAAAAACCTGGTCACCATAGATAAAAAAAACTAAGATAAAAGAGCAAAGAAGGAGTGAAACTGTAATAAATAAAACCAAAAGCAAAATAAGGCAAGGCAAATTTATTTGTGTAGCACATTTCATGTACAAGACAATTCAAAGTGCTTTACATAAAACATTGAAAGTATTACAGCGGGAAGCAATAACAAGGGCTTTCAGTAAAAAATTAAAGATTGGAAAGTGTGTCTTGTTTAAAAAGGACGCAGCTACAGGATCAAAGCTGAAGTGTGTGGAGTTTGACCTAGGGACACTAAATATCCGACCTGATGGCATGAGCTGGAAGCCACGTACCAGGGGATGGTAGCCATCATTTAAAATTTCGTTTCATCTGTCTTTTATACAGCAACTCCAGACTCAGCTGAGACTTACCAATCGAGCAACTGGACCATTAAATGATCTGGGCGAGTGAGTTCCTTTCTTGGAGAGACAGATTTCCAAACCATGATACAAGAGAAAATGCTAAAACAGATTCAATAAAAGCTCAATAAAAGAGCTTTTATTAGCAGTCTTCTTGAAATTAGTGGCCATGTCTTTGTTTTTCTGTGTATTAAGTTGTAGGTGTGAATCCTCACACCACTTGGAAGTTGTCCAAAACGAGGTCATGATTGCTTTGACATATTTCTGTAAAGAATGAATAACAAAGGTGAAAGCACGCACCCTTGTGGTTTGTCTGTAGAGGAGCGCACTTTGATGAAAACCCCGTTAACTCTGCCTCTATGTTTAATGTTGGTTAGAAAATCTGAGATCCAGTTCACTAAATTACTGCTTAGTTTAAAAGTTTCTAAAAGCTTCTGGGTTAAAACATGTTCTTGGACTGTGTTATAAGCAACGAAAAAGTCGATGAATAAAAGGCGAGCATGACACCAACTCCTCTCAAGATGTTTAAAAATCAAATTAAGCAAAGTGAGTGTGTTTTTGTCCAATCCTCTTTTGGGTCTATAAGTGAACTGTAGTCTATCTAATTTACATTTATGTTTCTCTTCTCTTCAGATCGGGTTCTCAAAGATTTTCATTACAAATGATGTTAAATTAACCAGTCTAAAACCATTCATTGTTTATGGACAATTTGATTTGGGGACCAGGACTACAACAGGATCTTTCCATATATAGGGGACATGCTGTGTTTCCAGTGATTTCCTAAAATCTTTTATAAGAGACTGGACTCAGGTCTTTTGCACAATATTTAAGACATATTAGGGACTACTTTTTCATTAAATGCATAAGTAGTATGCATTCCTAGAGTTTGTAACTGCTACCAGATTTCCATTTTTCCATTTTTTTATTCATATTTAAATGATGTGATTAAGAAAATTTAGATGGAAACTTCAAAATAAACATATGCAGTTTTTATTTACGTTGAAGAAGACTTGAAACACATTTAGAGGAATGGAAACATCAAGCAACATAGCTAATATAGCCACTCTGAGGTGACATGACGTACACGATTCACCTTCTTGTTGTGGCTTTTTATTGGTGTAGAAATGGTCTATAAAGATAAAAATTGGCCCATTTGAGAGCTTGAGGTTTTTTAAGCTTTCAGTATTGAGTCTTAGGTCCAGATCTTTTGTTTAGCTAGAAAGAACAAAAACATCTAACGCTGCCAAAAACAAAAACGAATGTTTGAGCTTCGAATAAAATTTCAAATCTTGTCCTTGTTGGAAATAATTAAAGTAATTGCAGTGACATTAACCTGCTTTGTGTTCCTGTTGGTTTCATGCACCTAGTTTTAGAGCTAATGTGCTCTTGGGCCTAGAATTCTTTTAGCTACATGCTAATTATGCTGGCATAGGCTTAATAACGCCGTTACTATGTTGACTGGTATCTTTATCTCAGGTTACCATGTTGTTATACCCACATAACACACAGTTCCAGTAAAAAATCTGGTGTGTCCAAACATTTGACTGCCTCTAGTTCTTTTTTTTAATATATGAATCAGGGGATTGTTTTATTCCCTTTTGGTATTTCAAATTACTAAGTGAAATAGACTTAAACAAAGGTTAAAATGCAAATTACTTGTTAGAATTTGTCAGACAGATATTGATTACTGGAGTTAAATTTTCACTTTTAGCTTGTGCATGTGTGTGCGTGCGTGTGTGCATGTGTGTGTCAGACACAGATCCGTCACACACTGGGCAGCAGCCACTGACTCAGTGTTGAATGCTTTTTGGAGTCACATGGCTACTTGTCAGCAGGCTGGAGGAGGAAACATAATCCTAAGGAGGAAGGCTGCTGTTATCAGTCCGTGTATGTTGCTCTGAGAGAGCACTAGTTCGCTGAGAGGCACAACGGTACATGATCAGCTGAGAAACATAACTAACTTTCATTTGTTTGTTTTTTTCCTGTCTCTCTATCTCTGTTTTCTACCTCTGTTTGTTTTCTTCCTGCACTCTGACCAGCCCCTTCACAGCAGAGTTCAGAATTGCACTACAATGTCTGCGGTGGCTTCTCTGCAGTAAGCACACAAAGGTATAGTACAATCATATCTCTCTTTAATTTTATTTTTCTTTCAGTTGCCATGTATTCATAATGCTTTATTGGTTAGCCTTTACTGCTTATGTATGTTTCAAGTTATTCTATTATCTGCTTAATTATTTTCACAACGAGCTAGTTGATTAATCGTTTAAAGACTAATGAAACCTAATTCTTTTTGCGACACAGTCACTCATTCTTAATATCCCAGTGGGGCCTGTGTCAGGCTTGGACCACAATGATTTTAAGTCAGCTGTAAATTAAGCCAGATATGCTCTTTTACTAGTAGAAATCTTAGCTTTTAAAGGCATTTCTTTTTTGGGAAGTGATGACAAATGTTGCGTCAGATTTAGAAAGCAAGAACCAAGTTGACTGAGTTTTTCTTTTCTTTAACTGTGACCCAATTTATTTTAAAGATAATCTCTCTGCTCCTGTTAATCACTCGCATGGCTTTTTGTGTTGTCTTAAAAAATAGATAAAAGCATTGATTCTGTTACTATTTGGTAGTATCTAAAATGTTAATATTTTATCTGACAAGAAAATATGCGTTGACGTAAATTATCTTTTGTCACTTGGAGCTGTAAATGCAACAGAGAAATCTGTCATTGTCTCCTCAAACATGCACCGTCTGCTAACAAATGAAAACATTTTCCATGTCTTTTAAAAAACTTACTGCTTTAATGAGGCTTTGTCCTTTTTTCCCTGTCATTGTCCAACTTTTATAAGTATAGCAATGTGTATTGGTTGAGGTCTGGACATTGCATTCGAGGTTCTATTTCTGGTTGAAGGCATTTTTATTGGCACTTTGTACTTTTTATTGAACTGTTCTTTAATTATGCTGCTTTGATAGAATTTGTAATGGGCATACAGTCTGCGGTCAGGACTCACAAGCCAAGCTGTGGACTGAAGCCGTTCCCAGACAGGGCGTCTTGGCCAAAACTGGCTTAAGACACGTGCGGGTTTATGCCGTTAGTTCAAGTCTGGCTTGTGACCTCTGTCCTGCCATCTGACTCTCGCTTCTTATCACTATGATGAGACATAGTAAAGAATTCTTTACCTTTTGTTTTTTCTTCAACCAAAAGGGTCAAATAAGATGAAAAGAAAGATTTTCTATGAGCAGAACAAGCATTTTTTTTTAAAGATCTTGTACCAGAATAAAATCCTCAGTGATTGATTTGGGGTTGTTTTAATTTAAAACGGCCGCTGAATCTGCTGAATCATCCCCTCTACACATGGTCTTGAATATCAAATGAGTGATCTAATGCCTCCTGTCCTCCTTTACCTTCAAGGTAGCTAACATTCTTATATAGTGGTGGAAAATGCTCCTTTCATTTTGAAAATGAGTAGGGTCTTTTCACCAACAGAAGAAATGTGATAGCATACAAAACTGTGACAGGTGCACACATCTTTGGAGGATATGAGTCATCACTAAAGGAACGTTGAAAGCTGCATTTCAGCTGCAGTAACCTTTCTTATGGGCAAAGGACTTTTTGGTGTTGTTGTCTTCATCGCTCTTCTTTTCCATCTCTGGAATCAGGGGTTAAACACCAGGGGATATAATTTATGACCCAAAATAGACCTGTATTGAGGGGGTTCTTCTAACAGTGGTGGCACTGATTTCTAATTGCTCATGCATTGATGGTTCTATGTGTGCCTTTATTTCTTAATTATTTCAGATTTTTAAATACAACCAAGCTTGACTGGTTCATGTATAAGAATGAAGGAGCCAATAGCTTCAGGAAATCATTGCAATATATGATACAGCCAATAGTTCTGAGTTATCAACATCATAGAAAATTCCTCCTAAATTGAACCACTGGGCCAGACCACCTTTGCTTTTAAAAGACCACCACTTCTTTTGTTGCAGGTATCCTTGCATGCAGTTTTTCTGTGCATTTGGCAGGTAGGTTATTTCAGCATCCTAGAAAACTTGCCCCAATCTGTATTGTCATTTAATCCCAATGATTCTGAGATCAGGAGCTTCAGAAAGCTGTACCACCTGTTGCAGGACTGCATGTTATTCTTTTTGCCAAATCTAATTATTCGGGGCTCTGGCAGTTTCAAGCTGCATAAATAAACATCTGAAGTGGTACATTACTAATGCAACAAAGTGTAGAACTAATAAAGCTTACGTTAAAGCGATGACAGAGCCACTAAATGAAATGCAAATATGTCATCACCCACATGACCTGACCTTATACTTTGCTGTTAGCGTTTACATGCTGAGTAGGGGGGACAGAACAAATTAGCTTGTTATGCTGTGACAAGCTGAGTTAACGTATAATGTCTCAAAGTACAACTAGACATTTCCCATTAACCCAGAATAGCTTTATCGTAAAAGTTTTGTCCTTGCATTTATTTTAGTCTTTTTTTTTTCTCTCACTCTTCCTTTAAGATCAAACATTAGTATGCTTAAAGAAATCCAGATTACTAAGCCCGCCGAAGTTCAAAGCTCTGAAAGGCGTCAGTCCAATACAGTTACCATCTTCCTGTTTTCATACCCACTTCCTCCCAGAAGGATATTTTCCCCTAAAGCCTTGTGTGCACACATTTTCAGTAGTGACCAAATCCATCTTGGAAAAGTTATATATTGCATTTTAGGAATACTTGGCAAGGTACACAGCTTCTACATTCCTCAGAAAAGAAATGATGAACAACTTGTCCTCACTTCCTATTGCACTATTGTCAGCTCATCCATGTCCTTGTGATCCCTTTAGTTGTTACACAAGAGACTGCCAGTTCCTTTTTGAAGGTATGATTGAATCGAATAACAGGCAGAAAACATTTTGATTGCTCAAGTCCAGGTGTTTTTTTTTCCCCAAGCAACATGGACAGACAGTTGCACTTAGTATTATTATGTTATTTTTTTATTCATATTGTTATCCTAGTGGTATTATTACAGACATGCCCTGAGGTAAAACAACTGGTTCCCATGGTTTTTTCCCTGGATCCCAGGGTTCAGTAACTTAATCCCTGTGTAGCCAGCCTTGCCTCTTCCATGAGGTGAGTTCTAGGTTTACTGAGAAAGTGATCTTTAAACTCACCAAATCAATCTCATCTCACTATTACTACACAAACTGAAGAGCCTCGGTATGTGCGTAGCTAACATTTATTGCAGTGATTTGTAGTTTGGCAGATAGAGGTGAATTGTTCTTCAGATTTTCTGGCAGGCCACGTCTTTGGTCAGCTCTTACATATTGCTGCTTTGTGTTTAATCTCTAGTTGCACTTTAATGAAACACCTCCATTAAATCCTTTGCTGTCAACAAGGTCGTTGTTATGAATAAGCTCAGGCATCAGGGAGGCTTATCGCTTCTTTGATAGTTGCTGTCAGGAGGCCAGGCTGGTTGTGGCAGGGCATCATTTCAAAGTGTTAAAGACTGAAAAATTAAACGAGCAACAGCACTCCTCAAACAAAAATAAAAAAATGTTTTGTTAATAATGTTGCCAGTGAGATACTTAAAGAGTCGGGAGAGACAGAAGTGGAGGTTGGCTGAGGCACGAGTTCCTGCTTATCAAAGGATCCTCTGAACAGTAGCACTGTTATCTACCGCTTATCAGGCTGAATGGTTAATGACCTTACATGGTATTATAGAAGTGCTGCAGAGCTTGAACTTAGGAATCACTTAATTCATATACAGTGAGGAAAATATGTATTTGAACACCCTGATATTTTGCAAGTTCTCCCACTTAGAAACATGGAGGGGTCTGAAATTTTCCTCGTACATGCATGTCCACTGTGAGAGACATAATGTAAAAAAAAAAAATCCTGATATCACAATGTATGATTTTGTAACAATTTATTTGTATAATACAGCTGCAAATAAGTATTTGAACACCTGTCTATCAGCTAGAATTCTGACCCTCAAAG
>JBAMHW010000020.1:9023204-9043483 GCA_037177495.1 Rhadinocentrus ornatus | reverse complement strand
CACACTGGCAAAGACCACAAAGAGCCGACAACTCGCAGTCGAAAGCATGACCGTACCCCACACGAGGTGAGACCCTAAAGGAAGACTTACCTATCATCCATTACTTTCCTAAATAAAATAAAAAATCTAATTCTCTTTTATTTACATAAAAATAGTTTTAAGGTGGTTATAAAATTCTGTGTAAAATAACAACCACTTGTAATCTATTTTCTCTACTTCAGAACTTGGCTTTAGAGTTTTGATGTTTACCTCAAGTGTCGCTATAAATGATGATGGATCTATGAAAAGTTTTTCTCATCTCTCTCTCTCAAGTCTAGTCCAGCCCTTTCTCTTTTGTTAATGGGACGGGGAGAAAAGGAGACAATTAAAAATGAATGAATGAGTTCTTTCCTTTCACATGCAGAAAGGAAAACAGAGGGGTGAGAGCAACTGAGGTAATCAGACACCGGGAGCTCCTGAGAAAGAGGGGAGCTATGTTTTATTAACACACACACACTTGTATGCAGTCCAGTCTACATTAAGCCCCTGTCAGGTGTGTGTGATGAGGAAAAATTACATGGGTATGTGTGTGAAAGTGAGGGTCTCATCTTTTGTGGTGCTGTTGGTTGAGTTGGTGTTTGAGCTCTCTATTGCACCGTTTCGCTCCTCCAGCCATTACCGGTGGTTCTGTACCGCTCTTCCTCACGGCCAAACGGTATCCTGCTAAATATGGACTGCAGTCAAATGGCTCGGTACCAGAAGGTGAGGCTGGGTGACCAGCCAGAGTGAGGTTTGACCTGTGTGTGTATGTGATTTCACAGTGTGATTTCACAGGCATGCAGACACTTATGTTGCCTATGTTGACACTTCAAGACTTGTGTTTTTCGCTGTGATGCACACAGGACTGTGACTGACCAGCATGGTGTTCAGTTAACATCCTTTTAACAAATGATGGATGCTGAGGGAAGGCTGATGAGGCACAGCAGACTTCTAATTCAATTCACAGAGTTTAATTGTTCATTACACATTATGTTGTGGTTGTGGATACGTTTAAGAATATTTAGACGTGGATATAGACCCTAAAAGAATACATTTAATATTATTACATGTCTGTTTTACTATATAAGCTTGTTTCAATTCATGGACTCAGAATGGAGACTTGTACCACAACTTGACTTATGCATCTGCATTATATGTGTAATAAACCATTACAATGTTCATATGCTAATTTAAAAAGGCTAAGTAGGGATGGGCAGTTTGTTGCTGTCAAACTTAAGAAACGAAACTAAAATAAAATAAATAAATACATTATATTATTTATTTATTTGCTTTTCTAGTTATTTTTAAAAAGCTTACTTTATTGTAAGCATGCTGTTTGTTTTCTTACTTGCAGCTTTGTTTCTGAGCAAAAAAGCACCACTAAATCATGCTGGACCAACTGACCACGAGGTCCCTTGTTTAGCATATGCATACCGTGGATATGCAAACAGTAGCATATGGATGTTCTGACCTGGACCTGTGTGCGTCTGTGTGATGTGGCCTTTAGGTGTTTGTGGAGCTGAATGAGCTGACTATGGACAAGAACCAGGAGATGCAGTGGAAGGAGACAGCCCGTTGGATCAAGTTTGAGGAAGATGTAGAGGAGGAGACAGATCGTTGGGGAAAACCTCACGTTGCTTCACTGTCTTTCCGCAGTTTGCTGGAGCTGAGAAAGACAATCTCTCATGGTAAAAGAAAGGAAAATACAAGCACATTGGTGCTATATTTCTTGAATATCATAGATGACTGAGCTCTGTCTGTGTGCGTTTGTAGGTGCAGTGTTGCTGGACCTGGACCAGAAAACCCTGCCTGGCATTGCCCACCAGGTGGTGGAGAAGATGATCATTTCGGATCAGATTAAAGCAGAAGATCGGGCCAACGTTCTGAGGGCTCTGCTGCTTAAACACAGGTGACGGGATATGGCTGATGGCAACAAGCAAGCTCATGGAGTGTATTTACAGAAGCATTATTTTATATTTATTTTTTCACATTGATGCACTACTGAACTTGTGGTTCCCATATATGCCTTCAACATTGTGATATGAATATGAGCTTTTACAAGATATTTAAAGGAATAAGAGAATTTTTAACTTGGCCAGTCATTATTATCAATTGGGTTTTTCTAACTAGTTCCTGTGAGGCAATGGTCCTGATCAAAAGCAGATTTTGTATACTTTTACTTTCAATAGGAGGGGTTTCTCTGTTATTCACGCTTACAGTCTCACCCAGTGATCTGGAACATTTAACACCAAGTGATTATCAGTGTTTTTGATAAGGTGGGAAAGTGCAGCTGTTAATGTTTAATCAGTCAGTCAGGTTGAACTTTTCTTTAAATTTGACTTTGATCAAAAGACATTTCCATCTCTAAAATACACACTTGATTTTAAACTGTTAAATTTCACCTCTGTATGTGGTTGAACTGTGCAAAACAAAATTTTCCAATGATTTGTGATGAAACACGTATTTAAATATACAAAATGACTTTCACATGTCAGAATACTTACAAATGCCACAGAATGGCATCATAGGTAAATTTGAATATACATTAAAAACAGCCCCATCTAATCCTGATTGGCATCATTTGGGACTACTTAACTGGAAAACGTCTCTATTCTCAAACCCAGTCTAGTTTAAACAGCTCTTGATATGTTGATAGCCAATTGAAGGATGCCTTAGATCTGAATAGGTTCAGTAACATCTGTTGTTTGAAAATACAAAACACAACCAAAGTAGCGTAAGTTCCTAGGCTGCATGTGTTTGATTTTATATCAGTAAGAACGAATGACATTCCTTCTTTATGTCATTAACTACATTTTATGTATGAATGTGTAAAAAGTCCTCTCTGCATCGTTAACAGCCCTATCCACTGCTTTTAACATGTAAACAAGAAGATAACGGCACACACTGACCTCAAACCAAGGCGATAACAAGGTCTTTTAATTTTTTTAATTTTCTTTTCTTTCCTTGTTGCCAACATCCTGCTGGTAGATGGCTTTATGCTTTGTCGCAGCCTCTCCTCCTTATGCTCACCCTCTCTCTATATCTCCCTACCTCCCCAAGTCACCCGAGCGATGAGAAGGAGAACACTAGCCATTTCCCCAGAAACATCTCCGCAGCCAGCCTCGGCAGTCTGCTTGCACATCACCACAGTACCAACCATATCCATCAGCAGGAACCCTCGGTGACCGACCCCCTCATGGGCACCACCAACTCCACAGGGGACAGTGACACACACATAGACATGGACAAGAATGATTTACAGGTAACTTTGAGTCTGAAGTGCTTTACAAGAATTTCAGTGGCTTCTATTCTTTATCCTCCTGATTATGAATTTCTTATTTGAGCAGAAGGAGCTGATGCTGGGCTCTGGCATGCATCGGTCTAAGTCCAAACATGAACTAAAGCTGCTGGAGAAGATTCCTGAGAATGCTGAAGCCACGGTGGTCCTCGTGGGTGAGTTCCTGATGTTGTACTAAAACAGAAGCAGCTACTACTACGCTATATAAGTACAGTCTGTTTACCATTTTACTACTTAAATCACACCTGACACTGTCTTTGTGTTGTGGTCCTCCAGGCAGTGTTGACTTCCTGGAACAACCCACCATGGCGTTTGTTAGGCTGCAGGAGGCGGTGGAACTGGAGTCTGTCCTGGAAGTGCCTGTGCCAGTCAGGTTCCTCTTTGTTTTGCTTGGACCTCCAACCACCAGCATGGACTACCATCAGATCGGACGCTCCATCTCTACCCTCATGTCTGACAAGGTAAGCAAGTATCAGTTAGTAGATTTCATGCAGTTGCACAGAAATATACCTACAGTATGTAAAAGGTATGTTGAGATATATTCTAGGATTCACAAAAGATATAATAACCAGGGAACTTAAAGATGCAAATCTCCAAATTTCTTCTGTATGAACAATATCACTCTGCTTTAAATCTTAATCATAGTAGCTTACTCTGAAGTATGAAGCCCTGATTCTTCTCCAAAAGCACCCCTCAGATATCATTGAAAATTCCCTTGATCAAATGGGTAGACCAGCAAAGAAATCATGAACAACTTTCACTTAGGAAAAAAATTGAATATGTTTTCCCTCAATGTTATTTTATATGTCTTTTGCCATCCAGCAATTTCACGAGGCGGCTTACTTGGCAGATGAGAGGCAGGACCTGCTGAACGCCATCAACAGCTTTCTGGATTGCAGCATCGTGCTGCCACCTTCAGAGATGGGAGATGACGAGCTGCTGCGCTCCGTCGCCCGCTTCCAGAGGGAGATGCTGCGAAAGAGAGAGGAACAAGAGGTCAAACTGCTCGCCAAGAAGCCTAAAAGCCTTGAGGATAAAGGTGAGCTCCCTATTATGGAAATTCCAGCTTCTTTTATGCCTTCTTGTTACTGACAGCCTGTCGTGTCTGTCACACAGAGGCCCTCCTCACAACTTTGAAAAAGTCAGATGACCCCTTACAGCGCACTGGGCGCCTGTTTGGTGGGCTGATACGAGATGTGCAGCGCCGTTACCCGAAATACATCAGCGACTTCAAGGATGCCCTGAGCAGTCAGTGCATGGCTGCAGTTATCTTCATCTACTTTGCTGCCCTCTCTCCAGCCATAACATTTGGAGGGTTGCTTGGTGGGTCTTAGTAGGAAGTTTCACATTTATTATCAAATCCTATTTAGGTTTTTTGTAAAGTTAAAGCCTAATTGTGCTGGATTCTGCAACAAAATGAGCTGTGCATGTCTGTCACTAGGCGAGAAGACAGACGGTCTGATTGGCGTCTCTGAGCTGATCATATCCACAGCGGTGCAGGGTATCCTCTTCTGTTTGCTTGGAGCTCAGCCGCTGCTGGTTGTGGGTTTTTCTGGACCCTTACTGGTTTTTGAAGAAGCTTTCTTCAGTGTAAGCTTGTGTTCAGTACACTCACAGAGTATTTGGCTATGTACATTTAAATGTTGGTACAGGTTTTATTCAACGGCTCTGTGTCCTCACAGTTCTGCAAAGCAAACAGCATTGAGTACCTAACAGGCCGGGTCTGGATCGGGTTTTGGCTGATCATCATCGTGGTGGTCATGGTTGCCTTTGAAGGCAGCTTTATGGTGCGTTTCGTCTCCCGATTCACCCAGGAAATCTTCTCCATCCTCATCTCCCTCATCTTCATCTGCGAGACCTTTATCAAGCTTGGCAGGGTAAGCCTGCGACTTGAAATGACGAGTCCTGATTACAAAAAGTTTTTGTTGGCATGCTGCGACTTTGCATTGCTGACGCTAATCTGAACAGACTAGTCTTTGGACAGTATTCAGAACTCAAGGATGACAAGTTTTCCTTAGTAGAGCACCTAAAACTTTTTGTGACTGATTTGCTTTGATATTTAAATGGATTGAGATTTTAATTACTATCCAGGCTTAAGATTTTGGAGGAATTTATTATTTTTAGAGCACAGACTTGAAAGCTCTTAAGCTACGGGCTAATTCCATTTTCCAGAAAGTTTGTTAGAAATAAAGGTGTAGTAAAGTGTATAAAGGCCCATTTATCACAACTGTGTATTTGATTGTACTTTTCATAGTGACTTGCTCTATGTGCAGATTTTTAAGGAGCACCCACTGAAACGCTGCTCCCTCAACAGCAGCACTGAAGTCGTCGTCTCTATGGAAAACAACACTTTAGTGTTGAGCAACAGCACGGAGCCAGTGGCAGTGAGTGTCACCGGGGAGCCCAACACTGCGCTACTCTCTCTGGTTCTCATGGCCGGAACATTTTTCATTGCTTTCTACCTGCGCAAGTTCAAGAACAGTGCTTTCTTCCCTGGAAGGGTGAGGATCTAAAATTAGTCTGAAAAACTACAGTGAACCATCCATTTTCCCTCAAATTAACTGTTGCTCCATATGTATGGCAGATGGAAAATGACTGCTTGCTAAATCTGGTATATTGCATCTCTTCTCTGATCAGATCAGTGTTTTTATGCATGGTCCTTGACAAATAAATGAACATAAACTACACATAAACGGATGATGAAAGTAGTATTTTGCGTAATGTCAGTTTATGCATAGCATTTGGTATCCTGGAGTTTTTCGGTCTTTATGTGACCAAGTTACTAAATGACCCATATGGTGAGCTGGTAAATAATCCAAGGTGCTAATTTTGTAAATTGTTTCAACGCTAAATTTTTATATTGTCTAGTTACGCAGGATTATTGGAGACTTTGGAGTACCTATTGCAATCCTTGTTATGGTTTTGGTGGATTACTGCATTGAAGACACCTACACACAGGTGAGTTTCGATAGATTTTATGTCTATCATGTAATCTGAAATATTAATAGTCGTGCTGAGTACCATTCTTTGTCTTCTGTCCAGAAATTGAGTGTTCCCAGAGGATTCTCTGTGACAAGTCCAGACAAACGTGGCTGGATCATTAATCCTCTGGGCTCAGATGGCGAATTCCCCATCTGGATGATGTTTGCCTGTTGTTTGCCAGCTCTGCTAGTTTTCATCCTCATCTTCATGGAGACTCAGATCACATCGTGAGTAAATCAGTCAACATAGAGCACATTTGGATTTATTTGCACCCAAGTTAGTGAATCATTGACTTAATACTGATAAGAGGTTAAGGTCTTAAAATGCTGAAATAGTCATGTACCACTTGTACCTCTGAATGTCTCAGTGCAGAAAAACTGTAAAACACCATTTTTTAAATAAATAAATGCTTTTTTATTAATGATTTGTTAGTTTGAAGGATAATAATTGTTTTTACTGGCATTTGCTTGTATTCATGTTCAAGTGGTAGCTACACTGCAGCACATTAGAATTAGAATTAATTAGATTAGTTTGCACTTTTTAAAAACTTTTTATTCCTTTTAAAATATGTTACATAATGAAGTGTTTATTATTCTTTATAATTATTCTTTATAATCACATTTTCTTGCATAAGATCATTCTAAATTTTTCATTCAAATATTGCAGTTTCACCAGCTATACTATATAGCAAACATTACATAATGTGAACCATCTTGAAGAAAAAGAAAAAGCTCTGTTTATATATAAAAATTCTCAAAAGGCTTAGGCAGTAAAGGCTTAGGCCATCAGTTAGACTCAGGAAGTACTCTTCAGAAAACCTTATATGGAAAAGAAAAAAAATCTATGCCAATCTAGAATAGGTGTAGAAAATGCTCTGAATGTAAAAGAACAAATTTAAGTACACACCAGAGAGGATACAATTGTCCATTCATCCATTTTCTGCTGTTTATCTTAGTTTGGTATACGGAGCGATAGTCCTTAACACTCTTTCCAGCCAGCTACTCATATTCTTCTAGTGGGCCACCAAGATTTTCCCAAGCCAGCTTAGAAATATCTCTCCTAAGAGTCCTGCTTCTCCCTTGAGACCTCCTCCAGGTAGGCATGTCCAAAATGTGTGGAGGTTTAGAATATAGATCAGCTGGTAAATTGACAGCTTTACTATTTGCCTTAGCTCTCTTTAACTAAATAAAACCGTACATCTATATCACCATCCATCTGTCCTGACCCCCCCAAAAAAATCCACCATTTTCCAGCTGAGAGCCACAGCCTTCAGAGAAGCAACCAGGACCACAACTTGTAAAACTGTAAAAAGCAAACATGTAGTTTTTTTCTTGGCTGAGTCTAGAACTTCTGTCCATAAAGTTTGTGAAAAAAATCAATGGCAGACAGCAGCAAAATGCTTCGGTCCAAAATGGGTTTTATGCATCTGCCATTGTTTTGTTAGTGAATTGAAGCTTTAAAAAATCTGACTGTTTTACAGATGTCTGTTCTGACTGCATGAGCGTAATAACTAAAACTTCTGTTTCTACTTGTGTTTGATGCCCTGCAGCCTCATAGTCAGTAAGAAGGAACGGATGTTGGTGAAGGGTTCCGGTTTCCACCTGGACCTGCTTCTGATTGTGGTTGTGGGTGGCAGCTCGGCACTGTTTGGCCTGCCATGGATGGCGGCTGCCACTGTTCGCTCAGTGACCCACGTCAACGCCCTCACCGTCATGAGTAAGGCCGTTGCCCCTGGAGACAAACCTCGCATCCAGGAAGTGAAGGAACAAAGGGTAACTGGGCTCCTAGTCGCCGTCATGGTTGGTGAGTGTCTAATGCTGACATTTTAATCCTTTTGTTTGAATCAAACTGTATTTTCTTCATGGTAAATTGATGTGGTGCTCCTTGTTGTCTCTAGGCCTGTCCATCGTGATAGGTGACCTTCTGCGTCAAATCCCCCTGGCAGTGTTGTTTGGCATATTCCTCTACATGGGTGTGATGTCACTCAATGGCATCCAGCTAACAGAACGGGTGATGCTGCTCCTCATGCCACCAAAATACCACCCTGACCACACCTATGTGCGCAAGGTGAGTGATATAGAATCATTCAGGCACACATGACACATGTTATCTCCCTACAGTTTCTCTACATTTCTAATCCCGACCACACCTGTAAGATTGGGATAAAATATTCACGAATCCCCTCTACATCCTCCAGGTTCGTACACTGCGAATGCATCTCTTCACCACCATCCAGGTTGTGTGTTTGGCCGTCCTGTGGACCGTTATGTCAACACAGGCGTCTCTGGCTTTCCCCTTTGTCCTCATCCTCACAGTCCCCGTCAAGATGTTTCTGCTGCGACGCATCTTCACTGCCAGGGAGATGGCATGTGTAAGTTAACCACGGGAGGCCAATCATACAGCTGCACCAACACAGACACCATCTCCCTTACCAGTGGTGGACACATACTTTTTTATATTTAACGCCTCCTTTACAGCTCAGGAAACTTTAAGGGCTACAGTAAATTTGTGAAAACAGTCTTAGCAGATGTTGACCCCACTTGATCCATCCAAACAGCTGCAGCATTTCTTGGCATTTATTCTCCAAGTCTGAATGTTACTGCAAGGATGCAGCAGCATTATTCCAAAAGATATTGTTAATGCATCCTTCCACTGGAATTCTGCAGACTTGGAAAATAAATACCAAGGAATGCTGCAGTAAATGTGTAAAAACCATCTTCTGGTGGACCACAGCGGTCCACCACAACAGCTGCAGCATTTCTTGGTATTTATCCTCCAAGTTTGTAGGATTTCACTAGAATTATTGAGCATCATCATACCCAGAAATATTCACTTATCTATTTTTCATTTTTTTTATTTTAAATTTAATTATTACTTCCACCATAGTGGAGGTTATGTCTTCGGCGGCGTTAGTATGTCTCTTTATGTCTGTCCATCTTTTTCTCTGTCTGTTAGCAACATACCTAAAAAGTTATGGAGATATTTTGATTAAATTTTCAGAAAATCTCAGAAATGGAAAAAGGAACAAGTGATTAGATTTTGTTTTTATCCAATATAATTTTATTGGCTTTTTAAAGAAAAATAAACAGCTTAACTAAGAGAGGCAGTAAAGGAAGAACAAGTACAGCGATGGACATGGCAACAAAATAAACAAACAAGCATACAAACAAACATTTGCATGTTGCAGTTGCATAAAATTAATGCAGATTATGATAGGCTTAGAGGAAAAAGGATACAGTATATAGTTGTAGAGGACCGGTACATCTGAGTTCCTTTAAGGAAAGAGAGGCAATAAAGCCTAGTTCTAATATAGTCCATTAAAGGCTTCCAAATTTCTCAGTTACCTGACGAGCCACGTATTGTAAATCTAACTTTTCAAGTTTAAGGAGCTGTAAAATTTCCTTTAGCCACTGGGTCCAACTGGTTGAGGATTTTTTTCAATTATGAAGAATCAGTTTTCGCACTAACAAGGTAATGAATTCAGTCATTTTTAAGTTAGCTCCAGAAAGATTTTTATTGCTTTTCTTCCACTACACCAACCATTTTGAAAGCTTCTGATAGTGTGTTGAAAATCAAACACCAATAACTTTGGAAACGTGAAGGCAATTTATTATCTTAAATTGGATAAGACCATGTTGGGCTCAGATTGAGGCTGTGTACACCCCCTGTTGGGCTCTCTTACACTGGTCTGCTGTCAAGGTCACCCCCAAATCACCCTCCCATGCAGACTTTATATATTCTAGTGAGAGATTTTGTTGATTGGTTGAAATTAAGGAAATAGCTCACCTCTTAGATGGTTCAAAGGAAAACAGAGATTCTACAGGAGACTCATCAGGCAAATTGGGATAAGATGGTGTGTTTGTTTTAACATTACAACAAATCTGAAGGAATTTGAAAAGGTGTGGTTGTGATAAATTAACAATTAATAACAATCCTGCTATAATTACCATCATAACTCATAAGAGAACGCAAAGCTAAAGGTTCAATAGAGAGTGCAAAGAAAGCGGGGACAAGGGCCAACCTTGTCTTCTTCCCCGGTGCAGGGGAAAGTAGCAGGACCTAAAATAGTTGGTTAACAAGTGGAAGCAAGGGGAGACCGATACAGTTGCCCAACTGAGGTTATAAATTTGTCACCAAAGCCAAACCTTTTGATGACAAGAAAAGGAAATCCCATTCTACCCAGTCAAAGGCCTTGTCAGCATGCAGAGAAAGAGGGACCTCTGGATGCTGAGAGGCTGGGCTGGGGGAATAAAGGACATTGTAAAGTCTGCGGAGATTAGAAAACAAAAAGCTATTTTTAATCAAACCAGTCTGATCTGGTGATATGAGTGACAGGAGAGCCCATTCTAGTCAAGTTGCAAGCATCTTGGCTAATAATTAGGTGTCCACATTCAAAAGGCCAAAGGGTAGGTAAGATCCCAGTTCCTTAGGGTCCTTTCCCTCATTTAACAAGACTGATATGGATGTCTGATAAAAGGCAGAAGGCAGAATTTTTGCAATAAAGGCCTCATTAAAGGTTTTGAGTAGCATAGGTGAAATTAATTTTAAAAAAATTTAAATAATTTGGAGGTAAAGCCATCCGGGCCGGGGGTTTTGGGAGCCTTGCACATTTCTTATTGCCTCCATTAACAAGCAGGAGAAAAAGACTCCTCCGGATTAGCCTTCTGGCTTGCTACTATTGTTGGAATATGTCATTTGTTTGAAACAATCATCTTTAATCCAGGAATTTCTTAAAGGATTCTTAATTTTGCCATTAAAGTTTCTAACTCTGTAATAATGACCACAATCATTGGCAAAAATCAAACAAAAAACAAACAAAATGACAATGGCTTGGCAGAGGTCTGCACTTTCTGAGTGCTTCTTGTTATTATATTTCTAATGATAATAGTGGATTTGGTGACTCTGAAGGCCATAACATAGGTTATGACCCCTCGTGCTCTGTGCGCTGGGACTTTTCATTCACCCAACAGTGATACTTTCCTCAATGGGGCCAGTTTAACCCAAAACATGCCAGCAAAATTCCCTTCAGCATGATGAGGCCCTGTCAGTGTAGAAATCCAGAGTTAGGTTTTTTTTTTCAATAAACTTGCCGCAAGTTATGTATTAAATCTGTTTTTATATATGGTGCTGACTGTGACATCTATCTATTTTTAGCTGGATGCAGATGATGCAGAGCCGAAGCTTGACGAGCGCGAGGGCTACGACGAGTACTCAGAGATGCAAATGCCCGTGTAACCCACAAGCCCTCATGTTACCACTGAACCTCCTATCAGCAAACACCAAAATCTGTCTTAAAACCCATGAGATCTAGGTGGATACATGAAAGTAAAGAGTGCTGGAGGTCTGGTCAAACATCTAAATATTCAAGTAGCTTTTCTGCTGGTTATCAGCTGTTAGTGGATGCAAAGAATAAATCAAGGAGATAAGCATTTATTCATTCAATAAATATTTTTTTTAATGAAAGATTTATTTCAGGGGACAAGAGATTCCAAATTAAATTATGTGATCTCGAGCTCAAAATGAAACATAACAGTAGATTGACTTGCAAGACTGATTAGTTTTTAGCCCTGAAAGGTTGCTATGATTCACATTGAATATGTGGAGAACATATAGGATACATTCCTCAACATTAACACAAGTGGTAGTTGAGTTTGTCACTTTTTCTTGTTTTTTATGCTCACTAAGCGCCTTATGAAGGAAACACATATGCTGAGCTGTTTTTTTTCTCCTCCCGTCTTATTTTAGACAGGTGATCACTTTACCTGAACAGTAGCTCATAACACTTTTTTTTAAAATACCAAATCTGAACAATGACTGTAATATATGTAATTGTTTTAGCCTTGTAGTGTCCCAGTGAACCTTTTTTTTTAATCTAATGATTTAGATGAGATTCTTTAATGAACTGTGATTGATTTTAAGCTTGCCCTTCCTTAATCATACATGCATTAATAGTAATGTGTAATGTAATGGTTTTATTGATCTTCAACCTTATCAAATTCTCTACCTGCATCACGCAAGGTCACCAGCAGCAGAGTTTTGAGAGGACTTTTAAAGGTTAAGATGATGCACCAAATGCAATTTTGTTTATACACTAATGCTATGACATCTTTTTTATTATTATTATTATTATTATATATGTTTCTGCCCATTCAGTCTTGCTTTAAAGTAGAAAATGAGACAGTGGTCTAATAAATACACTCTGTTCTCTCACACATGTTTCTGGCACTATTGTACTAATGTGAGGTCTCACTTGGTGTTGGTTGGTTTATGGGAAATGCTGTAATTTATTAGTTTCTTTGACTAAGTGCCAAATGTCTTATGTAAATAAGATTATGGTCAGAACAATAAGCTGCAGTTTAGTCACCTCTTGTCTAACTTAGCTGCTTTTCAAGAAGCAATGATCAACATATTTTATTAATACAACATTCCACCTGTCATTCTCTTTGGTTGCAACATTTCTCTTGCAATCATGTCAACTTGGTCAACCTATTTCCAAACAGGCTGTTTAGACAATCTCAATGCATTACTGAGAGGGAAGGTTTTAAAAATATATATATATATTTTTTTTTTTTTTAGTTTTGCATCATGTTGCATCAGTGTGACATGGATTGATTTAAGTTTTGACTGTGTCAAAATGAAATTTTCTGTCCACTGTTACGCTCAAAAATGTATTCCAGACACTACTTTTCCCGTTGAACTGTCTCAGCCTGACTGAAGTTGTGATCTTGTGCCTGTTTGGTGTCAAATTTGCACAAAATTTCAAGTGCCTGTGGGACCACGAAGCGATCCACTACAAGTGTCTTGTGTGTTTGTTAGGATAGCACATGTTACAGTTGTTAGCACTTTTGACCCTGATAAATCAAACATCTCTGATTTATTTATCTGTTGCAATATGTGACATCACTGCTGTTTGTCATGACATATTTGAAGAATACAACAAATTTTTTTTTTGTTTGTTTTTAAATGTTCACACACTCAGCTGCACTTTGATCATGACAGTGAAAATTTGTTTGAGTAGTGGGCAGTTTAGTGCAGTGTGGGTTTTGTTTCTGATAATTGTGCCTCTGAATGGAGTGATGTTAGCCTATGTATCTCAATGTAGTGTCATTAAATGCTGATTCAAGTACATAGATTCATTTCAGAAGCAATACAAAGTCAACGAGGTTATTGCTGATGCTCCCACGTACATTACTGGCTCAGATATTGATGAAAAATAAAAGTTATTTTCTATTTATCCTGTTTTTTGTTATATTTTTCATGTACAGCTACTTGGAAGAAGAAAAGACAGATGTATTAATGTAGCATAGTTCATAAACGAACAGTTAACAAATGCCAACCTTGTGCATTTTGGTCATAAACCAGCCTGACTTGCAAAAGAAAGATGAAGATATTTGTTTCCCATACAGATACTTTGTGTTAATATTTTCAGCATGTTTGCACTGGAGATGCTTTTACTAAAGCCTTTACAATGGGAAATTAAAAAAAAAAAAAAGTACTTTGGGCACAACCTTGAACAGTCTTGATTAATTTAGTTTCTAAATTTTTCAATTTGATAAAAAAAAACTGTTAAAAGGGTTATGATTGTGAAGAACTCTCAGACGGCTAAATTTCAAAGATGAGATGATCATTAAAGTTTGAAAGTCATAAAATGTAAATACACTTTCAAGTTTTGTCATTAAGAAGAAGCTCAGTTGTTGCTGATTGTGGAGAAGTATTGCATATGACATGTTAAAGAGCTTCAGGGTGATCTGGAACAATCTTGACTGGTGGTTTTTGGCTCATTTTATACACTGTTCACTGAACTGAGCAGTTTAAGAAGACTGCACTTCTTAAAAACACAAAGGCCACACTTATGCTTGCAAAGATTTTCACAGAAAAACCGAGAGCTTTGGCAGCATAATGCATCAGAAAAACAAATAAAACACCCAACATACAATAAAGCATGATGGTCATAGTATGCTTAGGGGCCAAAGACTTTAAATATATCAAACAAATGATTAAAAAAAAGTTTAAAATCAGTTTTATAAAGCAACACGCCAGCAAACATGATAAAAAGTCAGAAAGGGGCCATTTGACACTGGATTGAAAAACGTTGGAGAAAACAGATAATGACTGTTTTTAAAAAGAGAGCTTTAACAGCTTAAAGCCACAGCACAGGAAGAGCAAGAAACCTTTAGATGCCTATTAGACACTTTCTAAGACTTTTTCCTGTAACCAAAAGTTCTACAGCCAAGCATTATTCCTTTATTTTTGGCAATTGATATAATCTGTGTATACAACATTAGTACATCTAGCATTTTTAAGAAGATCTTCTGAATTGAAAATTAGCAGTGTCAAGACTGTAATGTAGAAAATATATTTTTAAATTCTACATTTAGCAGTAAAATTACTTTAAACAAATGAAACTGGGATTGTGTGTTGAAGTTTGTACTCTCAGATCTATGACTTAATCTGCAAGTAAATTATTGTGAATAAAATATTTGTTTAGTTCAAACAGGAATACATTTTTAAGCTAAAAAAATGTTACCATACGTTACTTTTATTGTTTCATTTGAATTATAATATGGAAAACAATGTTATTTTTATTTATTCCTGCTGCCAAAGATCTGGTGAAGTGGGAAATGTGGATTTCCACTGTGATTCAACAACAAAGCCTGATCTGAACAATAATGACCTGTTTTCTTCCAGTAAAAGGAGGGCTGGATGTTCCTCTCTGTTCAGGAAAACAGCAGGGAGTGGGAGGGCTGCTGCTCTTTTCTTTCACTCCCACTGTCACAGACTCACAAGACAAAGATGGCTGCTTTGTTGCTGTGCTTCCTCAGCTTTGGAGGTTTGTTATTTTCTTCTAAGGCACAAGAGGCTTATGATAAACTTCCTGAAGCCTACAAAAAGACAGTGGATTTAGCTCTGGAGAAACTCAACTCTCATTCCGGCATCCGGCATCATTTTCTCTTTTTCAAAAGTGTCACACAGTCAGATATTGAGGTACTGTACACCATGCCTGATTTTATTGGTCAGTTTTTGTCTATTTTTTGCTGCTGCCTTTAAAAAAATAAAGGTTATTGTAAGTGGAACTTTGGGAAAAGCCCAAATTATTAAAGAATGCACATAAAAAAAGGCAGACAAAAAAAAAAGTACTCTGGGTTGCTTGAAGTCCTAAAAAGTCTCTTTTCCCCTCAGCCTGGTTTTGATGTGAGCTACATCTACCACAACTTCTACCTTAAAGCCACCAAATGTCAAAGAGGAACGGCTGACTCCACGTCGTGTCAGTTCAGAAACGACAGGGTGAGTTTTATCAGATTTCATAAGCCGAGAAATGTGGAATGTGACCACCTGCTGTAACTTGTCTGCGCTGTTTTGTTTGTGTGCGCTTTTGCAGCCGCTCATTGACTGTGCAGTCTGTTGCAAAACCTTCAGAGGAGAGATTGAACAAGACCCTATTCCGTATGTTCACTGCATCCACAAACCAAGTTTGACAGAGGTCAGCCCATTTATTCCTCTTTATACTTTTTTTTATCTTCTCATGAAATTTTTTGGTTTAATTTTCCATCTTTTTTTTATTTTATTTCTGAATGGCAGGAGATGAAGGCGACGAGAGTGCAGCACTGCAATACGCTGGGATACAGCAGCGGGGCTCCAACTCTTCTAGCATCAAAACAAACCAACTGAAAATGTTGTTAGGAAACCTGCATTTTCCTTCTTTTCCTTTTTAAAGGACCTGTTCTAATTAGATTATTCCTTTCACCTCAACTCGCAAGCTGGTCATCTGGTCACATTTCAGAGAAAAAGTGCATCTGTGCTATGTTTATATTTGCAGCTCATATAAAATGTATATGTTAATGTCACTTTCCTCCTGATGTTTTGTTTAACTTCCTTTCTTTCTTCACTGTCCTGGTTTAATTAGTTATGGGGATCACATGTAACATTTCTATATAAAAAGATTTATTAATGACTACAATAATGTTGGATTTTCTGTCATTTCATTTACAAAGTTTGCTTTGTGTTTGTAAGAGCTCTTAGAAGTCACATTGAAAAGAAGCCATTTTGAATTAGTGCATTTTAATCTAGACATTGGCTTCTGTCATACCTGGAAGATGCAAAAATATTTCCTCAGACTGAGATGAACTTTTATCCACTTACTCTGTAGCTATTCTATTATTGAGGAGACACTGGCAAGACTTCATTAAGGCAGCTAAACACAGAACAGATTTATGATTTTCCCCAGTTCATGTCCAACAATTATTCCTAACATACAAAACTGTTTTTATATTCTTACCTGCTGTACTTTATCTACTGAAATAATTTGCTATAATCTTGTCATTTTGAGTGCAGCATTTGGGACGATGCTGACATAGAAAGCAGATAACATTCATATAAACATAACCCAAAAAGTAAGGAAATGAGTGTTTGGGCAGTTATTTCTTTGTTGTAACCATGCTTTTTAGTAATAAATCTAATGTGTTTGGAAAGCCTGTGTATTTCACTTTTAATTGGTGTTATATTGGCAATGGAAATTGTGAAAACCAATGACATTCTCAGGTGGTTTGTTGGACTGGATGATTGAAGTCTGAAGAAACAACACATTGACCATTTAACAATTGATGAATTTAATAAATAGTAGCATGTGGAAGAAGAAATCACAACCACAACAGGCATAAACTCTTATCTTCCAAGATTACAACACTCACCCCCACAGGAAGGGGTTTATCAGAGACAACTTCTATAATTTGGAAGTGGAGAAAGTGGATGGCCTGGTCGGCAGTCATGACATCAACACCAAAAACGACACCAAACAAGAGCCAAGAGCAAAATAAGCTGTTTGGCATTGGCAAAGAAAGGTTGCTAGATTTTTCATGGGGGCAACAAACATACTCAACTTTAATGCACACCCCACAAGTGCATTTTCCTTACAGATGTGGCATCATTTAAATCCAGTGATATAAGATTTATTGCCAAGAAGCATTGTTACAACAAAGAAATAATTGGCCAAACACAAATTTCCTTCCTTTTTGTGTCAAGTTTATGTTTGCTGCTTTGTTGCCATAAATGGTAATAGGATGTCATGGAACCTCTCTGTACAACAATTAACCCACGCATGAGAATTTGCATGTCAGAAGGGGCTGTTTAAAAGGAATGGCCACTTCAAAAAGCATGGAATATATTTATATTCAAAGTAGTGCTCTTCCACTTCACTGCAATTGTAAGGGAATAATTTTTTAACTGAAAACACAGATATATTTGCATGTCCAGTGCTCCCATAGCATCTAGCTAATGATCTTGTAAAAAAAAAAGCCTGTGCGTCAGAGAGAAAAACAAGCAATTAAAAATATTGCCATAGCTCTGGAAGACAGGATAGTGTTGCGGTGCAGATTACAGGCATGAACAATTCATGCAGCATCTAAAAAAATCTACCCACACAGCAAGCACCAACAGGGTTTCTATATCTGGACATCTAAACTGAGGTCAAAAACCAGATGTGGCTTTATGTTTTAGAGATCTGTTGTGGAAATGGGAGACATTTAAAAGAAAAACAACAAGTGATGTGCCTTTCCTTTTATTTCTTTATAGACAAGCAGATGAGAGGCATCCCTAACTACAAAGTCCATGATATTGTAGCTAGTTGTAAATTAGAAAAAGGCACCTTAAGATTTTTCAGATTGGTAAAAGTAAAATATCTGATCTCATAAAAGAAATATCAAACCACCGCGACAAAAGTTGCGATAGCATGTGCAGAAGAAGCCAGACACCCATCTCATTAATCCCTCCATTCAAGCAGGACAATGCCAGCATTATTATCTAATTATGTATGTATTTAGGAGTTTGAAGGCTGGTCAGCTTAGAGGGAAAGATCAGTGCAAAATGACAGATCATTCATTTGTATAAAATTTTGTGAACTAGTTCTACCACCAGATTCACCTGCACGATCATTTCTCTATATTTGTTTCATGTTACTTCTCTACTTTGCATGTGAATACACACATTAAAGTGGCTTGGTTTTCATAATCACTATCATAGTGCATGATTCCTTAAAGATAAGCACTGGACAGAAAAAATATTTTATTAATAACATTCTCAATGCATTTTAGGAAAAACTGTTTGCTTTTTTTTGTTTTTTTGTTTTTTGTTTATTTTTTTGTTGCAAATTACCTTTGTCCTGTAAATGCAGCAGTGAGTGAACTCATGAAGAGGAGCCAGAAAAGTTCATTCACCCCCTGATCACTGCTGATTATTAGGCTTTTTAATGGCATGTTGGGCTCTTCTCCAGGACATGGATTATTTAACCAAGTCTCCATTTTAATTATGTGTAAGGATGTAAGTGTTATTCTTCCTTTGGTACTTGGCCTCGTCTGTGAAAATTCTTCACTGACAGTGTGTTTTCTTAAGTAAACTTTTATTTTGTATCCCGTGGGGTAGTGCAGGAAACAGATGCTTGTGAAGTAAACAGTCAATGCAATAGGCCAGTGTGTGCGTGTATGTGTGTGTGTTTTCTGTTGTTGGTACTGCTGCCATAATAGGAGCTGTTTTGGATTTGTGTATTGAACCCGCTGAGAGAGGAGGGTATTTACCCCATGAGCCAAGCAGATTTCTTCTCACAGTCGGAGGAAAATGGCTGCTGGGTTGCTGTTTGTGCTTTGTGCTTCAGCGACACTGCATTTTGCTCAGGCTCAGGAGCCTTACAATGAACTGCCTGGGGCCTACAAGAAAGGAGTAGATTTGGCATTTGAACAACTTAACTCTTATGAGGGTGTGCACCATCATTTTCGTTTCTTGAGAACTGTGGGAAAGTCAGAGATTGAGGTAAATATCTGAGTTTCTGTTTTGATCATTTCTTATCTCAGATTTTAGATATTTTAGGGTCATCATCAATACATACATCTGCGAACATTATAAGATCTTTTGACATTGCAGGCTGAACTTTTTCAAATTCCTTCAGGAAAAGAAAAGCTTTATATTAAAACTAAAAAAAGATTATCATTTAAAAAGATATATAACCTTCCTGGTTTAGATTGTTTTTGTTTTTAGTGTCCGTGGCTTGTTGCTTCATATATGCCTTCAGGCGAATCTGGTTCATACTTGTTTTCCATCTGTTCTGGCTCAACTGTATTTTAATGCTTCAAATGTCAGCAGCTTTTAGGCTTTGGTCTGTTTTAGCTAAATTAAAATTCTGAAAAGGTGTGTCATTGTTAGAATGCATAGGTTAAACAGGAAACCACTTTCCTACCCACATCATAGAACGGATCAGTGGCAACCAGAAGGATTTATATAAGGAGATTTAGTTTGGTCTCAGTTTGCTTTTTTTTGCGCACATGTACCACTGAAACGAAAACAAATAAGACCATCAACAGGTTTTTACACCACAGCTCAAGTCAGTTATTAAACTAAATATGCTGACTTTTTAAAATGTGGTTCAGAGAGGAAGTACCCAAAACACAAGCTCACAGGAGGCAGGCATGTGTGGAGGACTTAGCACAACAATGATAAATAGGAGACCAGGCAGATAATTAAGGGAATTACAACAAATCAGTTACAGATTAGAGGAAATCAGAAACAAAGACTTTTTTAGGGAGTTGTGCAACTAGCTGCTTCAGGCAAACAAGTAGATAGTCACAACAGACTACTTAATATGTGCTGCATTTTGTGTATTAGATGTCTAATGTAGCTTTGAGTCTACAGTTAAGACCCAAATAACTTAAATGCAACTTAGATGGTTTAACTGATTAAACAGAGAATAAAATGACAAAGGGAAAATCTCCTCCCTAAGCCACCATCTTACTGTGGTGGAGCAGTTTGTGCGTCCTGACGATCCTGTGGCTGTGTTGTCAGGGGCTTCATGCCCCTGGTAGGGTCGCCCATGGCAAACAGGTGTCTAGGGGAGCGACCAGAAGAAGTGCGGCTCAAAATCACCCCATCTCTGGGGCTGAGGTCGCTGAGGTGGTTAAAAAGCTCCTCAGTGGCAGGGCCCCGTGGGTGGATGAGATCC
>JBAMHW010000020.1:8970195-8987679 GCA_037177495.1 Rhadinocentrus ornatus | reverse complement strand
TGGAAAAGTATGAAAATTACTTCAAAACTATATTCTCCGTAAGATACACTTTTTTGTTTGTTTGTGTGTGTGGTTGGTGTGGGTTCGGCTTGGTCTGACATGTTTTAAACAAGCTACCTCAGCGTTCATCCATTCACTCATTTTCCGCTTATATGGTTCCAGGTCATGGGGTTAACAGGCTAAAACAGATATGCCCCCACCTGCCTTTCTCTGGTCAGCCCCTCCACTCCCCTTCTTCTAGTGGAAAAGTGAGGCATTCCCAAGCCAACGGAGAGACATAGAGTCTGGTGGAATAATCTGTTTTTCTTAGGAACATTCCTAGCTGAGCAAATTGACCTTGAAGTATGTAAGTGGCAACAGCAGTAAGTGATGTTCAAAGTCTCTAAATCGTAAAGAAAGGAGCTTTAGTTGTAACATTATTTCTTTAGCACGAGAAACCCTAAACCTTCTTTTATTACAGAAAGATAGTTCAATCCCACAGTTCCTTGCTGCTGCCAACTTGCTAAATGGGATTTGTGGGGATACAAATGGAGTGTGAGCATGAGCAGCTGGTAATCAAGCCTTTTTCTCCATCTTTATCTTACATATTGATATGATATTAATGTGATGTAGCCTCAGTGTAACATAAGGAAACTGCATTGGATGAAATCTCTAAAGCACTTTCCGAAGAAGAATATTTATTGAACAGCTAAGTGCTAGACTTGCTTCACAGCTTAGACTAAGTGTAGTTGGATTCTCACCTAAATGGACTTTAAGTTCTACTAAATTTCTCTTACCATCTGTCCTTAACCCCATGTCATCTTCTTCAGATGAAAACATGAGCTCAGGAAAAGATGAGGAAAAAACAACAACATTCAATTGTGCCTGTGCTGTATTAGGTCTCCTTCTGACTGGATAAGTCCAAAATATCTCACATGCAAGGCTTTCTGTAGGCACCCTAGCCAGATATCAGAGGGGATACATGAACAGAAACAGTGACTCCACTCTAAGCCCCTCATTGTATCTCTGAGAAACAATTCATGGCCTTTTTGTGAACTGATTGACATTTTTATGCTACATTTTGGGTCAGCTGTACCAAAGATTTCCATGCATGACCATGTAGTTTATCTTTAGTCTTGTCACTCTTTTGGTAAACTGTTTTATAGGTGCTCAAAACCCCCTCTGCAAACAATCTGTAGTTAACACCCCATGTATTTGCTGTAGAAAACGACGATGGTCCTACTTTGTAAAGACAACACACACAGTTTGCGTTTTGTGCAGAGTGTGAACAGGTAGGTGAGGATTAGATAAACACACACTACTCCCCCCCACTCCCATTGGTGCTATCCTAGACTCTCCTATTGAGCTTTTTCTTTAACATTGCATAACTGGCACAAAACAAGCAGCTTACTGTCTCCATGCATGTCTGCCAACAGGCTTTTGTTTGAACACGTGCTGACAGCCAGCTCAGGTTGACTCTCACTTTCTCAATTTAATCCTGCGGGAAGATAAAAGCCACATGATAAACAAAACTTTCTTTGCTCCCTCTTGCGTTTTCATACATGCTGTTGTTTAGCCTTCCTCTCTGTTTCTCCACATGATGCTTTCTTAACAAGCTCAGTATCACCCAGTTGACTAATTGAGGTCTATAAATGCAACAATAGCTGCGAGGAAAAAAACTGCTTAACTGCTTCTTTCTCACTCTCTTCATAAGTGGCTTCTTCTGCTTGAGAAAGTTGCTTTCTTGCCGCTGCCTGTAGTAATGGGTGTGTTATGAGCTAATGCCCGTCCTAACATGTGCAACTTGCAAGCACACGGCTACTGTGCTGAATCCAAGACTTTTAACTGTTGCTAGCCAGCTACTGGGCTAAATGCTCAATAAGCCTTTGCATTCTTTGCCAAGTCTTCAGAGCTTTTACCCTGAGTCACCCATTTTATTCGCCAAAAAGCTGCATAAAAGAAAGGTGGGTGGCTGATAGGCCTCACATGGCATGTTGCTTTACCACTAGGTTTGTGGGAGCAATGAAGCAAGAAGTGTGTGTGGATTTACAAGCATGCACTGAGTAAGCCAGTGTGCAGAAATTAGCCCATTTTATGGAGAGCTTTAATACTCAGTGTCTCTACCAGGCGTCTTTCCAGTATCAGATGCAGATGCAGAAAAAAAACAACATAAAAAAGGAAGGGTGTTAGTTTCAAGTTGAAGCAAACACACAAAAGTATATACACATATTTTTAGCTAAATGACTATTATTAAGTCTCAGGGAGTGCCGCCATCACATATGCAATATCCACTGCAGTCTTAAACTCTGAAACTCCAGAGACTTTAGTTGACGTCATCAAGTGCCTGAGGATCTGGACCCGTGACACCTTCCTGCATTGACTAAAGAATAAAACAGCACTTTGTCAAAACACACACTTTTATGTGGCCTATAAAACGGCTCAAATTTAATGAGCTGCTCTGTAAAATAAACAAAAATAATTTGGGAAATTTAGTGATTTTAAGTGTGTGCATTATCACAGCTAATGACCAACCAGCATTATTCTGGAAAGCTGGACGCAGCCAACAAGAATAGTAAAAATTCGTGCTTTAATGACCTTGGTGCACTGGTTTGACATGTGATTATATCATTCACCAAAAAGACTTAATTTCCAACCATACAAATGCGACATGAAATCTAAGTTAGGAAAGAAGTTGAACCATTAGTCAGTCAGGAAAGAGAGGAGCTGGTGAGTCACAGAGATTTTCTACAATCATGACTCAGCATGAATATACAAGTCGTCAGGAGCTGTATGATTACTGAATCAGGCTATTAGCTACACAGCTGTGTGCAGCACTTTCATCTCTCATGTGTTTTCTGGCTGTTGTAGGACTGATGGCAAGATAAAATCTTATTGTCTGACTTTTTCAGCATCTCATTGATTAATCCAATTTTATTTTAAGAATGCAAAATAAATAGTTTATTTTCCTTCAGCTACATTTTTGGTTAAAAAACAAAAAAATTAGATACCCCATTGCAATTTAAAGTATTTTAGGATGTGTGGTAATCCATAAGCTTTTTCTGAAATAATCAAACATATCCTTCCTGATGACTACAGAAAATATCCCTAAGTGTGATTCCAAATATAATCAAGCTCCTTTTGATCTACGGTCCATTTGCTTTATTGAAAATGACACAAGCATCAGTTCAGGCTTGTTAACCTTTGAGTCCTTCATTTGGAGCGATTATGGCCTCACTGCAGGAACAATATTCACTGACACATTTAATTTCATGTTGTATTAGAGCACCAAAAACTATTTGTTTTGTGCAAGGAAGCATGTCTGAAAGGGAGCAAAGACATTCAGCCCCTGCAGAATGAGATCATTATTAATTAAACAGTACTTTTAATGTAAATGATTTGGTTATAACCGCGCATGATTTGAGATTTCTAAGAAGTTTAAAGTCTGAGGCTGTTTATATCTGGTATTAACACACATCTTGGATGATCAGATTATGAACTTCAAGGCTTTGGCTCTGTTATGTAATATACATGATATGAGAGAGAAGATAGGAGAAGATGAAATGATACATTTGTTGATGTTGCAGAGCTCAGTGTCGGCACTCTTTTGCTACCTAATAAAACCTAAGCTTCTGAACTGGGTGTAGTTTTCATTCTGAACCAGACTTTGTGCAAAAATGTGCCTAAAAACACAAATATATAAACAGCTCTGCTCACAAAATGGTAACTTTGCTGCCTGTAATATTTTCATAGGCTGGGTTCATCACATTCCCTCCTTACTCTGAGCTCCATGAGAAGTTCAGCTTTATTAAGTTTGCTTGTAACTACAGAAATATGTCTTACTCAGCTTCATACATTGAGGTTAAGAATTAAAAGGCAGTTTCCATAATTAAAGGGTGGACTCTGTGTATTTACAGGTGTTTAATTCACTGTTTCGTTCCTCCTCTCCACCTTCATACAAACGAGGAGTTGAAGCTTTTCTGTAAATGATGCATGCTGTATTATAATTAAATTTTTAAATCAGATATCTGGATCCAGATTCATGAAACCATGTGTAATTCTATGACTAAGACTGAATAGGCTCAAAGGCAGAAATGTGCATACACGTTCTTTTTGATTTATAAAGCTGTGGGACGATATGATCCTATTATAAAACACAATTATCATAGAATTGCATGTACATGCATGAGCCATGTTAACCCGTTAATAGATCCAGACACTCCCTTAATTAATCATTTGCTTATAAAGATTTGTTTTCACCAAATTTAAATAGATATGACAATGAAAGCAAGACTAAAAATGAGGCACAAATTTACTGACTGTAGATCTGAGACATTTATTAGTGATGTAGAGAAAAGGACAACTGTTTTATTAAGTAGTCTTAGCGCTGGAATACAGATAATAATGACTGCTAAATGAAGAAAGAAAATAACAAAAGATATCAGTGATCCAAAGGTTGGATTAAAAATAATGGGCCAAAAAGTTATTCACTTTGAGCTAAGGGAGGAGAACCAGCGACTACTTCTTTATGTGCAACAGATGAATACAAAGCCTAAACAGTTTACAGCTTCATCTGGAGCTGATTTACATGGAGAGAGATGTATCTGTAGATCATGTTCTGCAGGCTGTTTTCTTAAACAAACTTTAGAAATCTAATGTATCTGTGTCTTTTACTGGTTTATATGTACAGCTGTGATGCATGACTGCAGTTATTTACATGACACAGAAAAATAGTATTTTATAATAACTAATCATAAAAGGTGGTAAAAAGTATTTTAAAGTAAATGATCTGTTTACTTCGGTTACCTTTAATTTTATTCTCAATGACATCATGTTTAAATTGCAGTAACAATTGTGTGTTATTCCTTTAGAAACGCAAGTTTTTTGAGGAATAGAAGGTGTACAGTACAGACATAGTTATGCATCTCATTCCTCAGAAACTCTGCTGCATACACTGGATGCATTTACTCTGCACACAGAGCAGTCTGCTTTAGAGACGTCATGATTATAGATTTTCTGGGTATGATTATTGACAAAGAAATAGTCACTATGTTAAGATTGTCATGATTACCCTGCTTTGGCTAATTTCCCAACACTATAGATGTATAAAACCACATCAGCACTCCTTATAGGTTTTTAAGTTTTATTCAAATCTATCTTTTGATGCCAACATAGCAAAATAATATAACAACAATGTATAGTACCCAAGAAGTCTCATTCTAATTAAATCCCCTCTGATGTGTTAAATCCCCTCTGATGTGTTTAATAAATCCTACATTTACTCTGGGTTACTCTGGACATTCCTACCCTCACCTATGGTCACGAGCTGTGGGTAGTGATCGAAAGAACAAGATCGCGAATACAAGCGACCGAAATGAGTTTTCTCCACAGGGTGGCCGGGCTCTCCCTTAGAGATGGGGTGAGAAGCTCGGTGAGAAGCTCAGAGTAGAGTTGCTGCTCCTCCGCACCAAGAGGAGCCAGATGAGGTGGCTGGGCTATCTGGTCAGGATGTCTCCTGGACGCTTCCCTGGTAAGGTGTTCCACCTGAAGGAGTCCCCGGGGAAGACCCAGGACACGCTGGACGGACTACATCTCTCGGCTGGCCTGGGAAGGCCTGAATTGATTAGGAAACCTACCTGTCACTATAGATTATTTTTGTCTCATCTGTATAAAGGAACATGCATGTCCAAAGACATGCACGTTAGGTTAATTGGTGACTCTAAATTGTCCCTAGAGTGTGTGCATGAATGGTTGTTTGTCCCTATGTTGGCCCTGCGATGGACTGGTGACCTGTCCAGGGTGTACCTTGCCTCTCACCTGATACAATGCTGGGATAGGCTCCAGCTTACCCGCGACCCGTAATGGAATAATCGGTATAGACAATGAATGAAAGGATGAATGTATAAAGGATCAGTGAACGCATCACGTTCACGCCGTCAGACCAACCCGAGTCGTGCATGATTAAGAACTAGCAAATGACATGATAACATCAATGTTATGATAGATAAACATTAGCGTCATCTAACCGAACTACTGAACATTTACTTTTAGTATAAAAAGCTGGTTGTTACAGGTTGTGAAACGTTTTCTTCTGCAACGTTTTATGTCATGCTCTACAGGCTGGTGAGTCGTCCTCCAAAATGACACCTTGTTTTGTTTTTTTTCTTCTTCTATAACAAAATAAATAAAAGCGAAAACATCTGACAAGGATTGGTTATTTCGTTTGTTTGTAGGGAAATAATCTTCCTCTGCTGCAGTGTCCCACTCTAACACGCCTCTTATGCAACTTACTAGGATCCAAAACAAAGCAACACAAGCGGCAGCACGTGGATGTGGAGTAACTTTGTTTTTGTTCTCTACGTAAGTTGCGCCTAACACTCTTTAGGATTAATTGTAGCATTTAATTCCGCGACTTATTGTCGAATTAAGTTATCATGACATACCTAATCTGCTTATGATTTGATTACTCCGGAACACCATACTAGTCATACTGTCATACCTTTGTGAGAAAACTCTCATGTGAATTTCGACCACAATTAATGACATAGTTTTGCTTTACACTTTACTGGACACTGAAATTAGCAGGACTAGTCTCAGTCTACCCTAAAACTGTTGTATGGAGTGATCAAATATAAGATTATAAGAGCATCACAAGGAAATACATCCCAAAACAAATAAAAAGAGCATTTATGTTGCTGTTTCTGTTGTGGCGTCTCATCCAAAGGTAGTCAAAATTAGAAAATTGATAAATGACTTTAATAGCTTCCACTGTTCAAAGAGCTCACAGTGAACAGAGCAGCGAACAGATTTATCTTACTACATTATGCAGCTTTAACCTCTAACTTCAGAGCAGGCAAACACAGAGCCAGGTGGTTGCTGAGGTACGATAACGCAGGCTGTTATTTCTCCCATGCAGACCTTTCCTGTTCTCCCTGAGCTGTCAGCGTATGATTGTTTAGTCTCTGAGCCAAGACACTAGTTCACATGTTTATCAGATTGCACCCACTACCTGAATCTTCAAGCTATATTTAGAGGAAGATGGACATTTCACCCAGAATGCTGTCAGCTGCCAGAATGTTTTTGTTAACACAAAGACCTTTTTTTTTTTTTTTTTTAAAGCTGCTTCGGTTAAGGGGATGTTTTAAGAGATTAAGCAGGAAACTTGAGTAAACACACTGAAGGTATGCAGATAAACTGGCCCAAAGTTTCCAGGCCTTGTGTTTTTTGCTCTTTTCCACCACTTCAACAGCGGAATGTCTCATTGGTTGAGCTACATGTTTGTGTTCGTAGCAAATCGAGGTTTTTGACCCCACTGGCAAATTGGCTGCATAGCTCCTGTGTTTGATATGAACAAAGTTGTGTTCAGAGACTTACAGTGGACTGGCTGGAGTGCTCCTATCCTACTCTTCTTTCAATTATGGATAGATTGTGATCAGTACTGAAGTGAATGGTTTGTTAATTGATTAGTCTCACAAAATAAATTTTAAAAGTTAAAAAATATCACCTGATGTTTGTACAGGTGTAAATTACATGTAGTCAGACAAAGCTGGTTTTTGATGACGTTTAACTGATTCCAAAAACTTTTTTCTGTACTTGGAGATGTTTTTAATCAATCTGTTCATTATAAACACAAATAATTGGATTAATAGTTTTATTTAATTACTCTAACATGTCTTATTTTATATATTTATAATGTCCCTGTACTGTGTTTGTGGTGAAGCTATCGTACTCAATTTGAGGTGAAATGATTTTTTTAAATTCCCAGAGTAGAAATTATATTTCTGCTGTTTAAATCATGGAGGACAAATAAATAACTAAAAGTTCAATTCAGTTGAAAAAGTGGGAAAGATATATTGATTTAAATATCTTGAGATGCTACATAAACACTGACTGGCCATTTAAGCAAGATCACGTGTTCAATTGCTTGTTAACACAAATTGTTAACCAGCCAATCACATGGCAGCAACTCCTGCAAAATTTTGTACTACAATGTACTATTTTCTGCACAACTATCTCTGGGATTTACAGAGAATGGTCCAAAAAAGAGAAAACAACCAGTGAGCAGCAGTTATCTGAAAGAAAATGGCTTGTTGAGATCAGAGGTCAGATGAAAATGAGTCGACTGCTTCAAGATAAATAAACTGAACATACAACACATTGAACCTTGAAGTAGATACACTACAGCAGCAGAAAACCACAGCGAGGGCCACTCTCGACATGACAACATGCCTCCACAGTCACCACATTTCAAAACAATAGAACACCTTTTGGATGTGGCGGAACTGATGAAATAGCTTAATAGAAATAGGCAATATTTATGTAAATAAAAACAAACAAACAATCGGTCTTTTGCTTATTATATAATAACCTGTAGGTTGGTAAGAAGATTATGTTAATCTGGACTGTCTTCAATTCAAACCCAAACCTAAACTTAAGGATGGTGTGAAAATAACACTTCATACTAACATATAGGCCATATGTAATGAGGCAGGTCAAGACTTCCCGTGCATGTCACGTCTCAGTGAAGGCATCTTCTTGCAGCTTAAATGTTTACTGGTTTGCCATCTCTCTCATTGGCCTTACAATAATGTGCTTTGTCACGGAGACAATGGGAATGAGGACATTGTAGCTTGTGTAATCTTGAATCCTTGGAACAATCTGAAACAGTGCAGAAGACTTCCTGTGCAAATCCAAATTCATTTGCAGACAGAAGACATTTTAATCTTTTGTTCAAAGTTAACAGTACAGGATACTGCCCGAATTAACCTTATCGAAAACTTTTTATTAAAAATGGGTCATGATCTTGTAGCACAATAGGACATCAGGTTCTGCTCCATTTTAATATGTTTAGCTTATTGTTTGTTTTGCAGCAGCTCTTCCCTCTGTGTCCATATGCTGTTTTAACCAGCCTTGCTTGCAGGCAATTGCTCCATGGAAAAATGAACAAGTGAGATCTGATGAGGGCTGATCTGTCCTCATGTGAGCCTGTCTGACCTCGTGTGTCTTTGAAAAGGAGATTTAATTGTTTTATGCTTTGAAAACCAAGCTTGTAAAAGCATTTGTATTGAGATGATGTTTGATATCAAGATAACTAACAACATTTTGTCTGATTTAAAGTTTTTCCACATATATCATCGGTCAGCTGAACACTAACTGAAGAATTTTCATTTGGATGACCGACTTCATGCTTGGACACCAATTATAAGAGGCCAGGTTGCACATTTCCTGTTGTCTGCTTGACCTGTCACAGCTAGGGCCCGTTATGTTATGCTTCATGCTGACAACACACACACCATCTACTTCACTAACCCATTTGTGTGTTCACATGTGACATCCTGGGGCTGGTGAAGGTCAGCAGACAGTCAGTGGCTCAAAGCATCGGCAGTGACCTGACAGGGCAGAGAAAGAAAACACAAGGCCGCTCATGGAGCTGTCAGATGTCTTATTGGCGATGATGATAGTGCTGACATTTTCCTTGTTTTTAGAATTGGGAAGATTTAACTTGGGAAAGCTGTGTTGAGGAGCTAAGTTTCTGTAGCAACGCAGCACTCCTCCTCCCTAAATTCTTTAACCAAAGTGGATTTTTAAATGTTTTGTGTTTGAACAACACAACATGTCTGTATTTTTGAAGCTGCCAAACCTTTAATATTGATGAAAAAAAAAAATGACATAAAATACTAAGAACCCAAGCATTTACATATTACTAGCAATGCAAGTCTGTAGCTTTATGCAGACTTTTGTGCATACAAACATCATAGAAACTTGCTCAATGCCAGAGGGTGGACAGCTCTATGTGTGTGACTGATTTATTGAGACAATAACATACAGAAGTGTTAATAAGCAGTTAATTAACACAGCTATCAACACTGTTTTTCACAGGCCTGCAACATTAAATCATTAATTCTGAGTTTGTTTTGTCCTTTTTAATCTCTAAGTCAGAAATCAGATTTGGAGATTTTCAATTTGATTTTTCTTACTGGTAATTTGCGTATTCTGACTTTCCATGCGCGATGCTTCCACCACCACGTTTCACTGTAGGGGGTGGGGTGATTAGAAGTGTCGGGTTTAAACCAAACTTTGCATTTAATTGTAATCTTATTTGACAAGAGTTTCTTATTGCACATGTTTGAGGAGTTTCACAGATTATTTTCTTTTTGTTAATTTAAGCAATGTTCACGTTTAAAGGAGATCATAATTGAGTGCTGAAATTTTAAATGGTCCTGTGGACAGAGATGCATCTGCTTTAATGCCATCTTTGTCCTCATCTTAATAGCCCTCTCATCTGGTTCATGAATTTTGGTATATTTATTATGAACTTGAAATTCATTATAACTGTATCAGCATTAGAAGTGATGTCACCTGAGTGACACATGTGTGCATCAAGACTTTTTGTGACTTTCAGAAAAGAAACAGTGCCGTACAAAGCTCAGATTTGCTAGAATATTAATATTGTATACAGATAAAATGGGATTCATATAAATAATATATTTTTCAATAAGAAAGTATGTTTTGCCACAAAGTTTTGTAATTTGCTGACTTTTCTTTTTGTTAGGTAATTGTAGTATACTAAATCATTTATCTTTTACATATTTCTGGTAACTAACACCATGCTTGAATTGAAAAAGCTGTCTTTTTCCAGCAATTTTACATCCACATTGCAGAGTTCTCCCTCTACAACATTTCAGTCCAACTCTTTGATCTTTCTACCTCTTTGATGCCAAAAAAAAAAAGAAGCTAATTTACATACACTACACCAGCAAGTATCTGGTGTAGTGTTCTCAGGTGGGTGTTTCCTTTGCTTCTCTAGATTGATTTATGAAATATTAATGTAGTGTAGCTCATCATCGAGGTATGAGGTGTGGGAAGCGACTCTGTAGAAGCGAAACAGCTCATGTGTTGGGGACAAAGCTCTTTGTCGCCGTGCTGGATGAACCCACACAGTATCAGACAAAGACAGTCATTTATTTAAGATTCCTCTGTGGGGAGAATCGCACTAAAAGAGCTGTTTGGTTAGAGTTTAGCCCTCTCCTGTCCATTCTACCTCTGGCTGATTCATCACTACCGTTTACTGATTCTGACATAATTCACTGGTTTTCATGGAAAAGAAGAGATAAAAAAATAAGGGATGACAGTCAGTTATCCAGCTAATCGTGACATTTTAATCATGTAGATGAGCTAATTTAAAGTGTTTTTTGCTGTATTTTGGCTTCTGACTCTCAGCTTTCCACAGGAAACAAGTTGCATCTATTACTAATATACAACAAACATACAAAGCTGTCCTTTTTAGCCAGTAAAACACAGATATCCATCAGTAAATACAGTATAATTAGCTCTTATCAAATTTAATCAAAGCTTTAACATTACACCATAAAGTTATTGCTTGGTTGTTTTATTCGACTGCAGTAGTTAAATGTGTACAGAACATAATTTATTTTGTACAGCAAAATGTATCAAAATGCCTTTCAGTAAAACAAGTTTCTATTTAAAGCAAAAAGAAGCTAAATAAATATTCATGTTGGATTATAGTGTAATTCAGAGTCTGACGGATATTTAAAATGTTTCAGTTACCTATTTTCAGTATCGCACTGTTAAATTTCAGTCATATACTGTTATTAAACAATAACTTTAATCCTTACTTTTGCATACTAGATATGAATATTTAAAATTGATTTGAAATACAATAAGAAACTGTTCTAAATCCACTGTTAAGGTTAGCAGTTACAATGTGTGAATGCACAGATTCATACACAGAAATAGTGTATGAATAGATAACCATAAATTGAAGAACTTTATAGTATTTTGGGTAATGGGTAATCATTTTAATGCCTCAGCTTGTTGTCTTTCTCTTTTGTGTAGATTTTGCTCTTCTGTGCTCGCAATGGAATCTAAAATACTGCTGTTAAAAGATTAAAATAGCATTAAGTGCAATCTCCCAATCTCATTTCCTGTTCCCCAAAAACTCTCCCGGTTTGTGATTAAAGACGACACATTTGTATGTCTTCGACTACCAGTACCCAATGAAAGTGAAGATGTCACTACGCTGTGTAACTAAAGATATGTTGTTTGTTTCTAGATTACAGTGCATATTAAAAATGGCCTCAATTTGATTTATGATGCCTAAAGTGGTAGTTTCCCTCTAGTCTACGTAGCAAACCAAGCCTGTTAAATCACACTGAAAACAGCCTGATGTCAATAATAAGTGCACAAGAATAAACGGTGTAGTAAAGTAATGAGAGTTTTGCGTGAGAGCCTTCAGGATCCAGTTTTATTTAGCTCAGATGTAGATTCAGAAAACATCGTAATAAGCCTTGATGTTGTGTTGACAGGAGCATGAAATTTCCTAAATCTCCATCCACACCCTAAACCCACCTCCCATCTACAACCAATCAGAACCCAGCACCATGGGAGCTGTTTATAAGTCTCATGCTACCATGACCAAACAGCATACCCCGCAAGGCCCACTGGGACGTAGAAGTCAGGACAGGGGGCCTACTGTTTTAAAATATCTAGATAAAATAAACCACGGCCAAATGTGATGCCGGAAAGAAGCTGACTTGAATCCTTCTGGACTGAAACAAAACATTTCCATTCACTGTCAAGAAGTCAGAGGTCTTTGTTTCAGTACTGTAATACCAGTATCAGGATATGATCTTACACTGATAGGGTGTAGTAAAATATATGTCATGCCTCTGCTCTTCATATTGGGTGTAAAGAAACCCTGCTGAACAGAGTAGCCAAAAAACTTATTTTCCTTTTAGCTGTGGCTGGCATGTTATGAAGATACTGTATCTGCAGTCTGTATTCAGAACATAGGATGAGAATATTTAAGCAGCTTTTGCTTGTTTGTGTCCTGTTTAATGCAAAAAGTCATTTAGACTCTAAAGATAATAAAGGCATGAAGTGGAACACAAGGGAAGTGCTGTAGATTTATCAATGGTTAACATTTAGCAGCTATAACAGCCACTCAGATGGAGAGAGAAGCTTGAATACAAACTGTTAAGTTGCCACCCTGTCATTTAGCTTTACATCAGTTTACAGCTGTTCAGAAATACCCAGTTGACGTTTGAAGGCGACATGATGATGGACGAGTGCTTGCTTATTTTGAAATTCAAAACATCTATACATGACTATATACGAAGAATCTGCCTCAGGTCAGGCTAAACAAGGAAGTGCAACAATGAGAACCTACGCAGATGTCAACAAACAACATGTGCTTTGGCAAATCTATTGTTTGTTTTTTTTACACCGACCATTTTCATTTTCCTCACTATTGCTGCTTTATTCCAGTTTAGAGAAAACTGAATCTTTCAACATGCTAGGCTGCTGCTGTTAGGGCTATTTATAGATAAATAGAGAGTGGTTTGGTGGAATCTTTCACTTTTAAAAAAAGTATTCTGATAGAAGTTTCTGATCTGTCCTAAATTAATTTTGTGTAGTCACAGATCCACATAATGCAGCCAGTATTTAAATTATCTGAGTGTCCTGACAGTTTGCAGGCTTGTATGTCTTGAAAGCAGCCATCATTACCTAATCTAGCAGGTTTACACCTGGTCTATCTGATCTATTTGATGGATTTTCCTCTCAATTCCTCATCAGAGATCACTGTTTGACAGCAAGAATACTTAAACAAAAGTCAACAAGTCTTTACAGACTCTGCCTGTCTTTCACTCAATCAACTGGAGAGTGAAGAGATCAACATGACAGAGTTGAATTGAGCTCCAGTAAAACAGGTGATATAACAAATCATCTTCAGCAATAACCATAACACGATCCAATCCAATATCGGTATCAGGCTCCGATATTGATGTGGTTCATGGATCGAATATCGGGCTGAATTTTCTCCGATCCAGCTCACCGATCCAAGGAGAGGGACCTTTTGTGTTCTCTTTTTGCTAATGGAGCATGTCACTAATTTGGATATATTTTAGTCAGTAAACATAAAAAACCAAGATACAACTTGAAATGTGTGTACAGCCAAGGTTTGCAGGGAAAATGTTGGTCAGCAATTTAGAGATATCAGCTGATATCCACATTTTAGATATCCTATCGGAATCCCCAAAGAAATAATGAATAATAATAATAATAAAAATGCATCATCAAATCATATTGTAAAAAAGTTTGAAAAAAGAGTGGGAAGTATACACTTTTAAAAAAAAATCCCACCCCTTTCTACTCATTATGGTAATATCCGTATACTACAATAATTATCCAAATTAATATATATACAACTTAAATATCCATATCAATAAACATTCATACTTCATCTATACAAATATATAAAACATATATAAAATTACATAAATATTCATATCAATGAAGGCATTGACCCTAACCCTATGAAGAAAAGTTTTTATTGAAGTTAATAGTTTATTTAACAAGGACAGGAATCAGGAAAGGAGATTCTGCCGTAATCCTAACATGTTTGAATTTTGTATTGATATTTAAATTTTTTTGTTTTCTTCATAAGTTTTCAATTTATTTTACTGTAAAATGTATCTTTCTCTTTGTTTTTTTTATGACTTTTAATTTTTATAGTAAATTCCCAGGACTGTATATGTTAATCTGTTATTAACAATGAGTGTATCTTAACTCAGGTATGCTCATTTGAACCTGTGAGAACTGTTTAAACTATCCAACTTACTCCTCTAACTGGGTTGAATAGTTGGTCATGTAGTGTCTGTCCTAACACGTCTTGCACGTATCCCATGTCCCTCACAAGCAGGTTTATGATTAGGTCCAGATGTGAACTAAGAAAGATCTTTTTTCTCTCAGATTCCCCTTTCACATGTTTCATATGTTGTAGATGAGCTGAATATTTCTGAAATGGGTTGCTTGTTGTGTGCATTCAGTCTATTTTGCTGATGTTGAAGCAGCATTAAACATATTGTTACGGGGTTCAGCAATAAGGCTTATGTTAAACCTATAAATAGCATGATCAGTCACTGATTATTGAATGTTCTGGTTCTCAAATAACCCAGCTGATGTGAACTGAAATGTTAATAATATATATTATTAAGCTCAGACCTGTTACTCTGTGGACCATGAAGGAAAAACAGAATGAAATAAGAAACTAAGCCTTTAGCAGTAAGTGAACAACTGAAACACAAAATAAGCCCTTTGTATTTTGTTGTAAATAAGATGTGAAACTAAAAGAGAAAGGGCTAAAGCAGTGTTGCTGACAGACTGATTGCTTTATGTATTGATATAGAACTATTGTTGTGTGGAGCACACACATAGCACCAAGGTCAAGACTATTTCAGCACAATAGCCTATAAAGATACAGCACGTGTTCTTTGACATTGTACCAGGAAAGATAGGAACTGATGCTTAGTTTAATGATCCGTATGTGGATATCTCATGGAAGTCAGATGTGAGGGTTGTGAAACTGATAGGATTGTGTCAAAAAAGTCTTGTCAGAAGAGCTTATGGTCTAGCTTTTTTTATATAAATCTGGGCAACATGAACGTCTCTGTCAAACTAAACGCCGCTCTGTGCAATAGCTCAGTAGTGCTGAAAGTGATGCCTTTTAATTTATGAGCACAAATAAATTCCCATCTGTCTAGTGAAGGTACAGGATTAGTATTATTTGTGGGTCTTGCATTATGGTTATTGCAGTGGACTTTGAGCTCAGTGCACCACCACTGTTGCTGCATTAGTGTAGCAAGAGGTTACGTCAGGTCCACGGAGCTGAGACAGTAATATCCTGTGACGAGTAGTCTCTGAGCTCTTCACTGCGGTGCCGCCTCATGCAGTGATAGAGCCGCGAGCTGTCTGCGTCTGCCTGATTTAAGTCTCAGCCGCTCACTTCGCTCCACTTAGTTTTTTTGCTGTTCTTGGTACTTTAGCCCCACCTCCTCCATCTTGTGGCTTATGTGTTGTCTCTCTAAATCCCTCATTCACAATCCCCTCACTTCTCCCCCAATGACGGTCTCTTCTAATCTGTCTCTTCCCTCTTTAGAAACCTTCTGCTCATCCTCTTGCCCCTCTGTTCATCATTTTTTAGCTGTCTGGTGGCAGTTGATATCTTCTGACACCTTAGAGGGTATTAATGGATGGAAAACTGAATGTAATATTACAGTGTAGAAAGTAATGCACTGTATTTACTGTATTTTTTCAAATAAACTCACATTCAACTTTTTATCAGTGGAGCTACCAAAGTCATAATCCTGTGAGAGTATTGCATGGGGCTTTTAGTGGATATTACAGCCGCAGTAGGGGTGAGCACCAGTACTTTCAAGCCAGCTTTTTTTTTATTATGTATTACAGCTACTTATAGAACTTTTAGGCCCAATCCACCAGCCTCATCTGATTGCCTAAATATACTAAACTTGACTACTTATGGGAGTGTCTGCCTTTTCGTCTTGGTGTCCAGTCCAGAAGTTAACTGTGATAAATTTATAGTCTTAATTGGTGCATTATTGTTGCTGCCGAATGGAAATTTCCACCCGTCTATTTTTTTACAGCCCAGTATCAAATCTCCTAATGGCCAACAACTTTGTTGCTTTGTTTTAGTGTGGCAATTCTTAGTAGTTTTGTTATCTGATAGAACAAGTGTTCATTTTCAGCTAAATAAACTTTCACGAGCTTACTGCGTGCAGGACACACTGAAGATGGTTGTGACTTAATTTAACTTTTATTTAAGCAGGAAAAATATAATCCTAGAGCGTACAGACCAAGTGGGACAGCAGCTTGATCAGCACTTATTGTGCAACACTTAATTACACACAACAATTTAAATTACATACTCTGTAAATCCATCAGTGAGAGCTCAACCTCTTTCTCCTTTTATTCCCCTGCATAAATTACATACTGTATGACAGCAAAAATACACATCAAAGCCAAGCAGAGGAAACAGCATTTAAACAACCTTTTTTTCCAGTCCATCGCAGGTTTTAGTGATGATCTAAAAGTACAAGTCTTGGGAAAGAGGATATTAACTTCCCATATGTCTTGAGTGACGTAGGCAAGGAGGTGTTAGCAGACCCAGAATAACTTTGTACTTATACAAAGCTACAGCAGGACAGCTTTAAAAATGAAATGATTCTTGTGTAAACACGGTGGGCAATATAAAGGTCGTCAAAGGTTAATTTAACTCCATGCTTCCACTTAGCATACAGATCAGCTTAATTATCATGACAGGTTATGTGTTTAAGAATGTGACTTGTAAATCATGTTTACAATAAATTAATTTTGTGTACAATTAGTTTCTTCTGAAACAAGTGACAGATGCATAAATGTTGGTTTGTTGTCCTAAAGCCAAGAAAACAAGAAATTTGTGATAGCATGTTATACTAAATGCTAAAGGATGCATCTGCTCATGTGTGCCCCCTGCAGGTCAGCCAAGGTAATGTCCCAGGTGTGGAGAGTGCCTCTTTGGCCATGGACACAGAGGAGGGGGTGGAAGTGGTGTGGAACGAAGTACTCTTCTCTGATAAGAAGGTCTTCAAAGCACAGGAGGTATTGTAACAGTCTAAACCTTTAGCTACAGCCTCTGAAAACGGATATTTA
>JBAMHW010000020.1:8906805-8964830 GCA_037177495.1 Rhadinocentrus ornatus | reverse complement strand
TATATAGAGAGAGAGAGAGATACTTGGAAGTATCACAACCACACTGTCTTTGAATTAGTAGTATTTTTTCTTAGATCTTTTGTGTAAGAAATGTGACTTTTTCAAGCCTATTTTAGCCTATTTAACCATCACCAGCTCAACAACCTTTAAGTGCTTACATGACCTAAAAACATTTTTCTGCCTAACAAAACCATCTATAAATAGATATCAGTAAATTAATGCAACACAACCAGGATGATAGTTATTGGCCTCATTAGTTGATGTCTACATTTTGTTGTTGAGCCAGTTGTATTTAACTAACTTGATACCCCTACTTTTACCTGCAGATTTGTTGCACTAATAAGTATTGTTTAAATAAAAGGATGGTATTTAGAAACAAATAAAGCCAATGAAAATAATGCATTCAAGAAATATGTCGTAATGTCCATAAGTCCAGCTTATTAAACAGTGTAAATGGCATTTACAGTGATTAGCTATAACTTTATGGCCCATGCCAAAAGTGCTCTTATCAGTCAGGACATGGATAAAGAACATCTGACAGTGTCCAGGAGTGTCTAATACCATAATGTTAGCAATAGGTTCTGTGGCCTTGAAAGGTGTGGTCTTTATGGATTTTGATTTTTTTCCCATATATGTCATTAGATCCCATCAGATTGGTATTCGAAGTCTTTGGAAGCTAAACGAATGCCTACTTGTTGTGTTCTGTCATAAGCAGTTTTCATGTGGGCCCCTTGCGGTCCTACTGGGGAGGATTTTACTGTAGAGATGAGGTTTTGCCACATCACAGGATAATATTGGTATGTAAAATGTTTAGGTGGCAAGTATCAAAGTAGCATCTATCCATATTAATGCCAGGACGCAGGTTTTCTTAGAAGACTATTGCAACGTAAGAAGGTTAACTTCAAAATTTTTTTGCTAATTTTAATTTTAACTAAATATTTCATGTGAAACTTTCAGCGGACACCCCTAAAGACCTTGCCAGTGAACTTGTGCACTACGCCTTTATAAATGAGGTACATGGAAAAGTTTCTTTGCTCTCCTTCCTAGGGACCTTTTTTGTTGTGTTTTCTATTTTTAATTAAACAGTAATTAAATAAATAGAATGCAAAATTTAATGAGACTGCAGTATATTTCAGTATTTCTTCAAAATGGATTATAATCATGTCATTTGTACTGTACAGGAGGACAGTGAGAAGGTGGCAGGTTACCTGGAGGATGCTATAAGCCGACACTGGGTCCGAATGCTCGCCTCTGGGAGCGCACAGTGAGGAGGGATCACAACAGTGGCAGGCCCGGAAGAGAGGCTCGGGGCATTGACCAACTAGGTGGAGAAAACAGGGCGGCGGGCAGTCACACAGCCGCGGACACAGGGAGCAAAGGACCCAGCTGAGGAGGCAAAATGGGACAAATACAGATACTAAGCCTTGACAGTCAGTGAATTATCCCAGTGAAACGGAGACAAATCGCCAGAAGTCAGAAAAAATAACGGAAGGCACCTCTGGTTAAATGATTAGAAGCATTGTGGTTGAGTACAGTGACCCCAGAGATTGAGAAAATCCCTGCCTAAAAGGGCTATCATGCCTTAATATTTCATGACAACTTGAGTTTTCCATATTATCACTATTGAGAACAGATATATTACTTGCAGATGCAGCAGCTATATTTTCACAGGGACATTTAATTGTTTGAGTTATTTACATTGAATTGTAAACCGTGACTTTCTGAAACCTTATTCTCTTACAAGCCTTCAGTTTATCTGCATTTTAGGAATTTAATGTTCCGTCCTGCACTGTTAATATTCATTCATATGACTTCTGTTTGTAACTGTGAACAATAGAAGCATTGCACATTTTTATGTTTTTGAGCTACTAAGTAACACCCCCATTGCACTCCTGGGTTAAAGGCTACTTCTCAGACAGCTTAACATACCACATCAAAATGCGGTGGTGAGCAATGAGGTGATTCTCCTCTTTTAGCCTGCAGTGCTCTTAAAGGGGTATCCCTGTGAAGGCATTCTGGAAGCCAAAGACTTGCAAAGTGCCTGATTTGGCAATGTGCTTAGGAACATAATCTCCCCATGTAACAGCATTGTACCCAAATTTCAATTTCGAATCAACTTATTCAGGTTTATTGTAGTTTTGAAAAAAACCTACAGTCTTTTAGATTTACTTCCATCACTTTATAATTAGTCAATAAAATCAGCCTGTGTAAATGTGAAAATGATGACGGCAGCTCCATTAAGAGCAGCACCAGCTGCATATTAGACATAAGGATTGGATCATATAGTCTCTGCTGCAGTGGTGTTCAGGACAGGAAGAGCTGCAGTTTGTGTAGAAAACTCTGAATACACTAGGGCTTAAATTTAAGAGCATTGTCTTAAATCAGAGAAAAAGTGGTGGGTATAAGATTTTAACATAAAATTGCCATATAGTCAAAAAATACTACTACTTTACTTATGTCATTGAATCGCGTTTGTAGATATGTCCTGTGATGTTTGGCAGGCAAAATCTACCCAAGTCTTTATAAATTGTATTATTTAATTTTTCAGCCATATCTTAACTTTCAGTGGTGTTGTGCATATGAATGTAGATATTTCAATTGAGATTTTCATGCATTTAAGGTACCATACCCTAAATAGCAGATTGAATTATTTTGCTTTGATTGTGTTTATTTCACTAAATCACATCTACTGTGCTTTTTTTGCCAGACAATAGCAATGTGAACTTAAAAAGAGATTACACTGCAGCCCACACAAACACAAAAATGGAATTGCAATAGATTTTCTGCTCAACAACCCAGTTTTGAAAAGCTGAGCAACCAAATGTGGATAGATTTAGAAAAAAATAAATAAAAGAATATAAAAAGAAAAACATAACAGACATCTAAATGATCAGTAAACTAACCTTCAGCATATATAATTTTGCTCTCCAGGCTCTTTTTAACTCTGCTACATTTGTTTTCTGGGTCCATGAGGTTGCAATTGCATAATAGAATTATGCTGCTGTACAGTCATTGCTTACACTACTTACAATACTCTGTGTCAAGCCTACTTAACTATGTGTTTCTTAAGACAGGAGCCATGAACTCTCAGACAGTGGGATTGTGCTGTACATATTTATTTGTGGCTATCAGAGAGGCTTACTTTGGACTCAATCTTGACACAATACAGTGCTACTATTGCTCTTAGTTGATCTGATAAGCTGCATGTCTTAATAACCTGCAACCATTTGAAACTTTGCATTTTGCCTTTGTCAGTCACAGTTCAGTTCCAGTGGGGACCTGGCCAAGAAAATGAATGTTTAGCCTGTCCAAGCATTTAAAAAAAGACATGCATATCCGTCTTATTGTGTTGGATTACTTTTTTTCCCCATGTGACTCTGCTGAATGAAACTTGCCTTTGGATGTGTATTACTTAAACCTTTGTTAAATATTGTAGCATCTGCAATCAAAATATAATAAATAAGATGTGACATGTCGGTTTGTCTGAAATAATGATTATCGTTTTATACACGAAAAAAAATGAATATATGTGGATAGTTGTGTAGTAACTAATATGAAACTAAAAAGGAAAATGTTTAATTAGTAAAAGATTATTGTGATTTTTACTTGTATAGATGGTCTGGAAAACAGACAGTACAAGATGAATAAATAAAGCTTAAATTTTTTTGTATTGCAGTCATTGGATACAAATGGGATGAAAGAAAGCAAAAACTCTTCACAGGAATGAGAAAAAATAGATTTTTATTAAAAGTACTCTATTGATGCACTGAAAAAAATAACCAAGTAATATTTTAAGCAGTAACAGACCAATTGTATCACACTGACTAACATTTCAAGCTGGGCAACATTGTCGTTATAGTTTTTGTGGAAGAAAGTCTACAGAGATTAATAAGGTAAGTTGGGAAAAGTTAGGCACCTCCTTTTTTAAAAAAAACCCTAAACAGAAATAATGGGGAATTCACATAACTCAGTCCATCATAGAATTATACACATGGAAAATAGGTGAGCAAACCAAAACAATAAAACTTATTTTTACACACTTAATGATTGTATCATGTCACTTCTATCATCGGCCTTGTCTCCATGGTAAAAAGGACAAGTTTTGAATATCATTGCATGATAAGTAACTTTAGTAATAAATAAAATTTATCACAATTGTGGATCTGAAAAACTTTTAAACACTTTATTTAAAACACGTTTTAACTGTAATGGAAGTTACGGGGTCCAGTTAACTTGAATCAGTGGCTTACTTACTTATGTTTAAATTCTCTACATAGATCTTTAAAGTAACCTGTGGTACTAAAAGTTCAACTCCACTACGTAGTACAGTAAAGTTCTGTCTTTTGAGCAGCTGTTGTCTAACGTGCAATATATATACATGTAAATCTCTGACACTAAGTATGATTGTTTGATACTTAAGATATGAGACTAAAGAGACATATTAAGACTCCGCTTCCTTGGATGATCTAAACAGCTTATACCAATTGCTTAAACAAAGTTGGAATTCCCAGGGCAGGTTTTGTAGGACTAGCAAGTAAAAGAGATCACACATTAACTTGCTAGTCTGCCAAAATCTGCCCTGTTTAAATGGTAAATAAAATCCTCACACAATCTTGATTTACATGCAACATCATGGCCCACCCTTTGGTGACCATAATTTTTATGCAGAACTGTACATAATTATTTGAGTTATTGTAAACAGTCAATCAGTTAAACAAAATTATTGACAGTAGTAAAACAGGTCACAACCAAAAATTTTTATTTAAACGTGTGAGTTTCTGCTTCTGTTAAACTGAAGGTATTAATGACATTAAAAAAAATACCATTTTCATTTAATTATTTAACAGTGGCACTATAATATAAATAAATAAATGTAAAGGGTGTCTCATCTTACACCGTTTTCTTCTACCTTCTCTGTGTTTATAATTTGCTGAGTAATTTCTATATAAATGCATAGAAAGGGTGTATTGCTAAACTGTGACACTTAAAACTGTGGGTAGACAAATTTTCAAATAGTATATAATCACAAGTTGGCAATATGGTTATAAAAGTCTTTGATTTGAAAGCGCATACAAACCCCTCCTTTCATCGCGAGACCTCTCATTGAAAAGATCACAATCTCGCGAGTGTTGCAGTGTGTGGGCCTCTAGAAGGTGTGCTTCATGGCGGTTACGGAGACTGCGGTAAATGAATTTCTCTATAAAAAAAAAGACACAATATCATTAGCATTTTAGCACCAATTGTCTTTGTATGATTAGAAACAATCGTCGTACAAAGGTAATACACCTAATATGATAAAAATAGCGTAGGAAGAATCCGGCTTGCTTTACGCGCCATAGTATTGAATGCTTAACATAAGCTAATATCTGCTAGCTCCTTGCTAGCAACAAAGGTAATGTTATCAAAGCTGAAGATAAACTAGCTGGATATAAACCTTTTTAAATAATCGTGTGCTTTTGTAATGATCATTCTGTTCATTTAAACGAGGTAGAACAAAGCTAAGGCGTGGTTGTTTGTCATTTTAACTTATAGTATCATTTTCATGCTATTGGTTAACCTTAGCCTATTAATTTGCTTCGCTAACGTGTGCTGTTGAGCATTTCTCGGCGATATTTGCTGACCAAAATCAAAGGATAACAGGCTGGCTATGTGTAAAATTTACTGTAAGTTGATGCTGGCTGCCTGTATTATTTATTACTAGTCTGAAGGCATTTTTTATTTTCCCTAGAATTTGTTGAATTGTTAAAGCTTCCCCATCAGTGCTCTTCCCCTTGGGGGCTTTCCTGCCTCAGTCTGGTGGACCCAGCGATTAGAGTGTTGCGTAGGTAAGGAGTTCATCCGGTCCCACCTGGTTTAAATCCGGATGTATGCCCTATGTTTGTTAGCATCATTAATAGTAATATGTGATGTTTTAGGTGGTGTGATATCTGATTGTAAAATAGGAATTTTCTTGGTGGGAAAATGTCATTATGGATATGCATTGGCTGGTTTATGCTCCAGGTTCTTGATTATTATGTTGTTGTTTTTTAAAGGTTTTTAAAATATTGCTATTTCTGAATTCTAGGGAAGTGAAGCTCTGACGATGGAGAATGGACAGGGCACAGGCTCCAAGCTTGGCCTACCGCCTCTTACCCCAGAGCAGCAGGAGGCACTTCAGAGGGTAAGAATAGCATGCAGCATCTAGTTAAATGTACACAAAATGAAATTACAATTATTAGGTCAATGTGGGTTTGTATGTATATATATATTTATTTATTAATATCAGGGCTGGGCGATTAATTAAATTTTATTCACAATTACGACCTAGGTTTTCAACGATCATAAAAATGAAATGGTCCGATTATTTTTCTCCTTCGCAGTTTACTTGTGCTGTTTTCAGTTGCAAACCGAGCGCCACTGGCATTGCACCACCGCGCTCTGCTGCAGACTCTTCCCACAGTCCCAGCCACTTTGGTTTAATTCACCTTGAGATGCAAACACCTCTCAAGTTATGGGCTGGACAAACGGGAGGCAAAGTCGCTCCTTCTCTATTAATTCACTATGGAACTTGCGAGATGAGGCGGAAATCGCTGCCATCCTCCGGCCAAGCAACATGTAGACGTGAACGCCGGGGTTTATGCGACACAAGGAATTAGAAAAATGTTCAATTTTTGTGAGTTGCGACCGAATAATCCACCAGCTCCCAGAGACTGAGAGATAACAAACGTCATAAACAAACACAACTTTTTTTTCTTTTTTTTTTCTCGCCAAAGACCAGCACTCAGTTAACACAGTGAAAAACCCGGGATTTAAGAAACAACACTTTAAAAAAAAAAAATAAAATACAACAATTTGGATAAATGGTTAAAAAAACTTAAATGTGTAAATTTAAATGTTACTAAGAAACTGTACATTCAGCTTGTTTAAGGACATTAGTTTTCAAATGCCCTGAAGGTCGAATTAATCATAAAAAAAAAAACAAATAATTTTTCGTAATTTTTAAGTTTTATGTTCAAATCTGTTAAACAGTTGACTGACACTTACAAAACATTTAGGACATTTTGTCCATGTCCACACTGATGTAGATATCCAAATATATCAGGATTCCTCAGCTGGTGCTTTCCCGGCAGGTCTTAATTATTTCCCTCATTCAACAAACCCAATTTAAGTCAAGCAGATTTCGTTAATACCTTGTTCTCAGATTCTGCACAAGCCTGTTAATGAGTCCTCAATTTGACTGAGTAGGAAAAGATCTAAAAACCTGCAGGGTAACAGCCAAGACCAGACTATAAGCTGAATAACACTTTAACATAAAATGGACATGTGTGTGAAAATTTAAATGCTACTGTTAATTTTAAGATGGCTACCTTTCAAATTTCAGTGAGAATGTGTTGCGTGCATAGGGTGGCTTTATCCAATCCAAACCACTTAATTTATAAAGCACATTTTAAAAACAAAGACAAGTCTCTAAAGTGCTGCACATCAACAATATTGATAAAAAAAAAAAAAAAAAAGATAAAATAATAAAATAAAAAGATTTTTAAAAAATGTATTAAAATAATAATTTTTACAAAGTAAGAAAGTAAAATAAATTAAGTGAAAGATAAAATTAATAAAAAGACACAGAGGACCACACAACTTGCGCAGTGTTAAAATCTAGAGAATAAAAGTGGGTCTTTAGAAAAGACCTAAAGCACTCCACTGTGGGGGAAGATCAGACATGAAGTAGCAGAGCGTTCCAGAGTCTGGGGCCTTCTCTACAGAGAAGGCCCTGTCCCCTCTAGTTTTAAGACTCATCTTAGGCACCACGAGCTGGGCCTGGCCCTCGGACCTCAGAGCATGCGCTGGAGTGTAAATTTGGAGGCATTCGGTAATTTATTGGGGGGCCAGTCCATTTAAAGCTTTAAATACTAACAATAAAGTCTTAAAATCAATTCTAAAACGTACAGGCAGCCAGTGCAAAGAAGCTATAGCTTTAGTTGCAAACACAAACCCATGGGTACCACTACGTACACTTTAGTTTTAATGCTTTAAGAAAAACAGCCCAAAACGGGGATACTCAGTTTGGTCCTACGAGGGCCGCAGTCCTGCAGGTTTTCAATGTATCCTTGCTCCAACACACCTGACTCAATTTAACGAGTCCTTTTGCAGAACTTCATAGGCTGTTGGATCCATTAGATTTGAGTCAGGATTGTTGGAGTAGAAAACATTACAAACCTGAAGGACTGCGGCCCTCGTAGGATCGAAATGAGTAACCCTGGCCTGAAAACTTGGAGAAGGAATGTTTTTGAGTGTTTAGCAATAAAGGTTGTGTCTAAAAAAAAAAGTCCATACTCTTCTGCTCAAAGGCTAATGGTGGCATTTGTATTTATTTATTTTTTTTAACTGACAGCTCTGCTTTTGATTTATGTCTTAATCCAGTGATCCCTGACCCTGGTCCTCAAGGACAGTGGGCCTTGAGGACCAGAGTTGGGGAACTCTGTCTTAAGGCGAATTTATGCTTGCGCTGGGTCTGCGTGCAGCCGGCAATGGCGTAGCTGACGCTGGTGAGTTTGCGTTCGCACTCAAGCGTAAGGGGAACGCGTCATTTTGGTGTCATGTTGCAGTTTGTCCTCCTAACCTGAAGGTGGCAGCAGGGGTGGTATCTGCCGGTAAACTCACCAGATTGGAGTTATTTTGATGATTAAATTCAGTTCGGTACGTATTTTCTATTTTAAAACAAAAATGGCGTCCAGTATGGTTAAGTGTCTTTATTAGTTTGTGAAAGAAAATTAACAAATAATTCGATCAGCCTCTCATCAACTTGATTCACTGATTATTGATTTTAGAAATGGTGGTAACCACACAAATTCAGCCACAAGATCCAGATATCTGGCAACACGTGATCCCAAACTGACCACTAACAAGGGGGTACTTCTGCGTCAACTGTCTGGTTAGCAGGGGTGCACGTCAGGTCTGGAAGAGGTGCGCGTGAGCCTCTGCGGAGCTATGCAGAGCCTACGGCGGTGACGCGGACGCAAGCACAAATCCGCCTTTAGACTACTACTGTGGATTAATGAAGTGACAGGTCAATACACATAGTGATGTATGCCCATGTACGTTAAAGAGATGTTTTTGGAAATATGTCTCTAATTAACACAATTGGTACTAGGGTTAAAATGAACTGGTTACCCCTTTGCTTTTTTTTAAAACTAGGATATATTGATATTAATAAAATTATTGTTGTATCTAAAAAAGTGTATTGTGAGGAATCTATATATAATATATCTTTTTTTTTTTTACAGGCAAAGAAGTATGCCATGGAACAAAGCATTAAGAGTGTGTTGGTGAAGCAGACCATTGCCCATCAGCAACAACAACTCACCAACTTGCAGGTGAGACGTACAAAACTTTAGGTAATCGGCCAAACAAAGTTAGTAATTCGGTGTGTCACCTGTGAGTCTTGATTCTTGAAAGAAAATATCTTAGGCTGTCCATGCATTAGTAACTCTGGCATGTCAGAAGTCTGGTTTGGATTAGTTGTTATGGAAGTCTTGCTCCGTTTTCTCCCAAATGCTGTGAAAGAGCATGTGTAGACAATATGCCTCTGCTTTTTTTCAGATGGAGAAGATCATCCTGAAGGCTTTGGTTATCATGTTGAATGCTTTGCACTTTAAAAAGGGACTTGCTTATTTTAATTGCTGTTTGGTGATATGTAATTTAGTGAGGGGAGGTAAATCCTCAGAATGTATGCTCTTTAGAGGGAAGGTTTGAATACAGTGTTAACCTAATCGGTTTCATCTACCTAGCAAAGCAATGACCTTTTTGAAAAAGCAAAGCTAAGGGATATCTAACTTACTTTTCAGCACTTTTTTCATCTTTACTGTCTTTCAGATGGCAGCAGTGACAATGGGCTTTGGAGATCCTCTCTCACCTTTACAATCGGTCAATAGATCATTAATTTTTTTCCTGTGCGCATTCCCAATGGAAAAGGACTGTTAACCTTCTTTTACTGGTTGCGTCGGCAACAACCCCTGCCTTTTTTTCCATTTAATTGGAGAATGCATATTTAATAAGAAAACATGGCTTTCTGCAGCGAGTGTTCTTGCAACTATGTCTGCAGTCCTTTACATGAATGACTGTTAGCACTCATTTACTTTCTTGAGTTGCAGTAGGATTACTCGCTGTAAGTTCTTTTATTAAGATAAATGGTTGTTAATGGTATTTTTAAGGACTTCATTAAGCGTTTCCACATGGAGAAAAGTCACGTCTCTTTGAAAAATATGCATTTGCTTGTTTTTAAAAAAAAAGTAGGTATTGGCATGGGACAAAAGAGGGATAGCAATCCCTTTAAAGACAAAAATGAGAGAACTTCTGTGACAGGGATCTTTTTGGCCATCTCAGTCAAGAATTTTTTCTTTTTGTTTTTCTTAAAATAAGCTTTATCCAGGTGAGAGAAAGTCATCCTCTCACTATGTAATAGATTAGGAAATTATAAATTTTGTTGGTGATACTATACAATTTAAAAAGCAGGCTGGCTAAAAGAGTCAGTAAAACAATTTTCAGTGCTTAAACCACCCCTCACCTTAAAGTTGAGAAGAAAGTTTGAATGCTTTCATCAAGACTTTGTATGGATTTCGTTTGAACTCCACGATTACTGTTGTTACCTTACTTGCATCCCTGGATTACAGGTCAGTTACTGAAGCCAAATATTTGTGAGGGCTGTGCATGTCAATCACTTCAGTGTGTTTTCCTCCATATGTCTGTTCAATAGTAACAGATTAGAGGCCATATTGTAATTTCTTCTGGTGACATCAGTGTTTTATAACAAGTATACTTGTTAGTGTTTCTTTCAGAGTTATAGCCATTGATTTGATTAAAGTAACCCATTATTACTCCATTTACCTATCCAGACCACCAATCTTGGAATTGGCCTCCTAACAGTTTTTGGGGAAAGCAAGCACAGTAGAAAATGTATATTTATTATTTGTGTGTGTGTGTGTGTGTGTGCGCGCGCGCACGTGTGTGTGTGTGTGAGTCTTTACCTTTTTTTTCTTTTTTTTTTTCTTTCCTTTTACTCTAATGCTTATTATATTCTGTTTTCCCCGATTGGCAGGTGGCAGCTCAGCGACAGCGTGCGTTAGCGATCATGTGTCGGGTGTATGTGGGTTCCATATACTACGAGCTTGGTGAGGACACCATCAGACAGGCCTTTGCCCCCTTCGGCCCAATCAAGAGCATTGATATGTCTTGGGATTCGGTTACAATGAAGCACAAGGTCAGTGTCATTGAATGTTGGAGTTAGCATCAGTGTGAAACGAAAGAGCGTCCATGTTTTCAGTGTTTGCAGATGTCCTGTTATTTAATTTGATTTGACTGCAGGGGTTTGCCTTTGTGGAGTATGATGTGCCAGAGGCTGCTCAGTTGGCTCTGGAGCAGATGAACTCAGTCATGTTGGGGGGAAGAAACATTAAGGTAAGTTGTTTAGAGGTTTAATATAAATATGGTAAAGTCTAATACAAAAAAAAGTAGCTATGATTTATTTCTTCTGTACATTGATACACAAAAAGGGATTTAAGATCAAATTAAATTGGCTACCTGCACTTTTAAAGTTAATCAATTGTTTTAAAAACATGCTTAAGCAAACTAATTTCTTTCTTCCTTTACTTGTTTGTTTTTGTCAATGTCCAGGTGCGTGTTGTATGTTTGGTTTTATTTTCTCTGTATGTTATGAGTTGTGTGTGTTTGTGTGTTATGCTTACATGATGTAATCAAGGCTTGTTTAAGTGACAATTTCCAGCGGGATGCCCAGCGACGCATGGTGTCGCTGTATAACCTCGGAGTGCTGATGATGGACTGCGTCTGGTTGGTGTTACTTGGCCGCCTCATCTGTAGTACAGATCTTAGTCTCACTTAGATGCTCGTCTTACACAGGGAGCTCAGTTTTTGGTGAGATAGAGGAAAGTTGTCAGACCGTGTAAACATAGCACATAATACTTAGTGGAATTAAGGGGAATTTTGCCACCAGCTGAGCGAGTCATAATGTGCAATAGTTGTCTTTTAAAACAAACATGTAGTTCATAAGAGCTGAAAATGGTGGAATAAGTTGTATGTTAGCTATTTATGGTAAATTAACAACCTAACCTTTGAGTCAGTCTGCTTTTTACTTTGTAGTTGTATAGAATGAGAAGACTTGGAAAAGTGTCAGTATTGCCCTCAGTGTAATGTTATGGTTCTTCATATTGCACATTTATTTTCTGACCTTGATATTTATGTTTTGTCTAGTATTTTTTTTAACCTGGCAGTCTTTTGAAGATGCAGAGCATATTTTTACAAGTTTTTAAAGATTATTGTAACATGCTAAGCGAGCAGCATTACCATAGGAGGCCAGTGGCTTTGAATGAATTTAGTGTTGCACATACCTAGAGCTTTAGGGTACCGCGTCCTCAGCCGCTACTTTGAATCCTTAATTCAGTAGCCCCGCTGATGTGATCTGTGCAATAGGTTGGGCGGCCAAGTAACATCGGTCAGGCGCAACCCATCATTGACCAGCTTGCAGAGGAGGCACGCGCCTATAACCGGATCTACGTAGCGTCTGTGCACCCTGACCTGTCGGATGATGACATCAAGAGTGTGTTTGAGGCCTTTGGAAGGATCAAGTCTTGCACGTTAGCCAGAGACCCCACCTCAGGGAGGCACAGAGGCTTTGGTTTTATTGGTAAGCTTAGGGTGTCTCATTCCCTCGTGCTCCTGTGTTGCCAGTGCTCTGCTACTATGTACTGTTTTTGTCACTCTGCAGAGTATGAAAAGCCTCAATCAGCCCTGGATGCTGTGTCTTCTATGAACCTCTTTGATTTGGGTGGTCAGTACCTGCGGGTTGGCAAAGCAGTGACTCCACCCATGCCCTTACTGACCCCCACAACCCCAGGTGGGCTGCCACCTGCTGCAGCTGTGGCTGCAGCAGCAGCCACCGCTAAGATAACGGCCCAGGCAAGTATGAATCCCTTCCAAAGGGATTTAATGGCCTTCCAGGTAAATATAACCCAGATCTAGCTAGATATGACACCAGCACAGATGATGAGCATAGAATTTTTAGATGTGACTGGGAGAAGGCCATGTATAAGTTACTCAAAAGCTGTAGTTTCCCTAACGGTTTTACTTTAGTTAAGTTAAATTAAGAAATGTAAGTAATAATTAAAACTGTTAAAGGTGTTAAAACCCAATCAGAATTCTTGCATTTAGTAATTTTACTTTTTTTTAATCTAATTATGTACACTGCGTAGTAGCATATTATTAAAGTTCCTCCCTTTCACTGATTGGACATATAAGCTAAGAGCATTTTAGCACAGGTGGACATGAAGCTTATTTGTTTTTACTGTGAACAGTTATACATTAAGTAGCTAAAGTTAGCGATTTCTAATGCTGGCATGCTGTTATACTATAAGAAGTAGTAGAAGAGTAGCATACTCTTTGTCATGCTTTGTGATCGTTGACTGTGCTGCCTTGTGTTGTGTTCTGTGTGTTTCCCTTACCTAATGTCTTCGGCCCCCCTCTCTTAAGGAGGCTGTAGCTGGCGCATCAGTCTTGGGAGCGTTGGCTGCGCCCCAACTACTCGGTCAGCAAATGGGAATACCTCAGGCCGTTATGGCTGCCCAAGCCCCTGGGGTCATCACGGGTGTGTACCACGAAATGAATTAGTGCTCAGTTTTTTAAATAGCTGTTTTTATTTTGCTCTCAAGGCTTAACATGCAGCAATGTATTACCAGCATCACTTTAGAAGGTGTTTTGAAAAGAGGCAACATTTTTCTCAATGAAGTCATATAGTTTTCTCTGAGCAAGCACTCACTTCACTAAGGGGGAAATCCTGCAGCACACACTCCCTCTGCACTGATGATGCTGCTGCACCCCCCGTGACCAGTAATGACCACAGCTGTGCTCCAGGCCTCCAATCCGTAGGTCAAGTATGATGCTTACATGAGCCTAAACAAAAACTAAGTAATAATGCTTACTTGTCCTGAACTGGGCAGGTGGTCTAGGTTTGATTTTTAATGGCACTATTCATACTTTGTCCCTGTGTTCTAATCTTGTATAAAGACATATAATTTTGTGATTTATTTATTTTTATTTTTTTTTTCTCATGAAAATATTCAGGTAACTCAGCTCCTGATCCAGAATGAAAATCAGGATTTGGTGTAAATTTGCTCCCCAGTAAGGGAGCGTTAAGCTCTATGTATTCCCCTGTTGTATAAACTTAAAGCTCCTTCAAGAAAGGGTTAGTGGATTAAAACGGATGGGGGCAATACATTGTGATGATCATATCTAAATCATTTTTTCAATAATTTTGGCACAGTTTCTGTAATGATTTCTTTTGCCCAGTGTCACTGACTGCATGTCTACCTTCCCTGAAAAGGTGTTACTCCAGTGCGTCCTCCCATACCAGTGATTCCCCAAGTTGGTCTGGTAAACCCAGTGCTTGCATCGCCCCCAGTCCTGTCTAGCCAAGCTGGTGGTTCCAACCAGCAAGAAAAGAAGGAAGAGAAAGAAGAATTGCTCCAAGATGGTACAGGGCAGGAGATGTTGAGTGACCAAGAGCACATGAGCATCTCTGGCAGCAGTGCCAGACACATGGTGATGCAGAAGCTACTCAGAAAATCAGAGGTATATGTGTGATCGTGTTGCTGAAAGCTTTTTTTTTTTTACTCCTTTGTCATCAAAATCATTTTTGTTACTGAAATCTTGTCCTGCTCCTCTCCAGTCCACAGTGATGGTGCTTCGAAACATGGTTGGACCAGAGGACATTGACGACGACTTGGAGGGGGAGGTGACAGAGGAGTGTGGGAAGTTTGGCACCGTCAACAGAGTCATCATATACCAGGAGAAACAAGGAGAGGAGGAGGATGCAGATATCATTGTCAAAATCTTTGTAGAGTTTTCCATGGCCTCAGAGATGAACAAAGCAATCCAGGCCCTAAATGACCGCTGGTTTGGGGGTCGCAAAGTTGTTGCAGAAGTGTATGACCAAGACCGTTTTAACAGCAGTGACCTCTCTGCATAGTCTGAAATGGTTCACCAGCACATGTATTCATACCTGTCACCCAAAGTCATTTCGGCCATAGTAACTGCAGCTAAAGATGCGGCCTCTGAACCTTGTAATTACGTTTTTACTTTTTTTTTAAAAAAATTGCCATCGATATTAATCTTAAAAGCTCCATGGGGGAGGGGGAGGCCTCGTTAAATATTTGTCAGATTTTTGCTTTGTGATCTGTGAAGACTCTTTTTGGTGCAAGTTTAAAATTTTTGTAATCCAATCTTGTGTGTGACTTTCCGTTTAGTTTTTTTTCCTGCTTTAGCTCATTTATTTTTCTGTTATGAAATTGCTGGGACATTGTAAACATGTTTTTCTTTTTACAATTAAAGGTTATCGTTTGTCCACAAAAAGTGTGTTGTGAATTTTTAATGAAGCTTTTGAATAAAGATTAACATGATGTGTCATAATCTGTAAACAATTTTGAACAATTATTGACCACAAGTATTGTAACGCTTGTAATTTCATGTATTTCTTGACTAGATTTGTAGGCTTAGCTGCAAAATTCTGACTGGATTTAGTTGAATTTTGTATTATAAAGGGACAAAGTACTGATCATAGACCAGATCCTTGGTTTTACTCAATGGTTTGAATAATTCTGCACATGGAAAAGAGCTACATTGATCCAGTCTTTTTCTGTTTACAAAAGTTATTTTTAGTATATTAGAAAAGAATGATGGAGAGACAACAGGCAAATGTAATATAAAGGTAAGTAGATTATATTGTAAACCTTTTAACAATTTAATGTGAACAAATGCGGAGGTTTCACCTGACCTCCACTTTTCCCGTTGGTAAATTAAATAAGCAGCTTTCACTATTTTGTTTTATTTTCCTATTAATGTAAAACTTGAACATATTAATTTATATAGTGAAAGATTCATGCATGGCCACTAGGTGGCGTTATAAAGTAACGTGTGGCCTCTGCTACGGAGGCGCAAAGCGGCGGTGCCCCAGCTCGAGCCGTGCCCAGCCCCCCACAGACCAAACCGGCCTGCCTCGGTTCAACAGGGAGGTAAGCGCGGCTGTTGCTGAAGTTGAAGCGCCTACTCTGCTCTCACTGGCTTTTCACCCACCTCGGATCAAAAGAAAGCTCTCTGGTTATTTTTATAGCTTATTATTTTTATGCTTCTATCAAATATAATTGACCGGTGTTTTGGATAGATTAAATTATACCAGTGTTAGCTAACAGCAGCTTGGCACAAAGACGTTCAGTCACCTATTAGCTGATTCGGGCTAACTATAACTAGCGTGCTAACAACACAGCCGATGACGAGGAGAACATCATTACGGTGCCACACTCGGGGTAATCTCTGCCGACTACCTGCGTGTAAGGTGTTGTCTGTTCTGTCATCGCTATTTAGCTATTACTGTATGAGGCAAGTGGTGGTTTTCAGTCACCACTCATGACTGCGATACTTAAAGCAGCGTTTCTGCATCGCTGGGCTGTTGGCTGCACGATTTTCAGTTAGCCTCGGCAAGAGCTTCGGGCAGGTTTAGGGATGCTGGCGGTAGCAAAACAAGCTAACGCTTCTCTGTGTGAAGCAGTGAGTGCGCGAAAGTGAGGAAATACTTCAAGCAAGTAGGAGTTCTCGTTTTTTAAGTTAATTTTAATCCCGGTCTGGATGACGCTGGGACGAACTTGACAGTCACTGAAAACTTATGAACCGAGACTGGCAATATCGCTAACAGATCGAAGGGATTATTTTTGTCTCTAAGTGGATTTTGGCCTCCTGTTCAGGATCATCGTGGTAACACACTAAGTGTTTTGACATTGAGCCCACTCCCTCAAGTTACTCTCTGTCCCAGCGACCTTCCCTTGCCTTTCCCTCCCATGCGGAGATTTTAGTAACACCGGCAACCAAATCCACCACGGCGGCCGGACATGCTGAAGTGTATCCCCCTGTGGCGTTGCAACCGCCACGTCGAGTCGGTGGACAAGCGGCATTGCAACTTGCAGACAGTCCCTGATGAAATATTCCGCTACAGTCGCAGCCTGGAGGAACTTCTTCTGGATGCCAACCAACTCAAAGAGCTACCAAAGGTATGCTGAGCATATTCTCTGTCAAACAGCAGTCATGTTTTCGTTCCCTGGTAAAAGAGGTGTAGCATGGGATTAGTGTTAATTCACCCGCCACCATTTAACTCTTGCTCACAGTTTGCTTGCTTGTTAAACAGAGGTTACTTTCCAGGTGACGTAAACAGTATCACCTGCCCAGACACTTCCTCATCAGCTCAGATGGCTCCTTTGCATCGTAAAAAGTTTCTCTTGCCTTGTGGAAAGTATATTTATCCTGCTATGCATCTATTTAAGTGTGCCACATTTACGAATAAAGTCAAAGTTGATTGTTATAACTTGGTAATCGCTGCTTGACAACAAGTGTCCAATAGCTTTTTTTTTTTATATGTGAGAAACTACACAACGAAAATGGATGTTTTGTTATCCAGAGGGTGAATAAGATAGATGTTTATATGTAATAACACAGAATAAAACAGCTGGCACACAACATGTTGCTTGTGGCAGTGGCAACAGTGGTCAGTCAGATTGGATGCAATGTAGGAAGGCATGTGTGGAATGATGTGCAAAGCTGTCCCCACCCACACATATACAATTTGAAATATGACAAAAGTTTGCTTTGCATAGCCAAGTTTATTTTAGGGGAAGGAGAGTGCTTGGTCCTTTTCCTCTGCAGCTTGTCAGACCTGTGGAACAAAACACTAGTTTTATTTAGTTCAGGGCATTGTTCATATTTTGGACAATACATTGGCTGCGATTGTGATCTGGCGTGGATTTTGAATGAAGAGACTGGCCAGATGTTGACACTGTCAGTCTCTTATGTTTCATGGTTTTAGCTTAGTAGTGAAAGGGACAAGTGGCACATTCACTAATGAAGATTGTTAACACTTTTGGGTCAGCAGAGGCTAAAGATTTGGCTCAGGACTGCCTTCTGGGAAACATTAACAATGGGGCTTCTTTGTTTATGTTTTAGGTACATAAATATATTACTGAAATCACTTACATTTTTCTGTGTTTTTTGTTTAATGAAATTCTTATTCATAGAGTTGCCTCACCTCAACACAAAGACAACTTGCATGGTGTCTACAATCACCCATAAGCGTTTTAAGTCATCAGTTTGTTTGTTTTTTGCTTTGTCATTGCCTCACTTTTGTATGACAAAAAAATCTTGATTTGCCTGCAGGTTTTCTCACAGATAAAGCAATTCTCAAAATACACAATCTGTCACTGCTAAATTTTGGTCCAAATTTTAGTGTCTTAAACAAAGACTTCTTTGACAGATCAGAGCTTCTCATACCTGTTGAACATCTTCAGTGTACTGGATCCCTGACCTCTGAAATACTGACAGGTACACCCAAATACTCCATCACAGACAGCTAACTGACAACAGTCTCTCTACGTAGCGCTGGCCTCAGCCAGTAGACATAAATGCTTAGTGACAGAATGTCTCGTATGGTCACTGTAACTGCATAGCGTGCAGACACAAGGTGTATGGGCCCTTTCTGGTCTTTAGAGTCAGCGGGGCTTTGGTGAGGAAGGAGTGTGATAGGTCAGACCCATGCAGAGTTTGGTGCAAGAGCGCTGACTGTATGATGAATGGCATTATCATTATGAGCTCACAACTAAGTCCTTGAATGTCTCTACGCATTTGTGTGCCTCTTCCCTGTCACTGCATATTCTACTCAGCAAAGAGTCTGTGTACCTACTTATCAGTTTTGGGCTATTTTTAGATGCCAGTATAATTTCCCCATTTGTTTTTGCTCATCAGTTCATCCCGTGTGTCTGTTAACAAGCCAGCTTTTTATGACAAACAGTCCGGACAGTTAACCGTGCTTGCTGGTTTCATCTTAATGTCCAACATGTGCCATGGACAGAATAATCGGCTCAGAGATGACTCCTTCGAACAGTCACTGCCCTGGGACGCACTCACCAGCAAGCTGACCAGTCCAGCGGGACTAGTTTTAGTTAGGAAAATAGTAGTGTTATAACATGTTTATATGATACATAAAGGCATCGTCAGTGCAGTCATGAAATTCTGTTTCTATGTAAATAACAAACAAGAGAATGGTGAAGCGTAGCAGCACTCAGTGTAGTGCTGTGGGTGGGTGGGATCGTGTGAGTAAGGGTTTAACATAGCGAACAGATGGAGATTTAGACGTCCTGATAGTTTAAGTTTACTGTGACTCACCCCCACCGCACTATTCAGCAACCTCAGATTATGCTCTCTGCAGTAATAATACCTCCATTTGGCACATCAGGAACTTTTTAAGTTTATGAAACAAGTGACTTAAAATAACTTTGTCTGATGTAGGACACAACCTTATCCAGGCGGTGATTACACTAGATGGAATAGCAACCACATCAAGTATGAGTAATCTGCATGGACTGGATTTAGAGGACCTTTTAAGTCGGCAGCTGGTCAGGAATTCCCAACATGCCCATACTCTATAGCTGCTAATGCTGCATCACATCCCAGTCTCCTTATTGCATAAAATCTAATCTCAGACAATCCTTCATAGCTATGTAGTTTTGCTGTTGTGAATATCCATGAATTGTGTAAAATACATATACTCTGGTAACCAATTACAGGCTCCTTTTTTTTTTTTTACCAATGTAACATAAAGGTATCATGAACTGAAAATTGTTGATTATTTGTCAGGCAACATGAGCAACATAATGCTCTTTATGTAACCATAGCAGGCCCTTTTTGATGATTGGGAATGGCTTAGAGCTTAAAAACACACATTTTCTTATGGTATAAAATAATTAATCATTCCTTGAAATATGGTCTTAAATAAAAGCCAAATTTGTACAACACATTAGCTTAACAGGTTATATAGAATCATTGAAAAATAAATATTTCTGCATCACCAGTTTCAGGTATGAGTGTATTTTAATTTTTTTTTACTGCAAATATTTATTCCTGACTGCTAGATTTTTTGGATTGCCTTGAATATTTAGCTAAATATTTATTTTGTGTGTGTGTGTGTTTTGATTTCAGTTTTTTAGAAGACAAAATATCCAGTGACTAAAGGAACTGCTTTGACAATTAAAACACTAAAGCAGAAATGGAGAAAGCAGTGATCATTTTTATTTTTATTTTTTTGTTTCCAAGCACATCTTGGGTTCTTGCAAGCGAAGCTTTAAGTTATTTTTAGAGCATTTTTTGAAAAGTGATTACATGTCTTCTTACCTACACTCCTTGTTGTGAGCTGTCAGTGGGGATTTTTGTTCTAAAACAATCTGAATTTCCTGTTGCTACATTTTACTAACTGCCTCACAGATCATGTAGAGGAAGAGGGAATTATCTTTTTAGCTGTTTTCAAGTCCCATGACAGGTTACAAAGAGCTCCATTCAACAGTCGGAGCCCTCCACCCTCCCCATCCCTGATATCCAGTGTCGTTGCTCTTCGTATTTCCTGTCCACTCTGCTGCAGTATTATCCTGGCTCAAACTATCTTTTTAAAAATTCTTGAAGTTAATTTGCATCTGCTGAAAAAGACGAGGGATTTTGAAGGAATCAGGTAGACTGCAGGTGCAGTAGCCAGCAGGCAAAACCCCAGCTCTAAAATATGTACTCTGCCCAGCAGGTCTGCCCCTTCTTGTTCTGACTTTGTCATTGTTGAGCTGATGGGTGTGTCCACATGTGTCTTTGCAAAACAGGTTTTATACATGCTCACCCACTACACTAGTACTCAGTAATATTCTAGTAACTTATTATTGACGTTGCTAAATAAGAATACAACAGTTGTTTTATCCACTTAGTGGCATATATACTTGTCATTTGCTTTCACTGAACAAAGTTTACAATTTTGTCGCTGGTGAAGAGCTTTGAATGGCTCTATCTTTATTGTGTAGATGACATATCCAGATCATTTGTGTTCTAATTGTAAAGAAAGAGTGTGTATAATAAATAGGACGAATGCAATCTTTTTAATCTTGACACCACGGCCTTTCATGTGTGCGCTAACAGATCTGTGACTAAAGGGCAGATTAGTGTTTCACCCGACTGTAAAAATGCCCCCGGCACCACATTTCTGACCCCTGCATACAAGCCAGTGCTCCTCAATGAACACTTCCCCTGGAATCTACTTGTGTGCCTCTATTTTCAACATGTAAATGAACTGATAATCTGAGTGTTTTCTATTTATCCAGTCTCTTGTGTGGTTTCAGCCGTAGGTCAACTGAAACCCAAACTGGCCCCTTCACTTGTCTTTAGCTTGCTGTGTTGGTCCACTATTGTTTGCTCAAACTTATTCAAGTGTATTATTTGCCTTTGTTATGAACTTATGGAAAAATGGCAGAGTTGCCTGCTTTGAGAATCGGTGTTGCTGCACCCACCAACTACAATATCTCATAAATTCACCCAACTTGTATTTGTGGAGTTTAGGACACTCTGGAAAGTACTTTTAATGGTATATTCTAATACATATACACAGTACTGTGTCCTCATATTGTTGACTTCTATAGGCTCTCCCCACCGACTTGCTGGACTAGGTTTTTACCGAAGATAAATTGCACCTGCCACTGGCCTCTGTACAACCACATCATTTCGCTGACTCCTGCACCTTTTCTGCGTTAGCAACACATTTTAAAACCAGAGAAACCACTATTCAAGGTGTAGATGAATCCTACATAAAACTTGCCAGTAATTATTTTCAAGTGCCATGTTAGCATTAATATTACTAATTGACTTCATCCTTTTCCTCAGATTGTGAGAAAACAGAAGTAAACTTTTGCAATTCTCCCACCAGCTTACTGAAAATAAAAAGGAAAGGAGATTCAGAGCTATGAGAGTCTATGAAGAAACTGCTGTGTGAGAGCTCTGTTTCTTTTTGATGGAAGAGCACATTCAGCAGGTCTCTTTGTCTGAGCTGAAGACCAGCTGGTCTCACATCCTGCCTGCCCCCCTCCTACCATCAATGTGATGGGACAGAGGGGTAAAAGTATGTGTAAGTGCGAGAGAATATATAATGATGATAGGGGGTGGGAGGGTAGTTGTATTTAATTGTGGAAATGGATTAACAGGAGTGGGGTGGGGGGGACTCGGGCACCTCCATAGAGGAAGGGATCTGGGAATTGAGCTGAGCTCCGATGATCCTTAAGTCTTCTGGGACTCGGATGTTCTGGTCATCGATCCATCTGAGAACACTGGGTGACATACAGTGTCAGGTGGGAAGGTGGCAGTCAGAGAAGTGGTCACAGATAGCATGGTTTCATTCGGAATGGCCATTTTAATTCAGAATGAGGTGTTTACACGGTCAATTTAAAGAGGTTTTAATTTTTTTCTGAATTAAAGGGGAATTAAAACTTGTGTAAAGGTAGCCTGTGTGTAATTCTTGTAACATTCAACACAGTATTAGTGCTCAACAAATGCTCCCCTTCCTTCACAGTGGTTTGGACTGGTTTCTGTTCAGTTTTCGCACCACTATCCTGTGCACTCTGGCCTGAGTCTCAAACCTCAAAGGTAAACAGAGGCAAAGCTGCAGTGAATAATTGATAGCTATGGTGGCAGCTGTTTGCAGTAGGGGAGAGTTTGTGACTGCTGGAGCATTGTGATAGAGGGTAGATCTTTCTGCTACAGACATTAGGTACACATGACAAGCTGTGCAAGGTGACACCCTTTTTTCTGTCTTTTTTCCACAGTTTTAATATATTCATTTTATCATAAGAGCCAGCTCAGAGCTCAGGCCTCGTTGCATCTTTTAAGGTAAAATGTAAAATAACAGGAAAACTTGTAAAGAAAAAAAAAAGGAAGGCGGAACAATACCACCGGAAATTGCGGGGGCAGTGCTGAGCAAAATAGCTGACGTGACCAGCGAACGAAACAAACCAGAAAAGGAGAACAGGATCCAGACTGAGAATGAAGACGAGCACAACTGTAGAAATTGCAAAGAAATACATTACCACTGCCGAATAGTGTCTGAAAATGATGTAGGGTCCCGGGAGTAAACTATAAACTAGATCTGACCACTAGTAGAGGAATGCCTTAACAACAATGGTAATTCAAAAGATGCATGGAGGTACGAGGACAGCGACATGACATGACGTTTGAAACGGACGTTGTTTTTTATGTACGTATGGGAGCATAAATGGGCAATTAAATGTAAAATCTTCTAGTGTTGCAGTGTCTGAATGGCATGTTTCAAAAGTGGAAACACAGCTCTGTGTGCATTTTGGTAAATGTATAACAATTTCTTGCTACATGGTTGGTTAATTTCCATCTTGAAGAGCAACTTAACATCTTTGCCAGATGTTTATTTTGCACATTTCAACAGGATATGTTTACACTACAGGCTCAGAGACATCACTGGCAGTGCTGAACATAGGAATTTTGGAGTGACTAAATTCAGCAATGATTTTTTTCTTTGGATTGGATGCTGTTTCTGGACCTTCTGATCATGCAGGCACTCAGCATCTTCCCCCTCAGTCACATAAACGGCCCTTTGAGGCTGATCTGACACAGGACTGATCTCCCTGTGCAGGAATAGGTCATCCAGGATGGCTTTAAAACCAACCACAAACAAATGCTGCCCTTTATCTCTTGGTCACACGCAATCATTGAAGGCCTTTATCACTCTGAAACCAGATAGCTTTCACTTTCTGAGCTTGGTGTACCTTTTGTGCCAGATTCTTTTTTTTTTTTCCTTTTTTTTCTTGGGGGGTGGGGGGTGTTGGGATGGATAACTTTCTGTCACCTTCTGCTGTCTTATCTCAGCTCAATTGGGATTTTAAAGTTGGAAAATACCTGATAGATCGAGATAAAGAAGCAACATTAAACTCTTCTATGGGCTGCTGCTTGTAGTGGCAGTAGCATTGGAAACTGGAGTTTAACCACTCGCTGCCCACTACATCCACTTAACGTCAGCTGTTCTGCTTTTATATTGAGTTGTGAAACAGGTGGCCAGTAAAGAGGGGCTTTCTGTCTGGGCTGGTCCCAGTAGAGGAGCTACCTTAGGAGGTTGTTTTGTCTTTTTGTGGGCTAACTTGTGCATTCAGTCACCACCTCAGTTGAGGTCAATTTCATTTGTTGACGCCTATGTTTTTCTTGTTGATTCCTTTCTGTGGGGAGCGTCTCTGAGAGCAGGAAGAGGGAATAATCAAGTGAATCGTGGAATGCCCTGTTTTTGTGAGGCCATCTCCACTCTGGACTTTGTTTTGTGGAGCATTTGAGGAACTTTAGGTTTCGATAATGGGACATTTGAGTGTAGATTTTATTGGTCGCTCCAGAGCTCCTCCCAGCCCTGCAGTATTTGTTTTATTCTCAGCCCTTCCCGCCCTGTTTTTTCTTGAATACATGCTCAGATGTTCTCAGTATCAAGCTGATTCCTCCTGATAAGTGATGTAAAGCAAGTTGTGTCTTTAATCCTACAAGATGTGGCAGCAACCTTGCAGGAATGTTAAGTGCTAGATTTTAGAACAATGATAGAGTGCTGCTATACACTTGTGGCTGCAGCATTGTTTTACTACTGTGATGCCAGCATCTCATAAACTTTTCTTTTCAAACTGGAGAATATTTTTTACCTAATTGAAATTTTGATTTATAGCTGTTTCTAAACTGTGGGGCACCTTACTGAACAGGAGGAATGCTTGTGTTTTATAGAAAAATGTAAATTTGATAGCGATGCGTGTGGCCTGAAAGTACAAAAAATGACACTACACAGGCTAATTTGTGGTTTTGCTGAAATTAAGCTTATTTGTGTCCGTCATTTGTTGTCTGTACAAGCACATATTTGTGGGAGCAAATGTTAGTTAGTTAGTAAGTAAATGCACATAAAAAATGTTACTGCTCACTCATAAAATAGTTTTGTGCATTATGCAGTAACAAGGTTGAATTGTGGTGCATTACTGAGTCAATGACCAATTGTGGTCATTGACTCAGTAATCATTTACAGCTTATCTAAATTGTTGTGTTGTCTACTTCTCTTCCTTATTGATCTAAATATCGATTTGGTCTGCCATTATCTCACAGTATCACAGAATGGTACTGAGGCATGATTCTCTGTATGTGCTAGGAAATAGCCATCTTGTTGTTTTAATGTGTTTTATTTCCGCCATTTCCGCTTTAAGGCTGCAAGGTTAGTCATAATTTAAACATTTAAGCTGAATATTGATTCGCAGAGCTAAATGCATACAGTTTTGTCAACCAAAACTATTTAAAACCAACTGAAACTAAGCTAGTCATTTCCGAAGATTTATACTGATTCACTTCTGCTTACGGAAATGAAGACTCAATGTATTGTTGCTACTTTAATTATTTTTGTTTGGGGCCATCTGCATGGAAATAGTCTAAAGTTCTACTTAGGGGGCATCTTTGTCACAGTCATGGTTGGTTAATTGGATTTTGAACAAAGAATATGACACAGGCTGAGTGTGTGGGTTGTGCCACATGACCAGTTTCAGCTGTCTTAATAGAGAGGTGCTGATGGGTGAATGTTTGTGTGTATGACAAGGAGGTCAATGGAAAACACAGCAGGATTCATTGAAGATAACAAAGAAGTATGCACGCATGTATGTATCCTGCTCATACCAGCGATGAGTAACAAACGAAGCAGTAACAGGTCTGTAGAAAAGGAGGCGGAACTAGTTTGTGTCCTCCATGGGTGCGCGTGCACTGGCCGTTGGCCCCCTAAGGACACATCTTTTCATCTCTAGGAGAATGCCCTGGTTTTTCATTTTTATTTTTTTAAACAAGTTTTGGCCTCAGCACTTAACCCTTTCTCTCCATTTAAGGGAGTTGATCTACTAACTACAGATTAGATTTATCTGATGACTCACTGAGAAAATGTTGAAGAATAGGCTTTTGTTTACTGTAAATGGTTAGTTATTTTATCTTGAGGATTTGTAGAATTTAACAATGCAATTCTTTGTTTGGACTTTCCATGTTTTTCACCTCTCCAAGAAGGCAGTTGACCCCACATTTCTGTAGTCATCGTTGTGTGTACAAAAATGTAAATCTTTTAAACTTTTTAATACTGTAACATTTACTTAACAAATATATTTTACCACTAGTTAATAACATTAATACATTTTTGTTTATTTTTTTTCTCCTACTAATAGTTTGAATTAAAAAACTTCTAGTAAAAGAGTGACTTGTGTGCATAATTAGCTCAGCATAGCTGTGTTTGCACTGCAGCAGGTGATATCCAAGGAAATGCAGGCATGTCTGGAATCCTCAGGAGTTTGCCCTGCCCTCTGGAAACTGAACTCCCTCCTCTCACTCACTCACACTTGAACTTATTTCACATTCCTGTTGGAAGAGCCCACACATAGACACTTAGCACTGAATCTCTATAGATATGCACAACTTGCCCCAGATGAATTCTCAACTTAATCAATCTTTATTTTAGTCTCCCCTTGTTAACTGTGCAGCTCTTCTCACTATAGTAGTGTTTTAATTATGCTAACCTCTGTTCTTCTGAGGGCTTTAAACAAAAATGAGAGTAGTGTGAAGCAGGTCAGCTGGAAAAAAATGTGTTGAATTGTTTCTGTGCACAATTTATCCATAAACAAAAATATTTGTAGTTATTAACAGAAGCCTTATTAACAACAACAACCCCAGATTTTTTAATGACCTGTTTTTCTAAACTGTACCTTACTGAGCATCTGTTTGTCACTTTAGTTTATTAAATGTTTTAACTTGTAACTCAAGCGTAAGAATTTTTCCCTTCCTGTTTACTAGAAATTATGATTTATAGATGAACTATATTCCACTCACAAAAACAATATTTGGATCTAATTTTATGTCTACTTGCAAAGGTAAAGAGCTTGCGAGAACAGTTCTGGGACAAACTGTAGTAACAAACGATCCACTTAATTTTGCTTTTGCTGTTGGGAAATATAAAGTTTCATGCAGTTGTCTAATTGAAGAGTCACTGGAAGTCCTGGAGGTTGTTTTGTTGTTGTTAGCCGTTCATGCTTCTTTAAAATGAGCCAAGAGACCGTGGATGATTCAGCTTGCCAGCTTACATTGAAATGGAGGACCATCTATACTCTTTGCCCGTGAGACAGAGGAAGAAAATAGTCATGAAAAGAAAAAGAAATAATAACGGGAAGAAAATAGTGTACATCGGTGGAGTATTTACCAGATGGAGGCAGCTGTTGAAGAGAGGGACTTCAAAGCTAACGCGGAGGTTGTAGCTTTCTGCTGGATAGGTAAGTTAATGCAATCTAATAGTGAAGTTTATTTTGGCGTTATGTTAGAAACAGGGCAGGGTGGTCCAGCAACTAGTTTATCCTCCCATTTAAGTCGAATCATTTACTGTTACTTGCTAAATAAAACGGCAGAAATGGCTAATTTGTTAGTTGGCTTACAGCAGAAAAGCTACGTTGCAACAGTTTTCAGTTGCTGTTACTCTTCATATTTCATTTCAACTGATTTGTCAATGGGATGGGGGTAGCTGTCCTCCTTCTCGTCAGAGGAAATAGACCAAAGTAAAACCAGTTTTTCTGCATGATTTAATCACCAGAACCGCAGCATTCTAACGCAGAAATATCTGTCAGATAATAATTATTTTCTCTCAATACGTCACCCACCTCCCTGGATAAATCAGCTGAAATACATGTTATTAAACACATAGTAATGTTACAGCACAGGATCTTCCTCCTTGCAGTCCACTGCCCCTGTTTTTTCTCCCTCTCTCTCCCTTCATCAGATGATCTCTGAGTCTGCAAGTCACAAAACCGATTCCATATGATAACATTAGCTATTAGCAGTAGCTTGGTACCAAATACATGAAGTGCACGCTTGTAACTCATTGGCATAAAAAAATAATAATTATGTATCGTTCTGTTCCTCATCACCTGACGGGACACTCGAACTTCACATTTTTTAATCTCTGCGGCTTCCGTAGTCGTAATAACGCTCTTCAACGGTGAGGCTGAAGTAGAGCACTACTCGGTTGCTTGTAATATATTAGCGCACCATCAGTAATTCTTACACACTGCGGCTTGAAACATGTCTCAAAGTGCTACTAAACTACTAGACAATTGCAATAATGCAACTTTCCTCAGATTTCCTGCAGAAAAACTTAAATTTTATGCATTTTGTGAGATTTTCTGTCTTTTGTGTGTTTAACAAAGCAAAAATAAACTTGTAAAATAATAAACACAACAATGGACTGTTAAACCAACCAGCAAGTGAACAGAGGCTCTTCAGGAGTTTAAACATTCCCTCTGGAGTGTCATTAGATCGTGTTCCCTACAGTGGAAACGTATGTAGTGTAACTGAGTTCTTCAAAAGAAAGTTCCTACTGAGGCAGTGTATTTTGTTTGTGTTGGGTAGTCAGGAAAGAGTCGCTGTGTTCGTGAGACATTTGCTGCAGCTCAGCAAGTCTAATGGAGTCTTCTGAGACATGTCAGGTGGGGTCAAGTGCAAGGACATATTCATCCATGTACCATTTCTGGTTGTCACCTCATATTTTATTTGACAGAGACACTGTGCAAAATGTGCTATCTGGATCATCGGGTTCCCATGTCATGTATTTTTAGATCTGCTATTACAAACCAGGTTCATGATGTTGGGCTTCCAGAAGAGTGTGATTCAGGAACCCACTGGGGATCGGCATGTGCTTGCCTGTGTGCCTCAGGCTAGTGTTTTGGTCGATTCTGGTGCTGATCCTCTCTGGAGTCATATGGGAGGGATGTGCAGGCAGCTCTGTAATTATTCTGTCTTGGTGAATGGGGCTTTGCTTGTGATCCTAAGTAGGGACATTTTCTTCGGTCTTACATTGAAGTTAAGCCTGTGAGCTCTCTGACATAATGTTAAAGTAGAAAAAATAATGCCAGAAAACATTAAAGAAAATGAATATTTGAAACAAGAAAGCATCAGAAATAGTGATGCAGTACGGTTCTATGGACATACTGTTCCATATGTTTGCGCAGACGATGTATCTAAATCAAGTGAGGCTTCATTTGCATTTCATCTCTAGTCGAGCATCACCAGGGAGATTTTTGCTTCCTTCTCCCCCTGACTTTCTCACTAAACTAACACAGGTCTCCAAGGTGATGGATCTCCCTGGGGCTGGTGCTTTTCCTGATGCGGGGGCATGTTTACCCTGTGCTTTCAGGGAGAGACACCAGGTGGGCCGGGCCTTTCCTGTCACTGCAGACTCTCTGTAGCCGCGTGCAGAGAGGCCACTGTTGTTCCAAATCTGCTTGCAGCAGAGCAACCTTGGCCTCTGCCTGAGCCAGAGCTGTCAAACGGAAGCAAGCAGTGCTACAGTTTGTCCTTGAGCTTTAACAAAGCTACAGCAGCAAAGCAGAGAGACTTAATAGCAACCTAAAGTAGAGCAGTTATTTTTCCACAAGGGGGGGGGATGCAGAACCAAGTGAACTACATACAATTGACATTGTGATCCACTTGTTAACAACTTTCTGAACTTCACATTGAAAGTTTTCATGTTTTTTTCTGAGGATTTCTGTCAAGTATTACAAAGGTACATGCTTAATTAATACATGATGTTGCGAATAATGACATTCAGGCTGCTATTCTATTTGGTTTTGTTTAAATGGGATATAAAGCAATCACTTTGACCTGAGCAAGCATTGAAACAGCAGCCTATTGTGCAATACAGATATGTTGGATGTCGGCAAAATTGACCAATATTTTTCAGCAGGTGTTTATACATTTCCTCGATAGACTGGTTGTTCATGCTTTCTGACAGATGCTTTACTTGCTGACTCCATGGCCAGGTTATGCTTTTATGCATTTGTCTAACTTCAGTAATAATAATTAAAAAAAATAAATAAATGCTGATTTATAATCTGATTTTTGGGGGATTTTTGGCACCCTTTTAACTCCACGGTTTATGATACCCATCAGTGCTTGTTGTTAGGCTCTATCAACACAGACTGTCTGATAAGATTGCTATTAAGCATTTCAGAAAGCAGCAGTATTAAAAAAGTAAATGAATGAAAGCAACATAGTCAATTTACCTGACTACTCACAAAAGTCGTACTTGTCCAACTGTCAGTGTACATGTGCTGGTAACCACATTTTTACTTGTATAAGAGAAATATGTGAAGTTGTGTCCGTTTTTAAAAGACCAGGAGCCTTCTTGAAAAATAAATGTGATATAAGAAAGAGTTGTATGAAGGCCACCGCAAGATGGAGAATGGCCAGACGGTTACTGGAAAACGATTGACTGAGCCACATGATACTGAGGGGGAGGCCACAACCTGGGCACATACAATGAGGCAATTGTACCAAAGCTGCTGTAGAACTCAAAACACTCCCTGGGATCTTAATGGTGAAATACTCAAAATTGCCCCTACAGAATGATGTGGTCATTTAAGGGGTTTCCTTACCTGTTCTTCGATAGCTTGTTAGTTAGCGTTAATAGCAGTGATAACTGATATCTAAAAGGCTGGACTGCTCCTAAATTGTAAAATGTCTGGGTATTTATATGCATACCTCCTACTGAGCCACTTCCAGTACCGTGCTTCCATTTATCCCAGATAAAGCAGCTACAGAGCCAAAGTGTTTCTCATTCTGTTTGCTAATGGTTTATTGTGCTGTGTTGACAATATAGGAACAAGCCAGCAAATTACTTGTATATACAATGCTCGGGCCATACATAGCTAGAGGCTATGGTTGCCATGGTGGTCCACTGCAGCGTGGCTCTACTATGAGACAGGCTAAGAGCTGACAGGCAGCGCAAACCGGATCCAGCCCTTCCAGGAAAGAGCTCTGTGGACTATAAACAATTGAGCTTCTGGTTTTGTGTCATGTTTGTGGGAACACAAAAGGAAAATGATAGCATGTGATGAAGTCAGGAACAGGGGTGGAGGTAAGGCACCTCCTCTGCAGTTTCTTCTCTCCTTGTGTGTTCATTCATTCCTGTGACATGACAGCATTGCTGGGGAATCTCAGGCCGTTAACGTCAACTGAACAGTAAAGAATTAGAGGCAGTAGTGTGCACTTCTCTCCTCATTAATACGTCAGCAAATAAGTGTTGCTAACAAAAGCTAGGCCATCCTTTTATTTTCACTTAGTGGTCTTAATTTCTCATTAGATTAGGTTCATCACTGGAAGATCTGCTTGTTCATTCTTCTTGCATTTAGCACTTTATACTTTTAGCTGTTGTGCTGTTTCCGGCTTTCTCTAATGTAGAAGTTAAGTGTTGTTGGTTGGATTGTTGTTAATGTATGCAAGCAGGTATTTTAGCTTGGGAAAGGGAACGTTTGAAGCTTTGAGCCCTGCTTTGAATTTTATTTGGATTGCAAATCTGCACAGACTCCATTCTGATTCTTGTTCTCTCTCTTTCAGTTTGTGTGTATTAAGTAAGATATGATTATTTTGTCCCAGACATTGCGCAAGATTTTCTGTAAGGGACATTTTTAGTAACCAAAGTATAGTTTAGCCCACCAGTATGGCAACACTGGAGGGATAACTTGTCTTTTTTTTTTTTTAATGCTGACTGATTGGGAAAAGCTTTACATTTACCATTCTGAGATACAAAGAGCATAACCAAGATCTAGATGAGATAGGAATATAGGTTGTGTTACAGTAGTACTCGGACCTTCTACCCATACTTTGCAATGCCCTCCTGTCCTTCTCAATCCTGAAAGCAGGAGCTGATAACTGCTTTCTATTTATTTTACAGTGCAAATGAGAAGCAGATACAGCTGTCCAACAGGAATCTAAAAGAAGAACATTCCTGGAATCAGGAGGCTGAATGCATGCAGATCTGCAGAAACATAATAGTGTTGTCAACTCAACAAAAGTCAACAGCATTCTCAGGAGTAAAGAGAGAACAACCAACCCCCAATTTCCCCCTTTTATACAGACTAGGACGCTGTGACACCGAGCAAGCATAACTACATACTTATAAATACACAAACATAAACTGTGTACATGCACTGCCTTGGCTCATGCTCCTTCCTCTATGATGTTTCGCCCTTCCCTCACTGACTCTGACCTGACTCATCCTCAGAAAAGAAAACATGGCAACGCAGCAAAACACATGTTGTTCATGGGGTAGATGGAAAACAGAGAGTTGTATGCCTTTTTTTTATAAGAGTCAATCTTTTGGCAATCTCACACTCTGATGCACCTTCTTGGATTCACTCTAAAGCCTTAAGGACATTACACACCTACTACGAACATTTCGGCAGACTAATTCGCACGGCAATATATATTTTATGGAATAGCTTGCGAGAACAGTTCTGGGACAAACTATAGTTTATGTTATGTAGTTTATGGAACAGCGGATTAATAGCGTCACCAGAGCCAGTGTTGTAAGCTTTGCAAGTGTCACTTCTCGCTGCTGCTTCTTTCAAACTTCACCATGGCCAAGCATATTATTACATTTGTCTCACAACACTCGTGTTTGTTCGACAAGCGAGACCAGAATTACCGCGACAATGATCACAAAGACAATGTGTGGCAAACAATTGCCAACGAGCTGAATTATGAAGATCTGAAAGTCGGTCCTGAAGCGGTCGTTGTACAGCTTCAGCTCCTGGACTAAACAATTAAACTCCCAAGCTTCCCTCTCTTCTCAAAGATAGGATGTATCCGCTGCGCTCATATTAAAAACTTTTTGGCAGTATCAGCACAATATCGTCGTTGCCTGACGTTGAGTCCACGTTTGTTTTTCCCACTTTCCGAATGTGTTTTGTAATCTTCAGAATTTATTTGCAATTTCGTATCGCACTTGGTGTGCATAAACAAAAACGGTGAAATTTCTCCTCCGAATTATTTGCAACATCATGTTGTTTATTCGCAACGGTCCCGGTGTGTAATGGCCTTAACTCCTGTCCTTCCTGACTGACAGTTAGGCAACTGGCTTTGATGAGGGTTATTTTCTTTAACAAGACTACAGCAGAGAAATATGTTAAATATGCAGCTTTTATTGAAGTTAGCTTAAATCAATCATTTTAAAAATAACTGCATACAATGGAAGCATCTGATGCTTTTTTCACAACTTCGCTAACTTACAATGTTACAAAAATAGATATTTGGCTACTGGAAGATAACTTGCTTTTCATATGTGAGGCATTTTGTATTTTTCCTGTAGTTTTTGGTTGTTGCGCACACACGCATACATGCATTAATTGGAGATGCAAATATTGCTACAAATGTAGCTTAAACAGATTTCAAACTTATGAAGTATAGTTATACATAATCTAGAAAATCTCAACCCGCTGCATCTTTCTTCTTTTCATGATGTAAATTTAGGCTTTTTGTTAACAGCACAATACTTGCTACTTAAATATGTTTGTTTTTCATGATTAGGTCCAGCTTTAATATCTTATTGCCACAAAGAGTCAAGGAGGGCCTAAAAAAAACTAATCCTGGCTGCTGTAGTTCAGTTCTGCTATTTTTTATTGGCCTGGCTTTTAGCTGTGTTTGTGTTCCTCACAGATCAAAGCTATCTGGGACAGGTGTTAGCAGTTTAAATGGGAGTTAGTTGGGCTGTCAGTCATGCCGGCTGCACCACACCCTTCTCCCTGTGTGGCCTTTACAGCCCTGGGGGGGAGACTAGTGGTGGATATGGGTAGTCATGGCTCGAAGTCCCACTAAAGACGCTGAAGCACATATTAAGTGTTTTAAAATGTCATAAAACACTATTAATTTTTACCGTAAAGATGCACCTTGTGCCAAATTTATTTTCTATTCTGTAGATTTCTTTTGGGAATATTTAATTGCATTCAATAGATATGCTCCTTTGAATTAAACATACATGAAAAACTGGAAATGAAGATAAGTAGCGTAGTTCTGGTGTCTTTGTAGATGTTTTTTTTTTTTTCTCCCACAAGCACACCTGAGAGAGGAATAGTGTGGGGGGGTCGGTGGGTGAGAGCAGAGGAAGTCTAATGTAGGTTTACAGTTGTGAGTAGGTGGAAGTGTGTTGTTGGTTGATGTTCTTTCTGCTGAGGCCAGTGTGAGGATTTAAATCCACAATTCATATAAGTGAGTGTAAACCAAACAGAACTGAATGATACATGACATTTTTCATTTATCAGCTAGATAAGTCTTTAGTCTGAGATACTTTTTGGTCAGCGGCTGAAGTTTCTAACGCCATTAGTGGTGGATTGTCCAGAGCTCAGTGGGAATCCATTGTTTACTCTCCAGTCTTCATTAATAATCCACCGTCACTCCCTTTCTTTTGGCTCTCCTCTCCACTTCGCTCACAATCTTCCTTTTCTTCTCTATGGTGTTCTCCCCACACGCCTTCTCTGCCCTTCTTATTCATTCCTGCCTTTTGTTATCCGTAACCACTTTCCTCTTTCAAATCTTCATCCTTCCTTTTTGAGTCCTCTTTCTCTTCTCTGTGTGCCCTTTTGGACAATAGAGGAATCCCTTGGTCAGACTGCAGGAAGGTGGTGAGGGGGTTAGCTGGGGCTGGACTGACTGACAGCCCTTATGTGGGACTGGCTACTTGGCCTTTTGTCCTTATGCCAAGGAAAATGGAGGGAACTTGGAGAGGTGGAATTGTGGAAAGGAGGAGGAGAAGGGGACCTGCTAGGGTGTCATTAATGTGTAGAAGTTTTAGGAACTTCGAGTTTCAGTGCTTTACGGGGATCAAGGATGCCTTGGACAAGTAGCAGAGTAACATCAGCCAGTTGTCCAGTTGTCCAGGCTGTGCTTGTCATTTAGCTTAGCAAAGCTCTGCTGCAGGAGTCCTGGGTATGAAGCTTCTCAAGTACTGAGTTTAAACCACAACAAAGACCCCTACTATCTATGCGAGGAATATGTGTAATGAGCTTTTTTGAGCATTGACCCAAGTTATGCAGTCAACCAAATCCTCTCCACTTTTTATTTTCTGGGACACTGAAAGAGTACCAACCCACACAAAAGCATGCAGTCTACCCCTCTCTTTGAGCCTCTCACCCTAGTGGTGTCCAGGCAGTGTGTGTGTAGTTTTCATGCATTGTGAAGGAAGGGTTATTTGGAAGGAGGGGGTACTTAATACTAGGCAGACAGGGCAGATTTGGCACCAGATTAAGAGGCACAGGAATGTGTGAATGGGAATTTAATTTGTGTATTAGAGAAAAGAAAGAAATTTAATGACACCGTTATTTCCTGTTTCTAACAAACCTAGATTAATTAATTTTAGGATTTATTGATTAAATCCTCTGTTGGTAAGACATTTAAACAAGTTGTTTCAGTCATTTTGGTTTCATTTTATTGGATTTGCATTGGAGAAATTAAACTCAAAACTATTCTTTATCTCTGACTTGGGCTTAATATTCCAAAATAGATCTCACCACATGTTTTTAAATGAAATTGAGTGGCTCAATTTTCTCCATGTTTGCCTGCACTCTGAATAAGACCTATTAAAAGAAGGTAAGCATGTGTTGTGAGAGGAGCCTGCTCGGTCTGTAGTCAGATGGCCTGATTGGAGGGAAATTAAATGCTAAATGGAATCACTTGACTGGAACACTGCAGCCTCTGTGAACATCCGGCTCAATGCATCTACAGTGGAGCATTACTCATACAGGGCACACAGTTTGCACGCACATGTCACACATGCAAACGCATGCAATTAGCCTCTCTGGAGCTATGTTGACATTGAAATTCCACCTGATGACTTTATAGACTCTTCCAACGCTCATTAACAATGCATGTTACTATGCTGCTCTATCCTCTATGCACATACATGCAAAGTCCTGCAGCATAAACAAAAGTAAAACTAAGACTGAAAATGGTGTTATGTTCTGACTTAAAGACGTAAAGCACAGGATCCTCTGTTATGACTAAAGAATGACTGCAATGCACAAGCATGCACACACACACTTAAAAAGACATCCTGAGGCACATTTACACTTGCAGTCTGAGTGGAATGTAAGCTAAGCAGGACTCTTACAGATAAGAGGAAGCATCCACAGGCTGCCAACATTCATGCTTTAAAGTGGTGTATGTCTTCGGCCCAGCCTCTGTGTTTGTCTTGTCACACACACACACACACTGCTCTCTGTCACAGATTGCTCACGGGTGAGCAGGCTTCATTCATTTAATAATAATAAGGGATTTCTCAAACAGTACCCACGCAAAAGAGCACATTTCACACTAGCTGAAGTTGGCTACTGAAGTCACCATTATAAAGTCCAGCTGAATGTGCAACTGTGTCATTCTTATAGCGTTGCTAAGCACATTTAATCTAACTGACTGTTTTTTCCCCTAGAATTCAAAGTACTACAAATGGTAACTGGAATTCAGATGAGCACAGCTTTGTATAAAATCAATCTCATACAATTTGATGTTTATCCTAAAGCTGTTATCTAAATTTGGAAGGCATGTCCATTTTGTCAAGTTACAAGCACATACTGGTCAAGCTAGCTATCATATTTGTCCAGCATTGCCTGCAATCACTATCCACCCCTCCAAAAGCACATGTAGCTAGTCAATAGTATTCTGTTATAAGTGCTTTGAGACCCCGCACTGCCCTCTGCTGACCCACCTCCCTGTCACCTCTCTCTGTTGTACAGTACAACCTCTTCCTTAAAGCTGCACCTCCTTGCAAAGGCCTTATTAAAACATCCCAGTAGCAAAGCTGTAAACAAAAGTCGTGCTCTTTGTCTTCCAAATGTGCCATTTCGGTGCACAAACAGTCACATACATACGATCACAGCTCTGTGAAGACTGCCTGAGTGACTGAGCAGACTGTTCTGAAATACAATAACGGCACCGTGGAGGTACACTAAATCCCACTGCTCCAAGTTGTTATTCCAGTTGACCCGCTGACCCTTGTAACACTGCTGGCTCTCCATTGTTTGACTATAAATACATGAGTCAGTGAGAAACAGCGAGGACTTTAGATTCAGTTTTTAACAATTGAGTTGTTCTAAAATTAAATGCAATGAATAACTTTGTTACATGCTGTTTGGATAAAGTATCAGTAATTTCTTGAGGAAAAACATCTTACTTTCTCTAAAATATGTTCTTTGGCTAAATGCCTCCAAACTTAAATCTTGGTGCTGGGTATCAGAGTAAACTTGGTCTTCCGAGACTGTACTGATTCTGAATCAGTCTTGAGTCCTCCAGACAACCCTGCACGCAAGACGACACTGAGGAGTGAATGGCTATCTTTGTGAATGTTCACAATTACTTCATCTCAGGCATGATTGCATTGCTGTCCAGTTTTTCAGTCATCACTTTGTAAGCTCTGGACAACATCATGTGTGGAGAGCAATACTGATGCAAGAGGTCTGGACAAGTGAACTGCTGACTGTCCAGAAACAGCACTTCAGACCGTTGCTGTTTTAATGTAAGAACCAAAAACTCAACTAGCACCTGTAGGGTGAGTCAGGTTGTCGTTTCTGGGCCATGAAGGTTTAGACATGGGCTTTTTTTAATCATTTCCACCCTAAGAGGTTTTTGTCATATGTTCTGCCAGCATGGTTGCCTCTCGTCTAGTAGGCTTGGGCCCAGCTACATGGTTGCTCTCAGCTCCTGTTTCCTGTTCCTGCCATCTGATTCCTCACCTGCTTCTCAATGATGATGAACACTTTTCTCTCCAAGGCTTTGTCTGTCCCTGTATTCATCTCCTGCATCAGATGAGGGGCTTCCAGTACAAATTTACAGTTAAAATGCTGGGAAGTTTTGAATGCTGGGAAAGTACTGACTGGCAATGTAACAAAGGAAAAATGCTCTTGTGCATCCATCCAGACACAATACACACAACTAGTTAGGAGAAGGAAATGTCTGTCATCGGGGAAGGCGTGGAACTGATATGCAGTTTTCTTATCTTTGGCAGCATAATTGAAGAGCTGTCTTCCAGTATGTTGCTTTGAGTGTGTACATGTGAGTTTTTATATTTTTGTCTGACAGAACCCAAATTCCACAAAATAAAAAGTCTTTGTGTTATCTGATTTACAGCATGTTTATGCAACAGTGTGGATAAAGAAGAGTAGCAGGTTTTTGCTTTTAAACCTAATCCTGGTTAAGGAGAGAGAGCTTAGACATGATCTGGAATTTTCTGTTAGTGAATTAATCTCTGGTGACTGACACACAGAGACCGTTTATCAGCAGAACATTTTGCTAATAGCTTGAGGCTTAATTTGAATTAATGTTTAGGCTCCAAGTTTGCAGACAGAAAAAAACCCCTGAATAATACTTTCATTCAGACTTGGAGTTAAAAAGTTTCTCAAGAGTCTTCCTCCTTTTACATCGTATTAGAAATCTGGTTTTTGATGAGGGAGACAGTGGACCCTCTGTGGGTTGCACAACCAGGGACTGATTGAGGGGTTAATAACTGCATAGTTTCAGCCTGGTCCTACTGCTGTTCTTGCCATCCTGTCTTGTCTGTCCATCTGAACAGCGCAGAGGAGGAATGTTGCTGTATGCCATCCTGTCCAACAACCGTGCTCTTGTGAAAGCACTTGGCAGGGCCAAAGCGCTCTCCTCAGCTCTTTTAATAAAAGCCACTTTGTTTGGTTGCTGTTGCCATGACGAAGAGGAATTTTTTGATGGAATGTTTTTAAAACCAATTTTGTAAACGGCCCTCAACTAAATATATTCAGGATCTTTTTTGTGTGCGTGATCACTTGACTGTTGACATTCCTCTTTGCTGTAATGTTATTTTATGATCCAGAGATCTCATGCACTTTGTAGGATGTGCATTTACGCCACCATATTTGTTTGGACTCATTAGATAAAACATTTAGAAATATAATCTTGTTCAAATGTTTTAATCAGATCAGGGAATTTTTCTTTTCATGATCTGTAAATAATTCAGAATGACTTGTGGCTAATTAAACAAAAAACAGGTTTTTCCTGTATTGCCATTTCATCAGAAAGACCTGATTGGTTGAGTTCCATACTGATGGTTGCACTTCTGTAAGGTTCTCCAGTTTCAAAGTTTCTCTGAATCACTATCTTGATAGTGACAATTAGTATATTGGTCACTAGTTTTAAATAAAAGGCTATTTGTTCCTGATTGCTGGAGAGCCAGGTCTATGGCTTTGGCTGTCTTAATAAATTCCAATAATTTCTGTTAGTGCAGTTGGCTTTAGGTAATGGAACCATTTATAAAAGCCACTTAGATGACGGTAAATTGCAAATTAAGTATAAGAAGTGTTTTAACATTGCAATGCATGTCTCCACAGCCTTTCTTCAGGCTACTGAACCTACGAAAGCTCGGCCTGAGTGACAATGAGATCCAGAGACTTCCTCCTGAAGTGGCCAACTTTATGCAGCTGGTGGAACTGGACATCTCCAGAAACGGTACAGAAATACAAAGTTACTCTAAACTTTTGTCAGATAAATTCACAATTATTTTTCAAATAATCCCCTACTCCTGTCTAGACCACCTTTTGAATAGCAAACAACAAGCAAGCCACATCTCTTAAACACATTTTAGCTATGTGGTGTTTAGTGATAGGGGCACAGCCACACTAGTTTGTGAATTAGCACACTAAAAACAGGTGTTGAATGAATTAATAGCTGCCAGATTTTCCAGCCTCATGCCTTTTTAAAATGAGACAGAAATTCAGCTCCCTGAAACAATAAAAAGTAAATGCTTATTCTGCCTTTAGTCATACATGTTGCAGAGATGTATTATGAAACTCATTTCAGTAATGGGCTGCTATAGTATTTTTTTTTTGCTGTGACATGCACAAATGGCTTGCCCTCTCTGTGTCCTTGCATGCTGCACACAAACAGATACTAAATAGTAGGAAGGTTCTCTGTGGCTCATATGAGACATCTGCTTTGCTATATGCTGCATCAAGTGCTGTGGGAGCAGTGTGCAGTGGCCTGTAAGAGCCTCTCCCATCTGTCTGCCTGTATGCTTCCCTGCTCCTGCTGCAGTACAATTCCTGAGCGGGATAAGTGTGATGAGCTGCTTTGCTCTGTAGGGGTTTCTTAGCATGCACCTGCAACATCCAGTGCTAAAAGTTCTGCCCCTAATCTCCTTTTTTTTTGTGATTTCTGCAAATGGAAAATGCACGTTTCTCCTGGATTTTAAGTGACAAAAGTACATGAGTAAAGAATCATTGATGAAAAGTTAATTATGCTGCTATTTTACTTTTTTTTTTTCTCCACAAGTTTGACTAGTCTTTGTTTATTTCAAATACATTATGTGATTACAGCAGAAACCTAGACACCACCTACTTTAATGTTTTTCTTTTTATTATTATTTATTTATCTGTGAGGATGTGAGAGTTTTATTTATGCATTCCACAACAAAATGGAAGAAAAATGCTTTTAGAGGTCAGGAAACAAGTGATCTTAACTTTGACTAGGATGAAAAAATGCAATTTACTACAAAAGTGTGGTTACACAACTAGAAAATTAAGCCGTAACCGTGCCCTCTTTAGAGAAACTTCTGTCCTATTCTGTCCTAATTTTGACCTCCGTTCTTTACCATCTGGGTGTGATTACGAAGAACTCAAAATGATAGAATACCACCTCTGCACATCATACATCGGTCTGGGTCTCTACAGCTAACCCCCACTCAAAAGAAAAAAATCCTCCCCTCTTTTCTTTGCAGACATTCCTGAGATCCCCGAGAGCATTAAGTTTTGCCGAGCCTTGGAGATCGCAGACTTCAGTGGAAACCCCCTTTCCAGGTAAATGGACCGTAGCAGCCCAATGCTGTAAATCTTCACTGTGACAAAATGTAAAAATCCACCCTTTTTGCATACAGTAACTGTAGGATTTGCAGAATGTATAGTGTGCTTTAAAGACTGTTATTCTACTTGTTTCTTATATTTATTAAGAGTGTAATGTTGAATTGATTCATTTTAAATAAGCAGAGTATAGTTTGTCACTGTGCTGCTCTCTTGCCAAACACAGCTTAATGGGAGTGTCTTAGTAATCTAAGTAGGAAACCAGTTTAATCCTTTTATCTCTGGAGTGTTTCATGACATATAAAAGAAAAAAGGGGGTAGAAAAAGTTTTGATACAGAATGCTTTAGCAGATAGATAAGAAAGGTGTATTTAGAGGGCCAATGACATGTGAGATAAATGATCCCTTGCTTTGAACAACATAAGCTTAAAGGTCTCTCTCCTCTGTCGTCGTCCCCCTCCCATCCCTCCAATGCAGATTGCCGGATGGTTTCACTCAGCTCCGAACGCTGGCTCACTTGGCGCTCAACGATGTGTCATTACAAACGTTGCCCAGCGACATCGGAAAGTATGTACACATTCACAATGGCTCCCAGTTAAATTTTTTTTTTTTTTTTTTTACAAATGGTGGTATCTATGTTATATGTTTTTAATATTTAATTTATTTAACAGTATTTTTAGATGAGAAATTCCATGATTTTTTTTTACTTTGTTTCCATTTAGTTTGTGTCAATTAAATTATCAAGCAAATAAACATAACACTCCTTGTTTTATCCTTTAGAGAGGGAGGATTTGCTGTGAACTGTTCCTTTAACAAACCAGTTTTTAGTTTGAATTTTGGTAGAAAAAAAGATGGTTGCTTGAGTGAAAAATATCTTTATTTTATGTAAATTGAACTAAATTTATTAACTGATAAGATGAATTGATCATTGCAACTCTAAATGTCAACATCGTTAAATAAAAACAATGCATTTTGTCAAAAGTGGTAAAAGTGTTCAAAATCAAGCTGCAACTCTGGTCTGGACTGAGAGCTCCGATCCTTGATACATTCAGAGGCTGCACTGGTCTACAAGGAGAGTAATTTTGTTTCTCGTGGGCTCTGCTTGGTGTGCTCAGACAGATGGAGGAGCCCCTCACCATGCCAGGCAGCCTAGACGAACAGACCTGCCATCTGACTAACCAGCCTGTCTCTCCTCTCCCTTCTCTTCCTCCCCCCTCATCTCTTGCCAACTCCTACTCTTCTGCCTCCTTTTCTCTACGACTCCTTTTTTTAGTCTGGCCAACCTGGTAACGTTGGAGCTAAGGGAGAACCTGTTGAAATCTCTGCCCACGTAAGTGTCACATCTGCCTTGTGTTCCTGTACAAGGCTGGGTTGTTTTATTGTCTACCCTCATGAGAACAATTAGCGTCATTAGTTTCCATTAAGATGTATGAAAAATCAAAGTAAGGCTTTTTATAGTCCACAAATAAAGCTGTTTCAAGAGAAATACACACTTCTTTGTGGAAGAACATGATGTAAACCATGAGTTATCTTCAGCCAAATAGATTAAAACACCTTTCCTCGCATATGTCATTACACATGGATGAGCGGTATGCTGTTAGCACGTTCAAAGCTCAGCTCTTTGTTCTTTCAGACTGCATATATGTGACGTAACCGCTTGTGCTGTGTTTTATGCAGGTCGCTCTCTTTCTTGGTGAAACTGGAACAGCTGGACCTCGGCAGCAATGAACTGGAAGTTTTGGTTGGTCAACATCTCATTCTTTATAATCACATTGCAGTACATTACTTATTGTGTTATCAAGTGCTCAAACAACACCCTTATATTTCACATTTGTGCAGACAGAGCTGCACCCACTTGGTGTGTCAGAAGTGTCATCCTTGCATTCCCACCACACTTATGTTCCAAACCAAATGTTTACCTTGTCAAACACAGCAGAGGCGGTTTGTCAGAACGGAGGCCCTGCCTGCAGACGGAGCGCTGCTTTCAGCATGGGAACGCCCACCTGCCTCAATAGGACAGAGTAAACAATGCTCCATGAGCTGATAAGGGCGGATGCTAAACAAACAGTGCCATCATGATAAAACCTTGTCTGCATGTCTGTCAAAGTCAGCAATCCACTTTTATTCTCTTTTTTGTTAAAAGTCTTTGTTTAGACTTTTAAATTTGGTTTAGGAGACATGCTGAACACGGGTCCTGAAATTCATATTGGAGTCTGAAGTACAGAGACGAATAATAATAATAAACAAAAAAAAAGAAAAAAAAAATTAAATAAAGATCTTTAATTCATTTACAGATTTTGTGTTTTGGGGCACAAATTTTGTTTTCTGAGGTGTCATTCTCTTTTTCAACTTGCATACAGTTTAAAGCTTGTAACATACTCTGTGAGAAGCGAAAACTTTGTTCTTGTTCTCGAGGCCGCAACAACAAGAAAAAAATGTTCATACTGGTCCGGTCAATTCTTACTCCACGAGAAGCTTCGTCCGCCACAGGGCGGGGATTACTGCAGGGGGGGTGTCTGTGTGTTTATGTGCAATCAGCAGGTGATCCGGTTATTTTGTATTTAACAAGAAACTTGGAAAGGCGGGGTTTTGCATGCGGCGGTGTCTGTGTCTTTAAATGCCACTTGCCACCTCAATCGGCTGCTCATTTAAACAATCCGTCAAACCTCTTATGAGGGGAAATGTGGGAGCCACAACTTTCCGCTTAATTATTTTCCGCGTTAACAATGCCCACCTCAGATTTTTGACCAATCATGCAATACTTCTTGGAGCCCCACAAAATAAAGTTCTGCTCGGCTGATGTGTCGAGGACAAAGCCGCAAGATGGCCCCAACCAAAGAGAGCAAAATGACATAATTTCGTTCTGGTGGCCTCAAGGACAAGACAAAAGTTAGTGCTTCTCAAGGAGTATGTTCCAGCCTTAAGATCACACTAATTCTTTCATTTAACAATTTAACTCTTTAAAATAAACTCTTAATTTCCAAGACTTTGCACAAAAAGCAGTCAGACTTATTTATTTGTTTGTTTAATGTGCTTCTTTTGTGCCTTTTTTTTTATCCTATCATATTTAGCCGGACACACTCGGTGCCCTTCCCAACTTGAGGGAGTTGTGGCTGGACCATAACCAGCTGTCCTCGTTACCAGCAGTATGTGCAAAGTCTCCCCCTTTATTTGGCTGTGAAGATAATCATTACATTGCATGTTACTGGCTCACTGTAAGTGGTAATTTATTCGGCGTGTGTGTGTGTGCGTGCAGGAACTGGGAAACCTTCGGAGGCTGGTTTGTCTGGATGTTTCAGAGAATCGTCTAGAGGAGCTTCCCTCAGAGCTGAGAGGCCTCCTGGCCCTCACTGACCTGCTGCTCACACATAACCTGCTGGAAGTTGTCCCCAACAGTATAGGTGAGATAAAGGAACAGGACTAAAGTGACATATTTAAGTAAAGTTATCTAAATCATGAGTTTAGATGGATGAAATTACAAATAGTCTGTTATTGTAACATTAGCAGTCATCTGCCCATGTCTTATCATGGGTTGCTCCTGTAGTGTTAGTTTGTTGTTGTTTTTTTTTGTTTTTTTTTTTATTTATATATTTATTTTTTTATTATTATTATGTTGTTAGAATAACTTAAGGTTTTTAAAATGTAAAGACAATTATTATTTTAAGACAGTGTTGTTTTTCCTGCAGAATTGGCTTTGCCATATAATTTATTAGTCTGTGTTAATAAAGTAAACGATCTACTGCTTGTCTGTCAGACTGTTTCCATTAACCCAGAACGGCTCTGCCCTCTACTGGACAATAATATAAGCAGAGACTTGCACAGACTGGTTTTGCATTTGGGTCTCTGAGTTGGCATTTTCTGCAAGAGTTCAGATAAAAAAAGAAACCTGAACTTAAGGTTTATTTGGTGCTAAATGTATAAATGTCTGTTTAACTTTGTGATATTTGTCTTCAGGATGTCTGAAACAGCTGTCCATTCTGAAGGTGGACCAGAACAGGCTGACCAACCTGACTGACTCATTAGGGGAGTGTGAAAACCTCACAGAACTTGTTCTCACAGAGAATCTTTTACAGGTATTGAGATGCAAATATACTTCACACTTCCACTTTATCTAATATAAATTAATGCAACCCCATTAATTTCTATGTTGCATTAACAACTATTACATATCATAATCCATTTCAATGATTTATTAATGGCTTTTGTCTGCTTCCTGGCCTCACAGTCACTTCCTCGCTCGCTGGGCAAGCTGAAGAAGCTGACCAACCTGAATGTAGACCGCAACCGGCTGGGCAGCGTGCCCAAAGAGCTAGGCGGCTGTGCCAGCCTCAATGTCCTGTCATTGAGAGACAACTGCCTGGGCAAACTGCCTCCTGAGCTTGCGGATGCCACAGAGCTGCATGTTCTGGATGTAGCTGGAAACAGGTACTCTCACTTAACACTATAAACTTTTAACCACATGCAGCAGCTTTCTCCACCTAAGATTAAAGACACAAATAGAAAACCTTTGCCAAAGTAGACTAGTTTATTGTAGATACTTCACATATGTATCTACTACTTAAACCATTGAAAAAAACTGTGGGATATTTCTTTTTTTAAATTTTTTATTTATTACTAGTTTACAAGTATTGAGTTCATTTTAAGATGCTTACCTTAAGTTGGAGCTTTGTGATTCAAGCTCATGAATGTGTTTTGTAGGTCATATTATGTGTTTGGTTAATCTAAAGAAAGGTTTTGGCTGACCTTCTCTTTTATCCCCCACTTTTTGTCCAGATTACAAAACTTGCCTTTTGCCCTGACAAACCTCAATCTGAAGGCTATGTGGCTCGCAGAGAACCAGTCACAACCTATGCTCAAGTTCCAGACAGAGGATGACGAGCGAACAGGGGAGAAAGTATTAACCTGTTATTTACTGCCTCAGCAGCCTTCCCCAAGCCTTGGTAAGTTTTATGCTTAACTGTTTCTCATTACATATATTAAAGCTAGCTTACTTAAATTAAATGTTTTTAGGTAATTGTCATTCAGTAACAGAGATGCTTAGGGGAGAGTTTATGGAATCTGATCTTTAGTCTGTCCATTTCTTAGCCTCTGTTCACTGACATTGACCTCTTTCCCTCCTCAACCCTCCATCTGACTCACCATAGAGAACCTGCTGCAGAACAGTGCGGATGACAGCTGGACGGACAGCAACCTGAACAGAGTGTCAGTCATTCAGTTCCAGGAAGAGACCAAGGCAGAGGATGAGGAGGATGATGAAGCTGCTGCAGAGCGCAGGGTGAGCAAATGCTGCGTGGTTGTTGTTTTTTGAGAAATTTCGCTCCCGTTATCATGACGTTGACTGTACTATTTGTCTTTAGGTTGAGCTACTTGACACTGAAACTTAAAGGGTTTGAAGTGAAGCAAAAGATTTTTGTGGGGGGTAGATCTGTGCAATAAGTTGCATGTTTGTTGTTTGCATTTCTTCTCTGTAGGGCCTTCAGCGCAGAGCCACACCGCACCCCAGTGAGCTGAAGGTGATGAAGAAGGTGATAGAGGAGAGGAGGAATGAAGTCTACACTTCCAGACCTGATGGAGAAGAAGAGGCTGTTGACCCAGAGGTACATAAATCAGACTCTCTAATCATTACTGTGAGTATTGGCTGGTAAACTCTAAGGATTATTTGTGAATATGGCCCTTCATCCACTTTTATAGATAAAAAAGACAGTTTTTAGGCTTTGCTGATCCCCAGTAGTTACCTTCAATTATCCTCTTTATCTGCTGGTCGGGTAGATCTTGACATACTGAAATGATGTTATTGTTTTTTCAGGAGAAACGACTCAGTGACCTTTCCAATCAGAGCCACGACTCTCAGGTGTCTAACAGCACGCTGTCGGCCACCTCCCATGAGGACCGTCAAAATGTGACTGCAGCCACACAGAGAGAAGATCTCGTGGAAAGCCATTACCCTCAGGAGGAGGAAGACCTGGATGACATGGAGATGGAGTACATCGAGGTGATTACCGACACCACCAAATAATAAAATAACTAATTGTATCTACACCCAATCTTCCTGTAAAACTCTAAAAATCTCATTTCCCTCCTTTAGCCTACTGTGCACTTTGCAGAAGAACCCATCATCCGAGGTGGGGAGGAGGATGATGAAGAAGACGGGGAGAACGGCGAGCAGAGCGACGAGGAAGACGAGAGGCCGTTTTTTCCCGCAGAGAAGCAGCGGCTAATCAGGAAAGACACACCACACTACAAGAAGCACTTCAAAATCACCAAGCTGCCCAAACCAGAGGCTGTGGCTGCACTACTACTGCAGGGCTTCAGTCCTGACGGCCTCAACTCACCAGCACAGGCTGCAGAGGATGAGAAGGATGAGGATGAGGAAGAGGAAGAAGACGAGAGTGTTGGTACCCCTCAACACCATCGCAGAATAGATGAGCTGGAGGACAGCAGGCATCAGGGCAACTCCAGTCAAGCAAAGGTAAGAGAGAGATTCAGGCTTAAGTAGGATACAGTTTGGTACATTGGCTTGGATAAGACTGCCCTTACCACCCTGTAAGCTGCATTATTGAGTGTTCTGTTAGCACTTTTAATGGATGTTATGTTGCATGCAGGGTCATTGTGGAAATGAGGACACCTACCCTTGTGCTATAAATCAAGGGTGATAAATATATATACTTTTCAGGAGTTGATAACTTAGGCACAAACTCACTGGTAGCAGCTGCCTTGCTTCTTTTGAGTGCCGTCCTGTACAGAAACATGGTCCCCTCATCAAAAGCCTGCACACATATAATGCACTAACACCACTCTCATATGTGAGATCAGCTAGAAACCATTTTACAGGCCTGTTTCCATTCAAGTCTGCTATCGGTCCACAAGCAGGTAACACACCAGAGACTAATTCTTTAATCAACTCTGCCTTTCTTGCACAACACCGGCCCAGTTCGGCACTAAGCTTCTCACCATTACCAGCAACCTGCTAATATAATTGAATAATTACATTTTCACTCTGCTTTTAAAACATTGTGCGTGTTTGCTTCCAAGTGCGAATGAAGCTAGTAAAGTCTGTTCAGGTGCTGCCCATGTTAATGAATCTCCTTGATGATCTTTTGTATTTTAGGGAGACGTAATGAGACGTTTATTTACTGTGCTAATTACTGAAATTCTTTTTAACACAAAGATCATCTCTTCAAATCTGTTTTTGTGTGTATTTTTTATGGATGTGGGTCTGTTTGTGTGGCTGAACTCAGGCCAACCAGAACATGTATTGGCAGAGTTGGAATGTGAGATCCAACGAGACTTGTTAGCATTATATAAATTAAAATGTAATTTGTTAGAAAATATTGTTGAATTTTTATCAGTGTTATCTTGTAATAAACTTTCTACTTTTTCTTTTTTAGATTAAGCTGCCCAATAATTTTTCAGTCTTTAGATTCGTTAAGACTTTCTACTGGAAGAAATTCCTATTTATGGTTTGGAGGCTGGGCTTGTGTTCAAGAGCTTTTGCCTTCTCTTGTCCGCTCTCTCTACACACTTGTGTATTTTTTGGTTTTGTTGTGGGGGTTTTTTTTTGCACTGTTGCTCAGCTCCTTGGTCTTGTCTTTTCATCTCTGCCTGTATTTGCTTTTGGTGGCTGGGGAGCGAATGTGGAGACGCCTCTGCTTCTAGGTGGTCCTACAACCTGCAAGCAGATAGAGAAATATTGAGTGTGTGAAGTCAATGGAAAGTGTAAATAAGTTTGTGTGCGCGTGTGTGATCGAGTGCATAGTTTTTAATTTGGCCTGACTAATCCGCATGCCTCTCGCTGGTTCCTGTCCTAACAGGGGGTGTCATTTGATCAAGTCAATAATCTGCTGATTGAACCTGCTCGAATTGAGGAGGAAGAGGTCTGTACCTACTCTTTCCCGTCCAATCTGTGTATCTGTCCCTCACTCTCCCACTCAGTCAACCTCCTGTACGTAGAAGTGGAGTAAACAGCACCAGAAACCTAGTTAATCCAAGCCGATCACAAGGAAACTTTTTAACCACAGCTTGTTATTAGGAGGGTCAGTGTGGCAGAACCTGGGAACCAGACTGAAGTGTTACTTATTAAATTCTTTTATTTCTTTATTGGAAAGCAGGAGTGCACACTGACATTTTAGTAGTAAATGTGTAGCTTGCACCACCATTGTCTGTGTTTGGGTCTAACACAAGGCAGATGTGACACTTACGTGGGCATTTTGTGCCTACATCTAATTGAGCTTGTTGTATATTGTTACAGAGACACCAAAATATTAAATCACTCATTACTTTCTGGAGATTGATAACATTTTCATATTGGATCAAAGCAGTCTCTTTATTTTCCTAATTGTTTGTAGGCTGTGTCTGTTAACTCACACAGCTTTATCAGAAGCCTCCACATTAACACTGCTGGATAAATGGTAAGAATAGGCCTAAAATACAAAAGTAGTGACCCTTCATGCACCTGGTATTCCCTGTACTAACAGGATATCTAGGATATCTTCAGAATACAGTGTTTTTACACTTGTTCCTCTTTGTCTTTCCGTCTTTAATCTTAAACGCTGTAATTCCTTAAATTTGTCAATTTTAGCTGTAGACATGTTGTAAGTCACAGTCTAACATCAGGTTCTGGCACAATGCACCCCTATTGCCTTTCTTCTGCATCTGCTGCTTCGCTCTCCTTTATCCTGTTCACGCCATCTTGCTTTGGAATAAATGTGCTGGTAGTGCTGTGATGTTGCAAATAACTTCAAGTATCCTCAATATTAATATTCAGGTTTACATAGTGAGATGGTTTGTAACCAGAGAAGGAGCTCCATATGGCTGATGTTGAGGTTTAGTCATGTAAACCTGTATAAGTAACACATGGCCGATGTTTAAATGCAAGAAAGAGCTTGTTTGATATTTGCTGAATTTCTATTGCCTCCTTTGCATGATTATTGCTTGAAATACTGTGTCAAATATTTTAGCTAGGTAAGGAAACTTTCCACTCACCAAATAAGTAGACCTTAATGAATAATGCCATCTCATTTCAACAAACACTGGAGGCTTAACAGCACGAAACACTCCAAGGTCTTCTCCTCGTGCAGAATTCATCACTCTTCGTCTGTTTCTTTACACTTTCTTTTTCCTTCTGTCTGTTCCTCATTTGTCTCCATTCCTCCCCATTTCTGCATGGCTTACAACTGTACAGAATACACTACTTTTTAAAATTATTATTATTTAGAGTTAATATGGTAAGGGTCTCTGCTAGTGTGTGTTTAATGGTTATGGATTAATTTGCTCCAATTTTCATGTGATGCTTTGAGTTGGCTTTAAAAAGTTCAGGCAATTATCATTTGGACTGACAACGTGCTCCTGAGGAAGCAGCACTGACTGATGCCATCTACTGGCAGGAGGTCACCAAGTTAAAATAATTATGGATGGGGGCTGGTATTGAGACCTGTGTCTTTAAAAATCTGCCCTGAGATAAGTGTTCTGTGGGTATTCACTGTTGGTTTCGTTGACTCCACTACTGCTCAACTTGCAGCATTCGCTGACCATTGTTAGACAAACAGGCGGTCTGGGCATCAGTATCGCTGGAGGGAAAGGATCAACGCCTTACAAGGGTGATGACGAGGTGAGTTGGGTACCTGAAGTTTGTACATGCTTGAGATAATGAAGTTGCAAAAATTATGTTTAATTTTATTCTTGGTTGTGTTTTAAGGGAATTTTCATCTCCAGAGTGTCTGAAGAGGGTCCTGCAGCAAGAGCGGGGGTGAAAGTGGGAGATAAACTCCTAGAGGTAAACAGTGAGCATACTTGCACATATGATCACATACTTTGTATATTTACTTTCACTCTTTGTATTTTAGAAAAACATAGAGCTTTAAAAGTCGACATGTCTGCCAATGTTATTCAGGTAAATGGTGTCGACCTCCACGAAGCAGAGCATCACACAGCCGTGGAAGCTCTCCGCAGCTCTGGTGCTACTGTTTCAATGATAGTACTGCGGGAGCGCATGGTGGAACCAGAGAACGCCATCACCACCACACCACTGAGGCCAGAGGATGATTACTTCCCACGGGAGAGACGGAGCAGCGGCCTCGCCTTCAACATAGAGACCAGTCCCAGTGGGCCAAGACCGCGGTTCTCCACCTGTCTGATCCGCAATGACAAGGGGCTGGGATTCAGCATCGCCGGAGGCAAAGGTTCCACACCCTACCGCACAGGAGACACGGTGAGATTCAGCTAATTACCAGCTGTTGTCCTCCAAAGGCAAAGCCCTCTAACTGTTGACACAATATTTAAAGCCGTCTGACAAGTGACAAATTAATGGAAAAGCAATACAGAGTCAACATCAACAGCTGCAGACACAACTAATACAGGTATTAAAAGGCCTACTTAAAGGGTAATAAGAGGAGATGTCTTGGAAGTTAGGAAATAAAGTCACAAAGCGTTTACAGTAACCGCCTCCATCTTTTAGGGTCATCTGACTACGGCGTTTACAGTCATCACCACGGTGACAGAGATATGAATAGCCAGCCTTCAAACTTGATAGGTCTGTTGTAACTGAACACGGTGATGTGTATACTTGGGCCAGCACAGTGTTGCAGTGCATCTCTTACAGCTTTAGGAGCACCCAAAGAGGAGAGGACTCATAAACCAATGATTTAGGCAGGTCTGATTGTAAGTTTCGCCTCTTTTTTTAAAAACTTTTTTAAATGGATGCAGTGACTTGCCTGGTTGTTAGTCAATCTGAGGAGGGGGTTGCAGTGGGCTTTGCTTGTGTTTTCATGTCATGTTTCAGTGGAACAATCTGGCAGCCCAGTGGGATTGTATGTTGTCATTGAAATCATTGAATTTGTTTTAACAAAGGGGGAAATATGTCTTAAATGTGATACTACTGGCTATCATGATCCAGTCTTTTCTCTTGTTTGTGTGTAATCCTGGTTATGATTTCTGTGGCTGAAGAAAAATCCAGCTTGTCTGGGGTCACATACTGACTGATTGGTGATTCTCGTGCAGGGTAAATGCAGTTAGCACACAGATCTATCACAGCATTCACAGCATTTTACCACCAACACTGTTATCTGAAGCTTATCAACACAACCTCTTATATTTAGTTCTAGCTTTGAAGCAGCCTGAGAAAGTCCATAAACAATTATGAATTAGAGTGATTTAAAGAAGTATTTGCATCTATCTGGTTTTAGGGAATCTACATTTCTCGAATTGCAGAAGGTGGAGCAGCACACAGAGACAGCACTCTGCGTGTAGGCGACAGGGTGATATCTGTGAGTACTAACATTCCTCTTTGTTTGGCTGTAATAATGTTTACTGATTTTAAAGCAGAAACAGCTATTACTTCTTGGATATTTACAGCTTATCCAAAAGTTTCTTATATTGAGAAATATATGAAACATGATATTGATTTCCTCATTTTCATATGAGATTGTTTAATTTTAGTTGAGTCTGCATCATTGCTTTTATCACTGCTTACATTTTACCACTAAGACACTCCTGCAGAAAATAAACGGAACTCATCATTTAGATAAGACAGAGCACTAACATGACCATCACCCTAATACCAGCTTTCAATCTCATATAGAGCAGTTATTCTTAAAACATTAAAACATGTTATTAACAGGTCGTAGATTATACAGCCCAGATGCTCCTACACGACCTTCCTCTGCTAATCACACTCCAAGCTTGGCTTTGTTCTCCTGTATCTCACTGCAAATCAGTAGCTGTTAACGTTTTTGTCCGAGGACAACCATGCAGCTTTGTTTACCAGAGTATTAATGATGAATGTAACACTGCCCCTTCTGTCTGGATCCTCTTTGCCTTTTCTCTGGGTTTCTTCTACTCTCTATTGCAGCAGTATCCCTCTTGCGTCGCTCTTTCTGTTTGCCTTTTCTTTCCTATTGTCACACTCTTCTGCATGCTCACTAATGCATTGAGTCCTTGTCTGCTTGGTGGTGGGCATGGTGTTGGGTGGTGTGGTGCTGAGCCTGTTTCCCTGCTGATGTGGTAGACATACGTTACCAGAACAGCAGTTGCAGCAGCGCGTCAGACCATGGTAAGAGCTGGTACTGCCGGGTCAGTGCTAACCCCTGCTCGTTGCTACGGACCAGAAGTTATTAAGATGATGTGTCTACATACGGTTTTGGTTGCTTTTGTTGACTTAAGATCAAATGTTTTAAAGGGACTACTTAGTTCCCTTTGTGTTTTTTAAGTTAACAAAGGCAAGAAAAGTATGGGAAAGTGTTAAAGTGATTTACTTTAGAAGATGGCAGCATGAGCATTTAATCTTTCCTAAGGGGGGTTTGATTTAAAAACTAGTTTTGCTTGCTTGCAGCTTTTCTCCCTCAGTAAACCTCTGCCAGCTTAACTTACCTGCAGCAGCACAGTGTTACACCGCTTTCTCTTTTCCACTGAAGCTGATCTGTAAAGGTGTTGGGTTTTTATAATTAACTGTACTCACTTTGGTGCATTCACAAAATCTCTAAATGAAAGATCAGAATGTGTTTGATGTTTTAAAGCGTTCACTTTTAGCTTTGAGTGACACGATGCAGAATCTGATGTTGGCAGGACACAATGTCCAGCATGCATCTGCTCTCAAATATATACTGTGCGTTTTACAAATGATCACTTGGAGCATCCTGGTGGGCTTACACCCTCCGTGGTTGGTTTTACTGTTGATCCAGATCAATGGTGTAGACATGACAGAGGCCAGGCATGACCAGGCAGTAGCACTCCTTACCGGCACCTCCCCCACCATCGCACTATTGGTGGAGCGAGACCTGAATGCACCAGGGGGCTCGCCAGGTCAGAACCGGGCACGTGCCCACTCACCACCACCCCCAGAGCCTTCAGAGTCTCCGGACCAGGAAGAGGACGGCATTCAGGGGAACCACCTGGGCCGAATGGAAGATGAGTACCCCATTGAGGTGAGACAAAGAGGTCTAAACTTCTTCAGTATGTATAATGGCTTGTTTTTTAGATGTTGCAGTGGTCAGCGCTGTAGGAACCTCATTCGAGCTTGATTTCTGTTCATGTGGGGCCCCCCCACCCCACCTTATCCCTAATGCTGTGCAGCTCTAGAGAAGATGGTGCATGGTATGAAAGTCCAGTGTGATTAAATGTGCCATAGGCTGTAGTCTGGTGAGATACTTTGTGATGCAGTAGAAACTTGGGGGTTTGTTTATTTTGCACAAAAAAAGCTGTAAAAAAATCACCCTGTGTTGCTATATTCACTTTGTTAGATTCTGGCTAGAAATATGTTATACATTCCTAAAAATCTGTGATCCAAACAGGAGGTGACCCTGATGAAGTCAGGCGGCCCTCTGGGCCTGAGCATTGTGGGAGGTAGCGACCACGCCAGTCATCCTTTCGGCATTAACGAACCTGGGGTGTTCATTTCAAAGGTGCCACAATGAAAGATTGGTCTTTTCCTTATTTAAATGCCTTTGTGTCTCCCAAACGGTTTGTCGTGTGTCTAACCCTCCATGCTTCATTTTTTCAGGTGATTCCTCAAGGTTTGGCTTGTCAAAGCGGACTACGTGTTGGTGACAGAATACTAGAGGTGAACGCCATCGATCTGCGACATGCCACACACCAGGAAGCTGTGCGTGCTCTGCTGGCTAACAAGCAGGAGATCCATATGTTGGTACGGAGGGATCCTTCACCACCTGGGATGCAGGAAATTTTGATCCAAAAGCACCCAGGGGAGAAGCTTGGCATCAGCATTCGGGGAGGAGCCAAGGGTCATGCTGGAAACCCCTTCGACCCTACAGATGAGGGCATCTTCATCTCGAAGGTTCTCTTTAAAGCACCTCACACTTTGCAAACTCATCTAGAGTTTAACTGTGTTTACAGTAACTTCCCTCTGACTTTTAACTGTTTTTAAACAGCTTGTTAAGGTTGTGTGACGTATTAACTGTTGATTGATGATCGTCTTCAGGTGAGTTCAACCGGAGCAGCAGCGAGAGATGGAAGACTGCAGGTTGGCATGCGTATCCTCGAAGTGAACAACCACAGTCTGCTGGGAATGACTCACACAGAAGCAGTGCGAGTACTTCGTGCTGTTGGGGACTCTCTTGTCATGCTGGTGTGTGATGGCTTCGACCCTCACAAAGTGGCAGCTGTGGAGGTGAGATGCCATGAGCAATCAGATGTGAACTAAAGTTATCTTGGCTGTAGTGATGTCAACAGAAAACACGATAATGATATCAAACCGCATTCTGAGCATATTTTAGTAGCTTGGCTCTTTTTTTAGCAAAGCTTTTTGGTTTATTTCCAGGCATCTCCTGGCATCATTGCCAACCCATTTGCAACCGGCATTGTACGCAAGAACAGCATGGAGAGCATCTCTTCTATAGATCGAGACCTGAGCCCAGAGGAGATGGAAATAATTCAGAAGGTACAACACTAATCTAACACCAACAATAAATTTCACCTCATGTAATGTTTTAACTTTGATGTTCACTAAATGTTTTGAATCTCCAACAGCTTTACTTATCTGCCTTTAAGGGTTTTATACATGAGAAAGTGCAGTGCAATTTAGTGTCAGCTGGGCGATATGGCCTGAAAATAAAATCTCTTTTTTCTCACCAAATCTGATTTTCGATTTTTTTTTTCTTTTCTTTTCAAAAAACATAATTAAACTTATTAAAAATATTTCTTTTTTTTTGTATCGCAATTCCCATCCTGCTTTCCAGATCACTGACATTATTTACTTTCTTTTAGCTGGCATTCATTCATATAAATTATATGAATGAATACCAGCTAAAAGAAAACAAATGTCATAACTTTTCCACTGTGTACATGACTTCATATCTTGCATAGAAATATGCAACACAACAGCATCCATGATCTCTTTCCATCTGGATCCTTATCATACAGGATCCACTGCTGAAATAATTCCCGATGTTGGTCGTCTCTTAACGAGAGTTTGTGGGCAGAAGTTGACGTCTGCATCTCGTAGAGAGCAGCATTTCTCACTGCAGTTATACGTACAGCTGAATCCCAGGCATGAGTGACGGCTCACTTCACTGTAAATCTGTCAGACAAACACCGTTCTGGTGTGGAGGGAGGACTAAGTCCGCTGCTAACTAAGGAAAAAAATCCAGATTTTTATAAAAATAAATCTCCAGAAATGGAAAATTTGATTTATCGATTAATCGTCCAGCTCTAGTGTCATCCAAACTGAGCTCACCAGCATTCAAAGCAACATGTGAATAAAATGTGTAGTTCAGCATTTCTGCCGCCCCATCACTGTGCTTCCACAGCAGTTTTGTGGAATTTCACCATCTCCATCTTGTGCAATGCACACCACATGTTCACATTTTTTGCCAAAGCAACCACAATGCACCAACACCATGTTTATATTGGGCAGATTAGCTTTTGGGAGCCTGCCCGTGCTGAAGGAATGTAGGGGTTTTGTTTGTGTATTGAATGCTATGCTACTGTCACTCCTCTGCAGTATTTTAGATCAGGGAGATATTTGTGTTAACCACCTCTTATCATTTTGCAAACAGCAATGCTGCTGAGGTTTACAGGATGAAGAGTGGCCATTTATATGATTTATAACATGAATTTTTGCTTTTCTCTAGGAGTCTGAGATGGTGAGGGAGACGTCACAGTGGGAACGAGAGGAGATGGAGAAAGTGGTAAGAGAAACATCATTGTTTGGGTAAAAATATATCTGTCATCTCAGCACAGTGATGGAGAAAAATCTGTTTCAATGTAGCTAAAAAGAAAAGAAAAGAGCTTTAAAGTCAGATGCTCCGGTTTGTCTGTCACCGGGTGAATGAAGCTTTTCCTCTGCACCCTGTGTGGGTAATTTTGTTTGACAGAACTGTTCCTACAATGTCCCATCTTGCATGCTTTTTCTGCTCCCATAGCAACATGAATAGAGTACTTTTTAATGTGTGTGGATTCTATCCTTTTTTTTCCCTTCTTTTCATCTTTCCTTCTGGTGTGTTTGGTGTGATACTAAATCATCCAATCATCCCACCTCCCTCTCTGCTTCTGTTTTTCTCCTCTTCACCCCCTGTAACTTCTTTCCTCCGCTGAAAATTTCTCTCCGTCCTTTCGTTCACCCATCATTGCATTACTGTGTGGCTGTGTGTGGTTGGGTATCTTCCCCCTCTGTACTCTACTCCTCCCCTTCCTATCATGGTGAAGGAGCGCATGCGCTTGGAGCGTGAGGAGGCAACTCGCCTGCTAGAAGAGGAGACAGAGGTGAGACACACCTCATCGGCAGGTGCTCAGACAAACACACTGTCTGGGCAGAACTGCAGTTTAGCCACAAACACCACAGAAATGCCACCACAGCCTTTTTGCTTTTAAAAGTTCTTCTTGTTCAGAGTGGATTAGTTTTACTGAAGAAGATCCCGAAAAACGTGTGTTGAGTGTTGCTGGTGAGACAGGAAGGCCATATAAAACATTTTTGCTAGAAGTTTTTGTTGGTTTTCAGCAGTTTTTTTTTATTAATCAACAACACAGCAAAATTACCCTCCTGCTACAGCATAAGGAAATTTACGTGTTTTACTTATTTATGAAGCCACCCGACACTAGCATCAAAGTTTGACTTGACATGCTTTCAGAACAGAAATCTGCTCAAACATACACCAGTCATTGAAAAATTCCCTTCAGTCTCACTCCTGGAGGTACACCAAATCAAGAATGGCGGAAATGGCTGCTGGGCTGTTGTATTTTTTTTAATAGGCAAGGCAGTTTATTTGTATAGCACATTTCATGTACAGGACAATTCAAAGTGCTTTGCATAAAACAAAAGCAATACAGATGTTAAGAAATAGTAAAGGGCAGCAACAAACAGCAAGAATCACAATAAAATCATAAATTACTTTAAAATTATTTAAAAAGTTCAAAAGTTACCGTGTAGAATTCATTCAAAGGCGCATAAGAAAAGAAACGTTTTTAACCTGGATTTTAAAATGTCTACATTCGGTGAAAGTTTAATCTTCACTGGCAGTTTGTTCCACTTGTTCGCAGCATAACAGCTAAATGCTGCTTCTCCATGCTTAGTCTGGACTCTGGTCTGGACTAGTTGACCAGAATCTTTGGATCTAAGGTTTATATTCTCTGAACATGTCACAGATGTATTCTGGGCCTAAACTGTTCTGGGATTTGTAAACGATCAGAAGGGTTTTAAAATCTATTCTGTGACTAACTGGAAGCCAGCGTAAAGTCTTAGTCCTGGTTAAAACTCTAGCAGCAGCGTTTTGGATGAGCTACAGATGTTAAAAGACCATTACAGTAATGAAGTTCACTGGAGATGAATGCATGGATGAGTTTCTCTTGGTCTTTATGGGAGACTAAACTTTTAATTATGTTGGTGTTTCTGAGCTGGTAAAAAGCTTCTTAGTGGCAGCTTTGATGTCTATCAACACTCCAAGGTTACGAACTTGGTCGGTGATTTTAAGAGCCCGAGTCTCCAGGTGTTTACCAATGCTGA
>JBAMHW010000020.1:8883327-8906705 GCA_037177495.1 Rhadinocentrus ornatus | reverse complement strand
ATGTAGCTGTCTGGCCTTGCACAGCTCATTGTTATAGTTATGCAGGCTTTGTTTGTACAGCTCATAGTGAATTTGAACTTAATTTTTCTGCCATTTCCGCTCAAGCATCCATTACATTCAAAACTTTTAGATTGAAATGATCCAGGAGTCCCTCAACTGACTCCGCACTGGTTGTTGGTAACATAGCTATGCCTTCCACAAACCTAGCACTTGTTCCTTCATTAATGTACCTCTTCCTAACCGAGAAGCAGGTTGTTTGGACATTCTGAGTGATCAGTAAATCAAACAAAATACAAAAATGTTCAGACAAGGCCAAGTCAGTGACCGCAACAGAAGAAATATCAATACCTTTTGAGATAACCAGGTCCAGAATGTGACCTCGAATGTGGGTCGGTTCTTTTACATGTTGCCATAAACCAAACATGTCCAATATAAAAGAAAATACCTTGACATTACCTTCCCCATGTTATCTATGTGAATGTTAAAATCCCCAGTTAAGATAAAATGGTTCAAATCAGTAGAGATAACCAACAATAATTCAGAACATTCACCAATAAAATTTGCACAGTGTCCTGGACTTCTGTAAACGATTAAAAGATAAATAGGAAATGTTTTGAAATATCAGCAATATAAATGAGTGGAAGACAATATATACAGGTCTAAAACAGCTGAGCTCCCATTTTCCTGAGCTAATTGCAGAGAGCCAGCTGGGTAAAATTCACAGTATTCAATTTCAGAAATATGCATTCTTGGATGGCTCAAAAAATTCAGTTGTGTTTTATTCTTTAATTAAACTTATTCATTTGAATATATACTAGTGTGTTTAAAGTTAAAGTTTTTTTTCTAGTCACCTTCTAACCTCTCTGTCTTTTTATTTCCTGTCAGAATATCGGCACCGGACCTTTAAAACTTGACTACAAAACCTTGGCTGCACTGCCCACCACCAGTCTGCAGAAGGTCAATAGGGTAAGTCTCACTAGATGTTCAGGCATCATCAGGCAAGTTTTAAATTTTCTTTTTTTAACATTTTTTTTTTTTTTTTTTTTTAAAGAGGGAAGTGCTCTCAAGTTGTAAATAGTTGGAATTTTGTTTTTGATCCAAGTTTGGAAATGGCCTTCAAAGCTCTGAATAGATCCTTATGGAATCTGTCATGTTTGTGTCCTTGGAAACTCCCAAAGCTGATCAGTTGCACTTTCAGGTGCACCAAACTCCTTCCAAGTGCATAACTCCGAGTTAACGCTGCTTTGATGGCTCCAAGGCCAAACCCATCCAACATATTCTGTCAGCATGACATGATTTTACATAGAGGCTGCAAATGGGTGAAGAATATTGTATGAAGACTAAATCCAACTAGGAAGAACAGAAGAAAGGCTGTAGAAGAAGTGCAAGGGGAAAAGTATGCAAAAAATGGAGGTCATGAAAGGAAGTGTGAAGAACAGGCCCAGTCCTGATGATTAAAGGAGTGGGAGCATTGGTGAGATGGGGGAAGGGGACAGCTGCCAACTACCAACCAGCCTATCCTCTGTGATATTTTAAACTTGCATCTGGCTCGGAGTTGGATGGAGTCTCTAGAGTGGGTGGGGTGGCCTGCAGACGGGGAGGGTTGTTGTCTAAGGGCTATACAAGTGTCTCAGTTTGAGTTACCATAGTTGTCTGTGGAGTAGTTTGAGTGGACGTACAACGCTGCTCTTTTGCCGTGTTACAGTGAGTCGACTGTTCCAACTTCATTATCTATCTTCTGTCTGCTTTTCATCAGCTCTTTTTTTTTCATTTTAAGCTAGATATGTTGACTTTAGCAAGTTAAATGTTTGAGTTTTAGTATCAGTTTCATTCAATTAAAAGTTGTTGCTTTTCATTTAAATTCAGTAAACCGTTTCTGCTTTCTCAAGTTGTGTACACTGTAAATAGACTTTACTTTGGTGCTCCTCTTGTAAATCTATATCCGGGGAGAGCAGGGTTAGCAGCAGCAGCACTTAACCTACATATCATCAGCAGCTGTTCATACTGCATGTGCTGAAGCTGGCGCACGTGGTGCTGCTCAGACTGTATAACAGAAAATAGTTTGTTAGTCACCAGCTTTTCTGTTAACAGACCAGAGATTTATGTTGTAGAGATGTAGAAGTGGATAAATCTACGTTAATGTGTGTTTTACTGAACTTAAAATAAAGAATTAATCAGGAGTTTCTAGTAAATGCTCAAAAAATAACTTGCTTGTCAAAGCTGTAATGTAGTTTTAAAAGTGTGATCTAAATATTTGTGAAACTTATTTGTACTGGAACCAGGTGCAGCCCCCCCATTCCCCTGGAATTATGATGATGATTATGAGTTGGGGTTTTTTCCATATCCAAGATGCTGGTTTGGATTTTTAACCAGTTACAACAGAGGGCAGTTTCTTACAAGATAAAATGTAGGGGAAAAAAGCAGTATTCAACTGTTATAGGAGTTTAATCAGCTACAATTTATTTTCTTTCATGTCTTTGATTAAATCATTTCCACATGTTTTTTTTTATATAGTTGTTGATATTACATACAGCCTTCAAACCTAAAGACTACAAACTGAATTCCTGGTTGACGCGTGCTATTTCCACACTACTGTGGACAGCTCAGTGCGTTGGCATGCTGGCTCGCCAGCAGCCTGACTTTCTTCTCTTGCACCCAAAGCCCAGCTGTCCCTCACAGTCTGTGTCGCTGCCAAAAGGGCACTCGTTCACATTCCATCCCACTGACCCTCATCACAGCACCGACTCTTATAGTCAGCATGTACAGAGTCGCTTCACAATGCTTGTATTCTTAGTCAGGCTATGTTGTTTGTCACAAAGGTCATGTCAAAGAATTCCTCAGCAGTTTGGTGCAGTTAGTAATCTAGGTGGCTTTTTTCTTTTTTTAAAGGCTTTAGGAATCCAAAATCATGTCACGTGTGAGGCTGCACAGTATTCAGTTTCTCTTACTGTCTGTACGACCTGGATGTTCTGTTTAACATCTGCAGCCATGTTAGGGCAGTATGAGCTGAAGGTGTGCTAGAACTTGAGTGCCTCTCTGCTCTGATAAAGTTTTATTTAAAGCTGAGATAGAGAGCCTGGACTGCACGCACAACCCATCATGGGCGCTAAGAAACTTATCATAAAGACTTCAGGAGAGATCTAGTGGTGCAATGACTCTTTTTAGCAGCAGGTGGTTTCTGTGTCAAGCTTCTATTTACAGATTTACACAGCCAGACGCAAGAATTTCTCCTTATCTGAGGTTAATTATGTATTAAATGATGTATGTCTTCAGTATTCAAATTGTCATCGTTACAACAAACATTCACTTCGTATTAGCTTTTGCTGCATTTTTCTGGTTAGATGTGTAGACTAACTGGTTTTGACTTTTGACTTTAATCAACCAAATACAGTACTAATATCATTTTTTTATTAGTGCAGAATCACACATAAATCATTTTTATTACATTTAAAATAAGCTATTTAATTTTAAAGATGCTACAGGCCGTCAACCTTTCACCACCTTACTACAGTAACCCAGAATGAACATTGGTCCAAGAACATGCCTTCAGCAACGTTTTTTTCCCCTGGTTAATGCTACAAGATGCCAAAGTTTCCTTCATACTTGGCACATTATGGGACCATGTTTCCTTTTAAACTGAGCATACTTGATAAAACTCTAAAAATGAAAATCTTCAGAAATGAACCTGATGTTTTTCCTCTGTATCCACTTTTCTTCAGTTCACTTTCTTTGTATTTCTGTGACTTTTGAGTGAGTACAGCTTTTTCTGTTAGTTTACACTACCTGTCCTTCCTCTTCTTTGCTCCTGTTCAGTCCTCTACTTCTGTTACTCTGACTGCTCCCATGGAGGCCCCCCTGCAGGCAAAGTATGGAGCCCCTTTAGAGCCCCCAGGCTTTGGGTTGACAGAACCCACCCAACCACTCAACCCCAATCTGAACACAGAACACAGTCATCTTCATGGATCCCAGTTCTCCTCTAATGGGACATCCAGCACCACTGACAGCGATGGTACAGCCCCAGCTGTTAATTCAGCATCAGCATTTATTCTCGAGGAGGAAGAAGAATGCCTGGTGGACTCGCAGCCTATATGCTTCAAAGAGAACCCTTTCTTGGTGGCTAATCGCAAAGGAAAGGGTCTTCCTCCTAGAGACCAGATCCTATCAGGGCCTCCAGTGGGCTACGGCAGACAAGGTCAACTGCAGCCCTGGTTGTTCAGCAAGGCAAGACGTCTGCCCGTGTGTGGTTTGAAGGCAGCATGCTGTGTTACAGTGCACTTAGTTTCCTGTGTTCCTCTTGATGGATAATTTTTTTTACAGATTGTCGAAAAGTTCCAACTATTGCTTTGTTAATGTAATCCAGTGTAGTGTCTTCGAGTTTTTACAGGTCTAATAGTTGAAGAAAAAGATATTAACAAAAAAAATCAATAAAAGGTGGAATCCTCTGAGGATTAAAATCATATAAGTAAGGTTGCAGGAGGTGCAGCAGTTTGTTTGTCGAAGTTAGATGTGTTGGGTCCAGCGAGCTGAACACTGATGCATGTTTTGCTTTAAGCACAGAGCGTGGGGAACTCTTAAAGTATTCAGTCACCTTGTTAGTACGCATTTAGGATTTATGCCTAATCCAACAGCTGCGAGAAGGGTCATAGGTCACACAGGAATGTGACGTGCAGGATGCAGAGAAAAGAGCATGTTGATCGAAAAAAGGTTGGTTCTGTTTGCTAGACAATAAATTCACAAGATGACTAACCTTTGAATTAACTGTTCTTTTTCAGTCTTGTTGGAGTTTTTCTTTTCTTTCCTTTTCAGTGAACAGAGTGAAACCTCAAGCATCTGTTTAAAGTGTTTTGGTCTTTGTTTTTCTAGGCGCCTTCCTCTGATTACACCAGGACAGACAGCCCAACCAGGGAAGCACCTTACTCTCCCACTATCCAACCGGTGAGCAGCTCCATCATTCATCTCCTTTAGTATTTACTGCCTGCCCTCATACCATCTTATGGTTTATATTATCCTTTCCATGAGTAGTTTCTAGCTATTTTAAAGCTGACCCTCTTGACCTTCCCTCTCACCCTTAGCCCAGCCACCACTCTTCCAACAGCTCCCTGTGTACAGGCAGGGAGACCCGCTTTGTAAGTGGGGCTCTTGGCCCTCTTTGCTATAGCCTGGATTAGTTTGTTTCTGCAAGATGCGGCCGCTGCTCTGAAACCTCTATCCGTTGATAAAACATAACTAGTTGAGCTGCCTCAGTCCCACCAGACTGAAAGCATGTGACTGCTTCTTCATGGCCAGCTAATGCTATGCCGTGTGCAGACTGGATGTGCATTCTTTTAAAAAGTGGGTTTGTCTTTAATGTATCTACTGACCAGCTACGGCTTTAATTTTTATTATAAGATGGTAACAAATGGAATTTATTTATTTTCCTTGAGCAGTACACATCAGCATGTGATAAAAGACTGATTTGGTGATTAGATTTGTGCAAAGTAAATCCTTGACAAGTGTCTTGGGCCCAATCTCATTTCTCTTTGTTACCCCTTCCCCTTACTACTTGCCCCTTTAAAAACGGAGCTAAAAGAGGTAGATTGAAAGTCTGCCCCTATAAACTGGGACAACAATCATACTTAATCAGTAGTCACTGCTGGCTTTTAAGTACGCCGACAGCGACAAGCTGTTCCCAAAAATATTGAGAAATCATGCCATCTACAGCTGTGGTGAACTCTTGCGGGCTATTGACTTTTTTTACGGGTGTCTGCAGCTAAACAATGTAAAAATATATATATACTGCACATCGTTACTGTTTTGTGAAGCTGAAAAATCTCTCCTCATCGCTGTGTCAGACTGATCTTTTCCACATATCCCGGGACACCGGCCCAAAACTAATGCGGCCAACTGGGAATCCTCCCGATTAGCCGACATTGCTCTTGATGCGTGAGAAATTGGAGGTTTAGCGTGAGAAGCCACTCTAATTCGTGAGTCTCACGGCCGATGCGTGAGAGTTGGCAGCCCTGTAAACAAATGTGGCATACCGGCTCACACAGGTTATGTGGTTCACCATCAAGTATGATACTAGAGAGATCAGTGCGCAAGAAATGAGAGCGTTCAGTCGAGATACTCCATGGCAAGACCGATTGTCAAACACAGTCTATGGTAAAGTGAGATTTAAAAAAAAAATAAACTAATGAAAATTATGGCAGACGGCAAACCTGTCGCTCTTATTTTTTCTTACCGTGCAATTAATTGACTTATTGCTTATCGCGACAGGCCTATGTAGGACATAATGTAGAACTTTTGTGTTCAATTAAAATTCATTGTGTGTCTGGGCATACTGTTTCTGTGGCTTTATTTATTAATTTTTTTGCCCTGCACCTCAAGAAAGCTGCGTAGAAACACTTGCTTTCTCATATAGGACAGCAAATTTTTCATACCCCTCCTTTTGAAGTGTTCCTCTGAAAAGTCTTCGTTTGAAGGGGTATATAGCCCTACCACTTACCCCTACCCCTCTGTCCTAAAGGAAATTTGGACTCCCTACCTCTACACGTGAACGCGCAAAACGGAGGGGTAGGGCTAAGTGGTAGGGCCAAGGGGTATAATATAGCGGCTATATGCATTGTTGATGAAACTCAAGTAAATGATATGCACTTACAATTTATTTTTTTTATCATTGTCATAAATCTTTTACATTTTTATTTTAAACATTTTTTTTTTGGCAGGCAAACATTCATTACACCTCCACTCCCACTGCCAAGGACATCACTTCATCAGTGAGTGTTTATGAAGCTTAGAAACACCAGGAGGGAGAAAATATTTTACCCTAGAGATGTTGACTTTTTAAACTAAAAATCAAGCTATGTAGTTTTTTTATTTATTGGCCTGATGAGACACAAAAATGCAAGTGTGTGTAAAAAGCGTAGCTCAGATCTTACTAGGCAAACTATACATCACTGGATGGATGTAGTGTGATTACTTCCAGCTACATAAAATCTAAGTCAATGAATTGTTCATTATTAAATGATCACAGCCTCTTCTGAAGCTTTAAAACCATATCCAGACTTATTTTCTGGATGAGAACGTTATAATAAAGACAAAAGTTAATGCTCAGGTGCATTTCAGCCATTAACTTAATTCATTTTTAATTTTCATACTACTAACATTTTTGCACCTCCTTTCATTTCCCTTATGATAACATATTTGTCTTCTTTCCAGACGAGACCTGGTGCCATTCAGCCAGTTGGGCGCGTGCGACCGAGCACCTCCCCCGCCACGCCAGACAGCCACAGTCCCAACCCCTTTCAGCATGGCCCCTCTCCCTTCAACTCCCAGACCTCTGTAAGACCCCTCACCACCACGTAGGGCTGGTCTCTAACAATTCTGTGCTGCCTACTGAGGCTGCACACCCAAAATAATGACATCCAACACCAACATCTGTGCAGCATTTTCAGATATTTATAAAACTTTGATGATTTTTGTTACCAAAAAAAAGAAAGGCTTGTATTTAAATAGACAGGGGAGTAGACTGTTTAGGCGCTGCTCCATCTTTGCCTTCAGGTACACATGAAGGTTATATGTGGTTAAACTATACTTGCAACTGGGGTGTTGAATTGGATCCTGGGCTCCTGAATCAAATGTAGTCCTGAATAATGTGGCTTTTTGAAATTTATGCTAATTTATTCTTGTGGCGCAGAGCAGAGTTGGTTTGGTAAATAATGATGCTATGATTTCATCTCACACATGCCTGATCGTTTCACAAAGGTGGTCAGACGGAAAAATCTGCCGCACCTGTCCAAGCCCTACTGTCTGTCTTTTTCTGACATACTTCCTCCTCTTTCACATGAAACCAGCTGCCATGCTGCTCACCTGTTCTCCAAAGTCATCTTCAACTTTGCATTGTCTATCCTCTCCTTCATGTCTCTGTCTATCCTCCCAACCTACTCTTTTTACCCACACCCTCTTTACCACATGGACCTATCCTACCCTCCATGACTCCTCATTCCCCCACCTGCAGCCTCGCGTCCCCTCCCCCACTTCGCCTGATGAGATTCCAATGAATGTCAAACAGGCATACAAGGCGTTTGCCGCTGTGCCTCGTTCACTGGCAGTGCTGGAGCCGCCGCAGGTAGGCCGTGCTGCCCGGCTTTGACCGGGTCTTAACAACACAAGCATGCTGTGCTGGCTGGTTGGTCTCGCACTGCTCCCCACCTGACGGAAGCAGGCTGATCTAAATGAAGCCTGCGTCTTGTTGAGGGGGGCCTGTGACGTGCTGTGACGTGTGGAATGCGTTCATCTCGATTTTTGTGCTCCACTGCCATCATCTGTCATACTGGTGTTGCCTCATGATCCATTCGTCAGTTCATGTGTGGCTCATACACTAATGTTTAGTCCCACATTATTTTTATTTATTGTATCCGAGTGTCTAACGATTCTGCCTGTTCTATATCTCTGAGTTTCTCCTGATTTTCTTTTAGCTAACAATCATTTCCTGCTCTGTCAACAGGACCTTTATGGTGTGAGGAACAATTTCCACCCACAACAACCTTCTCCAGAGGTGAGTAAACATATAAGCACAGATTGTATTGTAAACAGCAACTGTAAAGCACAAGGACAATACTGGCCCACACATAACTTGTTTATAAGACATTTTTAAATTAGTTTGCCATTGGTACTTATATTCCCATGTGCTGTGTAGCCACAGTAGAAATAAATTCCTAATGAGTGGGTTATAAACAAGAACAGGAATCGGCTGTTAGATTGTCTTGCCAAGAACCTCAAAAACACAAAATATTTGTTGCTAAAACGTAGAATTTAAACCCCACTTTCTAATTTAACATTCAACCAGAACACACATCAGTGTAGTGTAATCTTGTTTTGCAATTCCACTTAACAGTCTTGCAAATGTGTTTGAAAAAGGTTGAGGGTTTTATTATGTCATTTTTGGGTCAGTTTGGTGTTTAATTAATGAAGGCAGATCCTCCAGCTGTCTGACATGCTCAGAATGTGCTGTACTGATTGTCTGGTGGTGACGTATGTGACCTTTTCAGCCTGAGTTGGACAACGAGGTGTTTGATGACCTAGATGGTCAGGAGGTAGCTGGTAAGGGTTTGACCAGCCATGTCTCCCCTCGGCCTTCTCTCCCGTCTGACCGCCGGGAGTATTTAAGCCTGGCAGCAGTGCCTCGCCTCTCCAGGCTTTCCCAGGATCTGCAGGTATCCACCGCCTCTGCCACAGCTAGAGTAGCCCTGGTCATCACTGGGCTGTGGTGTGTTTGGCCTCATCGTGGTGGTGGTGTCTCTGCTCCCAGAAACTGGGACACAGCTATGCTACTTCTGTTAGCAATGTGACTTTCATTTCACAGACCTGAAATCAGCAAAATGGTGCTGGGCTCTAATTTAATGGCTAATTCTTTTCTTATTTTTTGGTCTAATGCTTCTGTCCTCTGACATCTCTGGCTGCAAATGGCTTTGCAACATTACAACTTTTTGAAACTGTTTTATCTGGTAGAAATAGCCCAGGAGTTCATATCTCAGTGTTAATGTCTTCTAACTTCCATGTTGTCTTGTAATCCCTCAGAGTCCGTCTCTTGGTCGTAAGAACAGCCCAGAGCAGCGCTCTTTCAGGGATAGGCAGAAGTACTTTGAGATTGATGTGAAGCAGCAAACACCAGAGAAACCCAAACCACGGGTCTCCCTAGTTGGAGAGGATGACCTCAAGAAAATGAGAGAAGAAGAAGGTTTGTTTCTAGAGCCAACACGTGAGCTGTCCCTTTCCCATAGCTCATAAAAACATCTTACTTGGTTCAACTTGCATCTGCATTTACAAATGTATCTTGATAATCTCTCCCCAGAGAGGAAGTTTGAGCAGCGGGCACGGGAATACCTGCTTGATGAAGATGAGGAAGATGAGGAGGAGGACCTGGCTAAGCAGGTAGCACAGATGAAGGCCACGGGCAAAGTCTTGTTGGATGGAGTGGAGTACAAGGTAGAGCCAGTATCTACCCCATCTCAACACTGTTCTACACCACCAAGCTACAACGTCACACCACCAAGCTACTGTGGCAGCTCAGGGTGAGAATTGTGTAATTTTTTTTATCATTTACTATTTTACATTCCTCCTACATATTTATAGCTATTTTTTCTGTGTTTAGGCCTTCATCGGTTGATGGAAAGGGAGACTTTCAAAGAAATTCACTGGAAGACAGCTTCAGGCTGGAGCAGAGGCCCAACTCTATGACAGGGTAATTAAAACAACAGGACATGTATACAAATTTTGTAAATGATCCGTTAGTCACATTATTTCTCACTTCTGATAATGTCTTGCCAGTTTGATCCCAGTGTACCCAGGGGAGTCGTCCGCTCCCATTCGTACAGCTAAAGCAGAGCGCAGACATCAAGAGAGACTCCGCATGCAAAGCCCCGAGCTGGCAGTGGCCCCTGACAAGGACCTGTCCCCTGCAGAGAAACGAGCTCTGGAAGCTGAGAAGAGGGCCATGTGGAGGGCAGCACGGTAAAATCAATGTTACGCACAAAAAAAAGAAAGAAAGAAAAAATTATATGGCTAGTGTATTAAGAAACATTTAGGTACATTTATAAAGACAGCAATTATCCCCACAAGACTATTACTACATTTCCTGATTGCGGTTATAAATTAATATTCAAATTAAAATAAGATTAATGATTAATTACATTAGATCAAGACAACTAATGGCACAGCTTTAAGGTGTAATTTGAGTCTTTATGAAACCTTGGGTGGCCACAGTAGAGCAGCAATAAAAACTTAAAATGAACTGAGCACAATCTGAAAGTTTAACCTAACTATAACCTAAGTTTAACCTAAAATGGCTCCCATTTCTATATCTAGGCAGTTCAGATTGTATGCTTCACTTTGTCGTAGTCTCTTTAACCCTAGAAAGTTTGTTAGTCAGTAGAAAAGCTAGAACTTGTGCTAAAAGAAACCTCATGGGCAAACACACACTTGGGTTGTCCATGCTGATGAATACAAAGTTTAAGAACATGAAATACAACAGAAGATGTAGAGGGGCTGTATGTTCTGCTTAAAATAATTAATTTACTGCTTTGTCTTCACATAGCAAGTATTTATTTTACTGCTCAATCAATCATCAATTTGAAATCATAATTTTCAGTTAAATCTTAAAGCAACATGTTGCCCAAACCTCAACAGGTATGATAACTAATAAACAGCTGCACATTTATGTAGGGTTGGAAATGTCTGGGAAAAAATATTAAATGGGTTTCTTTCATATCTGTGAAGAAAAAAAAACCAACGTAGATTTGTTCATTTTATAAATGTTGTTTATGGTCTAAAACACAGTTCTCACAGACATCTAAGTTAACAAAAGATGTGTCGTGACAATATCTTGTGTGTGTGGCCAGTCATGTCTTAAATTTGTCTAATTATTCCCCGTTTTACTATTTGTGTTTTACCTTCCATTCTTTGGTTTTTTTCTCTTTCTGTCTTTGTGCCTTACTTCCTCTTCGCATCCCTCCTTCATCCTGGTGAACATTTTATTCCAAACCCTCTTCCTCTCCATCCTTTCCCTCCCATTTCTGTGGTTTCATGGGTCTTAGGCCCTATGGCCTTGAGGAAGATATTAGACAATATGAGCAGGACCTGGCAAAGAAGCTCTACCAGGCCAGAGTGAGGGCTTCGCAGGGTGCTGCTGCAGCCCCCCCGCCCCCCACTTCCTCCTCTACCTCCTTCTCTGCAGCCTCCCAGCTCAGGTCTGCTCCATGGCCCCAGCCACCAGGGCCAGATGCACGGCATCGTGGGGTGTGCTGGGGTGCTTTGTTGTTGGGGTATTTTGCTAAAGGCTGAGTTCAGAAAGGTCCAAGAGCACTCAGCAACACTGATGGTGCTTCCACTGCCTTTCTAGTGCCGTTTTGCTTCTGCACGTCCCTGCTATTTCTGTTCCTAGCTCCTTTAGGTCCCTGCCTCTCTTTTCTCTGTCTTGTCCTCCCTCTCGCCCCACAGCACTTATTTTCATTTGCGCCTTGCTGCTCTCTTTTTATACATTATTTGTACTAACAGTAAGTCTGCAGTAAGTTTGCAAGCTATATGTGAGTTTAAGGGTAAACCTGCCGGCAGTAGGAAGTCCTTTTCCTGGAATGCCTCCCCCTCTTTTTTTAATCTTGCTATTAAATAAAATTAATCATTGTCAAAGCAAACCAGGACAAGGAGTACCCAAAATTAGTAGAAATCAGCCTACATCTGCTCATGGAGGTGTATGCCTGTCAGTCTTTGTCGTTTTCTTTCTCTCTTAGTTTTCTCAGAACATTTTTATGACTGCTGCTGTTCCCTGTGTAGGATGAAGTCTCTGGAGCAAGACGCACTGAAAGCTCAAATGGTCATTGCCAAGTCTCGCGATGGGAAGAAGCGTGGGACACTAGACCAGCTGACAGAGTCACCCTCGCCTGCTCCAACACCTTCTCCCACTCCCATGGAAGGTAAACTGCTATTATCAATACAGTTAGGAATTAACCTTGTAGTTGATCATTTATTATTAATATGTCTGGATCCTCTCAGCAGTGTTAAACGTACTTGAATACACTTGTTTTTCTGACAGAGCTCAATTCTCGAGGATTAACTTCGCCAGGCAGGCTGGTAAGTTAAACCTTTTTCCAGTTTCCTAATTTACAATTGGGTCTTTACTGTTTAACATCTTGTCCATATGTCAGTGTTTTCCCTTTGTCTGCAGAGCTTGAATAATCAAATATTTGAAAAAGGTTGTAGTGCTAACTTTGCAGTCTGTATAGGGAAGCTCTATTTGAGAAATTAATTAAGGCAGTTTGTTTACAGGCGGGGAAATGTACACTTGCTGAAAGTCATTGAAATGAAGCTACCATCCTGCTTACTGTCCCTCTAGTCAGAGTTGACAGCAAACATTGCTCTCCTTCATATGCCACAGCTGATCATTTAAGTCACCCATAAGCCTCTTTCCTTTTTCCATTTCTTCATCCTCTTCTTTTCTTGGTATATTCACCTTCCATCATTTTGTCCTCCTCTGTACATTTTCCCACCCTCCTATTTTCTTTTTCCTTTAACCTCTCCCTCCGCTCATTCCTGTTTGCTGTCCTTCTAGTCCCTGTCATCAAAGAAGTTTGACTACCGACAGTTTGCTGCCATTCCTTCTTCCAAACCCGTATACGACATCCAGGTATTGGCTGCATGCTGAGCTCCGGCAGTCCTAGCCTCCTCCCTTCCCACCCAGCTTTCCCTGCTGCCTCTCCCCTTTAGTTTCTGTTAATCAAGAGGCTTCAGTGTGACCACAGTCTTTGCTGTGGCTCATTGATTGATCAGCAATTCCTGCTCTGGACTGTTGGTGGCGTGGCTCACTAACTCAAACTGGCACAATGAAGAGACATTTGTAATCAAAATAGTGACACTCACTCTCCCTGCCTCCCACCGTGACTCACAAATGTAAGGCATATGTATCAATAACCATTCACACCAATGTTTCTCTTCAACTAATCAGTCTCAAATAACATTTACCTGCTGCAGAGATGCAGACAGGTCTTTGATTCCACTAACCAGAGTTGGTTCTGGCAGAAATGTTCAAAAACTCTGCATCTCACTCACTTACATTCATTTCCATCCACTGTCCTGTTCCACGCATGGTCCCATATCAGGCAGAAGAAAAACTTGTCTTTCATTGGATATTAATGGCTTACTTTCATTTTCTGGATTTTGAGACACAGGGGTGTCCTTTGTTTTAGTTTTGCTGCGATATCCTGTGTAGAAGAAAAGAGGGGGGAAGCAGGGGAATCCTGGAGTTGTGTGGGAGCTGCAGTGAGCAGCACTTGTATGGGAGTGATCTGTGTTTTGGGTCATGTATTCATTGCCAATTACTGTGTTAAGTTGCACACCTCGGTGTGTGATATTTTGGTGCACTGTGATCTTGTTTGTTTACTCTTTGGTGGCTACAAGTTAGATGTCACTGCTATATGTTAGTATACTTACATGGTGTTAGGACATTCCTGCAAAAAACTAATTTGGTTTACATTTAATGATTGCATGCATATGAACATTGAACAAGTTCATAGTGGCTATGTACTGATCCCTTTCTCATGCAACTTCAGAGTCTGTAGGAAATAGTCGTCAGTGTAAAAATGTTAGTCCTAAATTTTTTTGATCCTGAGGAAGCGTTAACAGCTAATGACTCAAAAAAAAAATGTTGAGCTGCAGTTTAGTGATCTTAAAGTATGTGAGAGGAAACTAGATGTTCAGACTGATGCTATACAAAGTGGACAGACATGCTACAAGTGTTGCATCATTTAGTGAACATGTTTGGTCCCACTGGAATTCTGAAAAGCAGATGATCAAAATGCCTACATTGCTACCCTCCAAGGTTTTACTTAAGTTAAACATAAAGATGGCTGAAGAATGCATTGTAAACATAATGAGGACAACAGCCCTCAGACTGGATCAGTTACATGAAGGGAGATCTTTACAGCCACTAGTATTAGTGTTCACTAGTTAACAAATACTCTGAACCTGTTATGTGCGTTGGTGTCCAAGTTATTGTGTAGATTATATTAAAATGTATTTACAAAAATCAGGTTAAAAGCATGACGGTCGACATCTTAACCTGCTGCTTGATTTTCTGTTGTGCGCTGGTGATACTGGTGATGTGCTGTTGCTCTGTTTGCTGTCTCTCTATGGATGCATCATCTCTATACAACAAACCCTGTGACTGATAACTAAACCCACTTCTTTAATATGCCACAATCCCCTGAGGAAGTAGTTGAGTAAAAGTACTCCGGCCTTTGTGGCTGAGAGCTTCAATGCTTCCTGCAATCTGAGGGAGTGGCTGGCACATTGCCTGACCCCTGCAGTGCCAGTTCCTCTACTCACATGGTGAAGGCTCCCCTGGGACACAGGTTACTAATAAACTCCAGCCACTCTGTTTTTCACAACCTTTGTTCTTTTTTTAGTCCCCTGATACAGCTGAGGAGATGCAATACATTGATGACGGTTCCAGCAACCCAGGTATGTACTGCTGTTTTTTTTTTTATCTGACTTTAAATTGTACCATAACAGGCTTTAAGAAAGCAAACACTGAGATAAGTCTGCATACATGAAAATGCTGTTACCTGCTCTGTCCCCTTTAATTCAGGTTACTACCAGGGATAAGCAGCTTCTGTTGGTAGGATCCTGTGTGTATGTTTGTTGCTCAGGGAATGTGGGGGTGAATGTATTGGGAGGGTTTGTATGTGTTGGTCTGTACATTTACACTCTAACCTGCAAGTTTTTTGGTATATGGATTCAGGTATTAAGGGAATACTTTGTCTTTTACAGCTGGGGTTGTGTGAAGTACCTGAGTGGCAACTGTCTTATTTCCTGTAGTCAGCAGCAGTCAAGAGCACTTCCACATTTTTGGAGAAACTGAAAAGCAAAACTAGGGCTGCTCGATTATAGAAAAATGATAATCACGATTATTTTGATTGAAATTGAGATCTCGATTATTTAACACGGTTAGAGAAAGAAAAAGAGATGCGGTTAAAATAGTGACGAGATAGCAGTGATGCTGTTTGTCCAAAGTGTTGATGAGTTTCCCGGGTTGTTCACTGTGTTAACTGAGCGCTGGTCTTTGGCCAAAAAAAACAAGTTTGTTGTATGTTTGTTTCTAACGTTCGTTATCTCTCTCCGTCTCTGGGAGCTGGTGGATTATTTAGTTGCAACTCACAAAAATTGAACATTTTTCCATTTCCTTGTGTCGCGTAAGCCCCCGTGTGAACATCTACGTAAACGAGCGCAACATTTCACATGCACGAATGTCGCTTGGCTGGAGGAGGGCTGCGATATCCGCGACGTTGTCTCCCGTGTGTCCAGCACACAACTTGAGGTGTTTGCAACTCGAGTTGAATTAAACCAAAGCGGCTGGGAATGTGGGAGGAGTCTGCAACAGAGCGCAGCGCTGCGATGCCAGTGGCACTCGATTTGCAACTGAGAACAGCACAAGAGTAAACTGCGAAGGAGCAAAATAATCGGACCATTTCATTTTTAGGATCGTTGAAAACCCAGATCGTAATTGTGATTAAAATTCGATTAATCGCCCAGCCCTAAGCAAAACTATAAAACACTCAGAATAGGACCGCAGAAAATTCCATTTGAAGCCGCAGCGTTCACAGATGATCCAGTCAACACCTAGATTTGGCTACTTTGAATCAGACAGTTGATGGCTTTATTACACTGAATAACATCTGTGTTCGTACACTTCGTTGTATGGATGGTGGTAGCATATTGTATTTTGTCACATCAGCTGTGAAGCAATGCTACCAGAATATTCAAGATATTGACTACAAGATGGTAGAATTGAGTGAAAAATCATGTCTAGCAAGTATTGATCAATGGTAGGTCACATTGGGCAGTCTCATGCCATAAAAGTGAAGCAACACATTGACTTAATTTAGATTTTGCTGCCACCACAATAAAATTGAGTGTTAGAGCCTCTCTGTTTGAAGAAAAAAAAAATCTATCAGCTGTCTGTTACCAAGAAACTGAATGCCCAAAGGTATTTCCCATGGCCCCACTTAAAAAGTTCAATTTTCCTTTAAGAAAGGGTGTGCTTTGCCATCTGCTGTTCGCCACTGATGTTGATTGATCCAGACAGTACAAGGATTTATTCTGTGCCATCAGTAGTGATTGCAGGCAGCTCTTAAATGATTTCATCACTGTTTGTATCAGTAAATGTTACTTCAGTCAGAATCATGCAGAATGATTCGTTTGCAGTGTTATTTACGTTTTTCCTCTGAATCTGCATACACATGTAGCAAGTCTGCTCAAAAAAACCTCCAACTTATTTAGGAAGCATAATTCGAGGTAAATTACTGTACTGATGGATTGTTATAAAGCATGTATAACATTAATCCACTGCAATTATGCTGTGACTCAAATCCGTGTCCTGCATGTATATAAATGTAAAAACACAACAGGTGACTTGATAAATCATGATAAAATAATCTAATTTACTTATCTACATCACTGAACATAGCCTGGTAGCTAAAGTGCATTTAACCACACAAATCTCAGATGAAGAGATTCCTTTTTGTTAAAGTAACTTTATAAGTATCTGCTGTCAGCTTCAGTGCTGAGGTTGCAGGAGCATGCAGTTATCAGGTGCTTCAGTTTTCTGCTTACCACTTTTCCTGCTTGTTTCCAGCTGCTGCTATGAATGTTGGGCATCTCTAGCAGGTTTAAGGGAGCCACCATCAAACGCTGCATAGCACTTTTCTTTCTTGATGCCTTGATCATTACTCTTCACAGCTGACAGATGCATTAGTGACTTAGAGTCTGCTTTTGTTTTCTAGGGCACACTGCAAGCCCTGAAGTCGAGGTTCCCACTCCGGTGCCTCCAACATCTGCCCTGGAGGAAATGGCCCTGTACAGCAACAAACGCAAACTAAGGCAGGGCCGTCGCAGCCTGGAAACCGCAGTGCCCACATAACACCTCAGTGACAGGAAAATACCAAAATCATCATGAGAAAACACAACATTTATATACACTGTGGAATCCACAGGAGGTGCAGATTCACTAAATGCTGCACAGTGTCTGTAGAGCAAGATTTACTCTACCCTATATAACCACTGCAAAGACTATGAAGCTGATAGTCGCCACACAGACACTCACTTATAATTTGCGTGCCAGTCTTGCCTTTACAGTCTCTGGATGAGTTGGCAAGTTGCTCAACAGTCACTAAAGGGCCAGAAAGAGTTAGTTTGGTTAGCTAGGATTGCTACTTACAATTCTTTATTTTATGCAGCCTTCGGGTTGCCTGCTAGAATTTGCTCCATTTTAACTTGAGGGTGATCGAAGTTTAGTTTTTGTTGTTTTTTTTGTTCTTTAAACATACTGGAAAAAAAATGGGTCAAAGATATAATAACTTCTTGAATGATATCTTGAAGCTTTCAGTGATGAGACTGTAAAATGTCTTATGTTTAAGTCTGGGGCAAGCAGGAGTGTATATATATTAAGTGAGGGAACAACTTGCTACCTTCATAGTCACAAATTGTGGAAAGCTTTTTTTAAAGTACATATCATTTTTTGCACTGCCACTGATCAGCTTTTTGAGAACCTATATCTTAATTTATTGTTTTTACTATTTTAGTCAAATTGAATCCCTTTTGGTAACGCTTTAAACCATTCAGTCCTTTTGGACTGAGGACAACTTCATGCACATCATATATTAATTCACAAAATTATTTTTTTAAATCATGAATCAGATTGTGGTAATTTGCATATCACTATTTTATTGAATCTACTTTATACATTCTTTTAATCAACAGGGGTTTTGTGGCAAGCAGTGTTGGACTGTTTAGACAATGCGCAGTGGTTTTATAACAGTAATGGGTCACATCAAAATGTTGTTGTTTCAGCAGACTTTAAAAAATCCTCAATCCTGATTATTTACATTCCCCTGTAGAGAATATGACTACACTGGAGACTGGAGAGTAGGTGGATACTCAACAGTTAAAAATACTAATGTTTGGGAACCATTTTCGCATCACCTATTCATGGTACTTATCCTGCCCTGTTAAGGGTATTGTTTTGTTTATCAATGTGAATCATTCATATATATCCTTGCAGTATCTAGAGGTATGCCACAGTGATGTGAAGGTAGCAGGTTTATTTTTCTGTCTATGGTTAATTTAAATCTGATACCACTGAAAATCATTTATTGTGTGAATAATGTACAAATACTGAAAGAAAAAGCAAATTCTAGATTTGAAACTGAGCCAGTCTTGACCTTGTTTCTGGACTGCTGAAACCAGTTTGAACAGGCTTGGTTGTTGGGATGTCCTCTGCATGTATATTGGTTTGTTAATGGGAGAGCTGGGAGAGGCAGAACCAATCATGAATCCCTCTCAAGACACGGATCATATTCAGCTTGTAGCATTTATGTTAAATTAATGTAGGGTCTTCTAATTATAGCTTTTCAAGTTGCTCTCACTGACTGAAATTCAGTTTGATAACATTGCAATGGTTTATCTCTCCCCATTCACACCCCCCCCCCCTTTTTTTTTTTACTTTCGATAGGTAAATCCTTCATCATATGGGTTTCACTACATTGTTGATGCTGTGTTTCAAGTTAATGTGTTTATTCTTTGGGGGCTTTTACTTGCAAATAGGTTGGAGGCAAAGGGTAAGAAGTCCAAGGGTCGAGGGTTATAGCTCATACAAGACTGTAACTAGTGAATTTGTACAACCAAAGAAGTCTATTTTGTGGTTCAGGAATAATAAATTTTACTTTTCATTTAAGAAGCTGATTTGCTGTGTGGTGTCCTTGATAAATGTACAAACTACACTGCACGATAATGGGGCAGTTGGGGGGGAAAGCTGGTACAATTAGGAAATTACACATCACATTTACTACTTCTGAAATTTGTACATAAAACTCACTTCACTGGGATGAAAGGGAGAATCAAAGGAAGTTTTCTCTGCCCAGACCCTGGAGACTGAAAAGGAGCAGCTGATTGCACTCTATTGAGTCTCTGCGCACACAAATAGATTTGTTAACCCACATGACTCAAAGGACCATTACAAACTAAGAAGCTCGGAGAATGTGAATGTGCAACAAAAGGATACTCACTCGTGTCAATGTCCTGTAGTGGGCATTAAAAAAGGATTCAGACCTGGGGCTGTCAGTGAAAAGCTCACGCTGTGACTGCACCAAAGACTTTTGACTTTCCTTTTCCTGAGGCTGTTGAAGATTTAATAAATACAACAGTAAATGTCACTACAGTCAAGTCTAAAAGTTATATTCTTTGCACAAGGCAGTCAGCTGCAAAACAAAAGTTTAAACTTTGTTAGAAATGTATTATCGGCGGTGTCATGGTGTAGCACATGCCCTCTAGTGAGTATTTAAACCAGAATGGAGAGTGTTCAAAAGTCTTTATAGAGCAGGTAGCACGGCATGTGCCACATCTAGATACTTTGAAGGGGTATTTTTATTAATAAAACATTACTACTTTGAAGGGTTTATTTAAAGAGCCATTTTTAATTTTGATAGTTTTGACAAATTTTTATTTGTGGGTTGATATGCATGTCCATATTTTGTGTCTGCATTGAATTAATTGTGAAGTGAATGTCAAATTAATGTAGGTTTGTCTTGTAGGAGGGGCTTCCAGTATAAAGCTGGAGATTTACATTTTTGTTATTAGTTTGGTTTTCTAGTATTTTTTTATTTTTTTTTACCATTTTTCAGCTTACTTATGCTCTTTGGGATAACTGCATTTGGCATTTTACTGGTGAGCAAATAAGGGAAAGCACCATGTTAAAGAGCTGAGCTTCCGCTTTTTCTTTCCACAACCCAGCCAAACCTCACAGCTGGTCCTATCCTCAGCTGCAGAATTTAGCACTAGGGATGTGGATGTCACCTGTCTGGTGGGGAAGGAGCCTAAGCTAGTGCACAAATTGATTGGTTATGGCTGGATATAGTTGGACTCACCCCGGCATACAGCTTGGGCTCTGGTACCAGAGTCCCTGAGATGGGCTGGACCCTTTTCCATACTGGAGGTGCTTCTGGTGAGAGGTGCCGAGCAGGTGTGTGTATACTATCTGCCTCCTGACCTAGTGCTTGTACATTGGGGTTTACTACGGTGGACGGGAGAGTGGCCTCCACCAACCTTCGGTTGGGGGGATAGGTCCTGACTGTTGTTTGTGCCTACGCACCAAACAGTAATTCAGAGTGCCTATCCTTTTTGGAGTCCTTGAATGGAGTGGTGGAGAACGGTCCTTCCAGGGACTCCCATGTTCAGTTGGGGGTCTTCAGTGCTCAAATAGGCAATGACAGTGGGACCTGGAGGGGTGTGATTGGGAGGAACAGCCCCCCCGATCTGTGTCCCAGTGGTGTTTTGCTACTGGTCTTCTGTTTACGTCATGGATTGTCCATAACACCATGCTCTAGCATAAGAGTGTCCCTTGCACTTGACATCAGGAGACGCTAGGCCGCACTTTAATTATAGACTTTGTAGTCATCCTTGGTACTTGAACTCCTCCAAGTACCAAGTATCTTTGCAAGCGGCTCTCCCTTAGAGATAGGGTGAGAAGCTCAGTCATCTGGGAGGGGCTCAGAGTAGAGCCACTGCTTATCTGTCCTGAGAGGAGCCAAATGAGGTGGCTCACGCATCTGGTCAGGATGCCTGCTGGACGCCTCCCTGGTGAGGTATTCCAGGCACATCCCACCAGGACCAGACCCCAGGGAAGACACAGGACACCTGAAAGGGACTATATTTCTTGGCTTGCAGGATCCCCCCCGTTTAAGCTGGCAAATGTGGCTGGGGAGAGGGAAGTCTGGACTTCCATGCTTAGGCAGCTGCCCCCCCATCACCCATTCCCGGATAAGCAGCAAGAAAATGGATGGAAAGTATTATTTGCCTAGTGGTTATAAATACATATACTTAACCCACTAAGTATAAAGTAAACTCACTTGTGTGTCATTCTTGTTCATAATAATGCTCAGCTTCATGGGTAACTGGAAATGCTGCATGTACCAGGTCTCAAATTCTGGGGCACACATGTAGAGTACAGATTAGTTCAGGTACCTTGGCTGCAGCATTAAAAAAAACTTGTGAAAAACACAAGCACCTGAATATATCTGGAGTACTGACCAGAAAGCAGGCACACCCTGCACTGATCCACAAGGTGCTGACAGTAGTTGACCTCTGCCTTGATGTCACTAAGTGCTTCATATCTCTGCCGGTACTTTGCTCGTAGTTCTTCAAGACGCATTAGTAAGGAGGCCTCTGTCTGCTGCAGCCCTGAGTCCCAGTCCATCAGTAAATACTGATCTTCTTCCGAACAGATGAAGAGAAAATGTGTTAGCCTCTTCAGTATCACAGATTGATGGATCGAATCACACTGCATTTAATCTGTAAAATCCAGGTCTTTCATTTATATTTGGTATAATAATATATTTCAGCACAAAATATACTTTAAGTTTATAATAAAACTGAATGGTACAAAGCATCTAGCAGTTACATGTGAAGTACCTGGTCCTCTCATCTCATGCTGATGTAAGGTGGCTGTGATACAGTCCACCTCTTCTGTGAGCTGCCGAAGAAGACTGCGACGTTCTAACAGGATAGCTTTGTTCTCCTTTAGGATGAGGTTGATCTTGCTACCTTGTCCCAACTTGAAATCCTCAAAAGCTTGTGCTTTGGTGGGAGGAGACCTTCACCCAGAGAGCATGTTTCAATAGTAAATAAAGGGTATAAAACAGCACGGTAAATGTTCTATCAAAAATATTTGTCCTAAGCAATTAGTAGATAAGACGCATACTCAGACAGGATTGGCTCATTAGTAGACATTTGTGATTCTGATTTATCTGGGCTTTCAAAGTCCAGTTCTTGTGGCTCCTTCTTAGGTTTCTGGACAGAATTCATCTTTGATTTTGAGGCATTGTCCCTATGCTTCAGTAAAACAGGAATGGCTTCTTCCTGTCTCAGACTCTGGCTGAAAAATCAGAGTGTGCCATTAGAAAACAGACTAGTACAAATAGTTCTAAGTCAGTACACAATCAGACTGTAAACTTTGCTGAACCACCTGCAGCTCTAATAGCTTTTATTCACCATGGCATTGGTTCAGTAACATAACGCAATGTCAGTATTTATATATGTCCAGAATTAAATTAATTTTCATTAAATATGTATGAATAATTCAGGAGCATTCTCCAGCACATCCCCGGTGGGTTTAAGGTCTGGTCTTTGTAGTGCCTGACTCATTTTTGAAAATTATCTCCCTTTATGTTATCTTCATTCATTTTTCTCTGAGTCCAATTAAACTTGTCATTGTCATCTGTGAATTTGCCCATGCAACAAGAGAAGATGAAAAATCAAACCTGAGGTCTCATTTATAAACGTGGCGGGAAAATTTTGATCCACGGTATCATAAAAATTCAAACCAGCAATGTTATCTGTACTACAGCTTGAAATGACTTATAACTATTCCATATACATCTTTCAATATAAAAAATATATAGAACAACTCAAATCTCAAACCCTGGAGCGTAGATAAAAGGGCTGGTCTATGTGGCAACTAACTAGTAAATTTATCATCACGATTATTTTACAAAAGGTGGGAAGCAAACCCACAGCCCCCTCCCTGACAGGAAGGCTTTACATGGCCTAACCAACTCAGATCCAGACGGTAACTTTATTTTATTTTTTCCACAGGTGTACTGATAGGATGAAGCCATTTAACTAAACTTTAATCAATGTTGTTATATTATTTACTTATGGTGCTGGTACACCAGAGTAGGAAGACATAAGCCCCAAATTTATTTATTTTTTTATATATACACACAGGACTGTCTCAGAAAATTAGAATATTGTGATAAAGTTCTTTATTTCCTGTAATGCAATTAAAAAACATGAAA
>JBAMHW010000020.1:8815553-8868171 GCA_037177495.1 Rhadinocentrus ornatus | reverse complement strand
TGTTGTCTATTCCATTTGCACAACAGCATGTGGAATTTATTGTCAATCAGTGTTGCTTCCTAAGTGGATAGTTTGATATCACAGAAGTGTGATTGACTTGGAGTTACATTGTGTTGTTTTAGTGTTCCCTTTATTTTTTTTGAGCAGTGTATTATCTTATTTTAAATGATCTGGCTTCTTTGCTTTAAATCCAAGTCAATGTCCTTGCAGGGATAAGCAAACACAGCACTGTATGATAGAAAAAGTGGATATATTTCCTTTATTAAAGTGCAATGTCCTCCTGTTTTAGATTCCAGAGCAAAAGAACCATACCAATGACACGGTAACGGTAGGTAGACTTAACCTTCTTAAAATAATTATAATCAGGATGAGTATTCTTGAAAAAGTTAGATAAAAGATTAAAATATAAACCACCTTAATTATCAGAATCAGAATACTTTATTTATCCCAGAGAAAATTGTGTGCACAAAGTTGCTCCTTAACAAATAAGAAAGGATAAGATAAAGATAAAAATCACAATAAGAAATGTGGTTATGTGGTTTTATTTACCTGTCAGTGGAATGGTACCTGGCTTCCAATAGAAAACACTGAAGGGTTCTCTTCACCACTTCCAGACAAAAAGGACATAAAGGTTAGAAATAGTTCAATTCTTCCCTTTAATGATGATAATTCTGTGAAAACTAAGTTTTATGGTTAATCTCAGTAATGTTGTTCTGCGCTTACATATTAGTTTTATGTTTCAGAAGGTGCTATAGCTGCTACTTTTGTTGTGTTTTTACTTCAGTGTTGTTTGCTGTGGAAGCTACAAAGAACAAACTAGAATAAAGAGTCAAATATTTCAAGGATTAAAAGACTGGTGTATGATTTAGTGTTTTAGAAAAGCCGAGTCAAGCCATTCGGATATTTTTTCAATTAAAGTTTAATCCACTGAAATTTCAGCTCAATAAAGAAATTGCAGCAACACCTAAACGCACCACTCAGGACAATCCAGAAGAGGTATGTGTGTGTAATATATAAATACATCTCACTCCTCAACCTGATAATGAACAACCATTTATATTTCTGATTGGATCAGTAAATTGTAATTCACACATTAGTTTGGCTTCTGTGTTTTATACTCTTGTTACAAAGAAAAAAGAAAGCAGTCTTGTGCTTTTATATTTAAAATTATTGTTTAAATATATATTAATCTATAATATCTAATTTAACAATTGGATGCAGTGCTGATCTAAAGTCGAGTAACTAATATAATCTTTAATCATTCAAACAAAGCATGATTACAATATCGACATCTGGGGTGGTCTCAGCAACAGCTTTGGTTTTCAAACTCCGCAACCAGATGGAAACGTGAACAAGGTAAGAAATTATCACCCAGCGGCCATTTCGATAATTAGAATATCATTAAAAATAACACCGAAAACTGCATTTTCAGGAGAAAAACAGAGCAAACGTATTTAATTTGGAATTCTGCATTATTTTTCCAGAAAGAAAGGGACTGAGCTGGATACCAGAAGGGTCCAACAGAGGGATGAAAGTGACTGTTGAAGTCCAGAAATGATTCTTCTGCAAGTGTAACAATCATCTTTAAATAAACAATAAAAATCTGTTATGTGAGATAAGTTTGTTGTACTTGTTAACATGATTGCTATAAGATTGTTTAATATCTTTTTGTTTTTTTATCAATAATGTCTAAAAATACAAATATTTAACTATTATGATCAAATGAGAGATAATAGGCAGAGGCAGGAGAGATATTCTCCAAACACTGGATGACAGTGAATTAATGAAACGTTACAGATTGATTCGTGCAGGAATCATGTTAGCAGTTGTTCTTAAAACATACATCAAAACACTTTTATGCTCATTGACCAACTGAGCCAGGAGCAAACAGTGTTCCTCTGTCCAGCTGGGTTTCCTTGTTCTTTTCTTCTCCATTGCTGTTCACTGGTTTGTGGTAGATTTGAATGCTAACCAACACTGCTTCTTAGGCAGGTTGGAAGCTGAGCCCTTTTACCCTCATTAATACAAAATGGAGTTCAAATATATTTAAAGTTCAAAGCACAACAATTACCAGCATGGTAAATGTAAGCAAATAAATATAACTATCAGCATGTGAATACTGTGCAAGTGGGTCTGAGTTTCTACACATTCGGTAGGATAACTTATAGAATAGCTTACCATTCATTTAACAGATTTTTCTTATTATATAAAATATTATTTATAATTACACGGTTTTCATATAGATTCGATTCTGTGATTTAGTGAATTGATTTGACAGTCCACTCTTTGCCCATTATCACAGGTGTGTCTAGCTTTTAGGCTTAACCAATCACAGCTCTTGAAATGATGACTCATCCTTAGCAACACGATCAACCACACATCCTCAGTAAGACAGGAGCTGCTGTTGATTACTTGCTCAGAGTTCTCTGAAAATGTTCTGGAATCACTCCTAGGCTAAGACTCCTAGCTAGGAACTTTTAGGTTAAGTTAGGAACTTTCTGAGAGGATTCTCAGGATCTTTAGGAATGCAGGCCTTTTAGTTTCGAAGTTTCTACACAGGCTTTCTATAGGTTGATTTGAAAATACTTCTGTTGGTTTGTAAAGCTTTAACCAATTTAGGGTAAAAATACACCATGTCCAGACATCTTTGATCATTGGAAACAATCTTGCTATCTGTCCACGGAGCTAGAACTTACTGTGGAATAGCTGCTTTTAGTTATTTGCACCATATATGTAGGACAAACTCGAGAACTGCATACCTTCATCAAGTCTTCCTTTAAATCAAACTTTAAGACTTCCTAGTTTAAAGCTGCTTTTATTTGATTGACTGATTTGTATTGCATATTTTATCCTATTTAAATTTTAAATCCTTCATTATACAAATTTTTAAAACATTTTGTACTTAATGTGTTTTAAATATCACATTGAGAATATAAACATGCGTTGCATTTCCTTGCCAGTATATTCATGGTTTAAACATCACAACAGTCGTAAAAGTGGTGGGCTTAATAGGTCCATTTCTATAAGTAAAAAAATAAAAAAATTTAAAAAAATAAAGAAAAAGATTTAACACTGAGGTGATTTCTAATAATCTCCTTCAAAACTCTGGTTATTTGTGAGCCGTGAAATATTAACGGCTTGAAACTGAGAAGCTGACAATGTGAGAAGTCTACAGCCTTTTGCAATTTCACATTTGCAAACAATGTTGGACTTTGATGTCAAATTAGAGATCAACTTTAAAATACTCCGCAGAGGATACTCCGCTTTCTAACATGGAAACTATAAAACAGGCAGTCCTGTCCAGAGACTGTTTCATACAGGCTGAGACAGCTTACACTACTCTATTTGGTGTGATTTTTCTCACAGCATCATAATTATTTTTGGAACTTCAGAGTTATTTCTCTGACTTATTTATATTAAGCATGTTGCTCAGGGTTACTGCTCCACAGATAAAGATAAGCTCCTGAACCAGTCTAACTTCAATCCACATTGATCATATTTACAACTTAACTCAGGGTTCTATTTTTCAATTAAAAAAATATCCATTGCAATTTTAGGAGTCTCATCCCAACAGGAGGAACCAGAGGCCTGTCCTAAAAAGCTGGATTTTCTCTTATTGAGGTAACTTCAGGGTTAACCCTGAGTTTTCCATCCTAGGGCCACTTCTTTCAAGGGTAAATCACCATTGTAACTTAAGCTGAACAGCTGGTCTGGAGCATGTTATGTTCAGAGATCAACAAGTAGACCCAACCTCCTGACCAATCAGTTCCCTTGGAAAGTGCCCATTCTTAGAACATCTATTTGGTGTGCTGATCATAACATGAGTGCTTAGGAGATAAAGAGTTTTTAGGGAGAGATGTATCCTTTTGATGATAGAGCCCTGCTACTGACCACTTAGAAAGATGTTTTGTACTTGTTCTTGATTTGTTCCCAAGTCTGTTTGGCTTCACTAGGGTTGCTTGCATTTGAAATAATGAGGTTTATAATAATAGTCACAAGTGACAGAGCCCAGAATGAACGCATAACTTAACAGTCATGGTGAGGAATTAATATTCAACACAAAAAGTTCTCACAGGTGGGACTGAGCCTCAAAATAACATCATGGAAAATAAAAAGGAAAGGAAGTGGGCATAGGAAGCACTCTGCCGAGTGATCGGGTGTCAGCTTATATTGTCCAATGAATAAATATCGTATAATCTCACAATATTAAATTAAAAAAGTCTGAAATTTTCTGTATGCATTCCTTCCTGCCTGTTGCTGGAACAACAGTGTTGCTTTTGGACTTTGAAGAATAATCGTCTGCTCCTCCATGGTAAAGTTGCCACTCTGCAGGGTTTTTCCATGTTTGCGATTGGTCAGACGCTGCAAACTCCACCCCTATGTGAGCGCACACTGATTGGGATGGGAAAACCCTAAATCAGGGCTACTCAATTCGGTCCTACGAGGGATGCAATCCAGCAGGTTTTTCATGTATCCCTGCACCAACACACCTTAGTCAAATTAGGTGGACCTAACAGCTCTGCTCTAGACTGAATTACCGAGTTAATAACCAGCTTCGTAGTGCTGCTTATCAGGATTGCGAATGTCTGGGTAAGTCAACACAGGTAACAGAGAGATATCCCGGGTATGTTAGTTCCGTTTGTAGTACACAGGCCTCATGAGATGTAGGTGGCAAATAAGCAAATAAGTGTTCATTGTCTCGTAACAAATCAGTCTTGTGTTTGTATATGTATTATGGGTAAAACTACACTGCCTGGGCCCCCCAAAAAAGTCGCCACCTGAACTAAGTAAATAAGCAGGACACTCCTATTGGATAATTACTGCATTGGTGATCGTTTTTCAGCTGGCAACAAGTTATTTAACCACAACTGATGCAATGAGTAGCTTCTCATTTCTTAAACAACCATGTGGGAAGACACATCCCGTGGTTGTGGAAAAGATGTTAAGACTGTTTAAGCAGAGAAAAAATCTAAGGAGACGCAGGAACTACTAAAATTGGGTTAAGAACTGTCCAAGACATTATTAAAAACTGGAAGGATATTGGGGAACCATTGACTTTAAGGAAGAAATATGGTTGGGAAACCAGTAGAACTCAGGGCTGTGTTAAATAGTGAGACTAAGAATATTTCTTATTTATTGCAAAGGGAACTCAAGGGACTAGGACTGAACAGCTGTGTAGCCATAAGAAAACCACTGATCAGTGAGGCTAACCAGAGAAAAAAGGCTTCAATTTGCTATGTAGCATAAAGATTGGAATCTAGAGCAGTGGAATAAGGTCATGTAGTCTGATGAGTCCAGATTTACCCTGTTCCAGAGTGATGGGTGCATCAGGGTAAGAAGAGAGGCAGATGAAGTGATGCAGCAATCATGCCTAGTGCCTAAAGTACAAGCCTGTGGGGGCAGTCTATGATCTGGGGTTGCTGTGGTTGGTCAGGTCTAAGTTCAGCAACATTATGTACCCAAAGAATGAGGTCAGCTGATACCCGAATATCCTGAATAAACAGATTTTTCCATCAATGGACTTTTTCTTCCCTGATGCCACGGGCATATTCCAAGATGACATTACCAGGATTTATCAGGCTAAAAAATTGTGAAAGGGTGGTTCTGGGATGTGCTGGAGAAGGCTTTCCACGGTGATCAGACTCCCAATCGCAATACAAGATCTTGGTGAAATATTAACTAACCACTGGATGAAAATAAATCTTGCGACATTGCAGAAGCTTATTGAAACAATGCTACAGCTAAAGTGTGTCGTAATCAAAGCTAAAGGTGGTCCAACGAAATATTAGTGACCTTTTTATTTCAGTACAGCAGCATTAAGCCCGATACTAGGGATTGCAGTTTATGTAAAATGTCTTTTTATTATTATTATTTAAAGGACTTTTTGCTGCTCTGGTATGAAAATTGCTATAAAAATTAAATTTGATTTGGACCAGGCAGTGTATATTTATCTTTTATATTTAATTTAGGGAGTGTGGGTGCTGCTAAAATATTTAAAATAAAGTTAAAATTCACAATAGACTACTGGAGTGGTTAGAAAACAACTGTGGTTTTCAAACTCCACAACCAGATGAAAATGTGAACAAGGTAAGAAATTATCTTCCAGTTGCCATTTTGATATTTAATTATCAAAATAAGATTAAAAATAAAGAGGATCAAGCAAGCAAAGAATTTTATTTGGATTTCTATTTTATTAGTTCAGAAGTGGATGGACCCCACAAGGGTTCAACAGAGGAGTGAAAATTAATCCTGGTTTACAGAAATTATTCTGCAGGTGTAACACTAATCTTTTATTTAAAAAAAATTGTAATCTGAGAAGTTTATTTTTTAATCTGGTAATTTTGTTTCTTCCAAAAACAGCTGGGACCTTAATTATTCCATCATGTCTGAAAACACAGTGACAGAAAGGAACACCGTTTATGATAAAAAATGAGAGCTATCAGGTATTAAGTGTGTTATTGGTAGGTTAACAGGTTGACAAACCTTGGTCAACAACCTGCTTTTCTGGAAAACAGAATTCAGTTTCCAACTTGGCTAAATTCACATTTCTTGCATGGGCATCGGCCTCTTGTCATCACAAATATTATCTGCTGCCATCCAAAGTGTTGAAGCTGAGATCAATGCTTTGTGACAAATAACTTCCATGGGAAACAAAACATAAATACAACAGTTCTTCACTTTTGTAAACTGAATTTCGTTTTTAATAAAAACTCGTGGGATTTTAACCGGGGCTACCACTGTTCTGTCAGTAAAAAGTTCTGTAGCAGTTTGCAGACAGCAAAGTAACCGCTGGAACGCTCTAGAGACGTAGTTATGGCGAGTTACCTGTTCTACACATCAAGATGAGGGCAAAGACAAGTGGAGAGGAGACAAAAAACAAGTGAGGTTTGAAATGACCTTTTTACAACAAACTAAAAAACTGAATATGGGCAAACTGCAACAGATATTCTTTTAAAGTAATCTCCCCATTCATGTGATATTTGTGACAAACCAAACTGCATTTGTTACTAAATGACTGGTGTTTGATTAGAAACAGACTTTAATTTTTCTTATGATTTTTTTTTTTTATGTTTGAAAAGTAAAGGAAGAAAAAAAAAAAAAAAAAAAAGAATTCTTACAGTGGATATGATAGAAAGTTAGTTGTAATCATCCGAAAAACTATAACAGCACTACATTCCTGAACAGAAGATTTTGTCTTTTGTAGGATTTGTTTTTCACAAAGTGGTGAGATCCAGAGTGCGTATGAGACAACACCCCAGATGACGCCATTGGTAAGGCCACTTTATATAGAAATTCTAAATGAGGACCACAACGTATCAGTTCTGGTCCGTAGATCTTTGCAGTGTGTCATCGTCAACATGTGAATGAAAAACAAAGCTTGAAATTTCTAAGTTAAAGAGCCTGATGGTCGGCTTGTATATTGGGGGGGAGAAAGATAAAAGACAGAGGGGGAAAAAAGAAAGGAAAAGCAGGAGAGGGAGAGAGAGAGAAAACAACAACAACAAAAAAAAAAAGCTCAGTCCATGTGGTCACCACCAGCTTTGCTGCCAAGGTAGTATTCCCACTCCAGAAGCCCCAATCGCAACTCAAAAACCACACCTCAAAATAACCATGTGTGACTGGTTTATAATGATCTTGCAAAAAAATAGATATTTTCACAGAAGTTTGTAAAATCATCTCGCCTAAAGTCATCTTCTACCCTCTGTGGCTCTGTCGAAGCAAGTTGAAGTCCAGAGAGAAGTTGCGCCACACAACTGCTGCTCTGAGAACAATCCATAAAGGACAACTACGTCGCCTTTTGTTTCTTTTTTTTGTGTTTTTTTTTTTTGCTGCTGCAGTGTTGTACATTTGGATGTATTTTGCCAATTCCTTTTCAGTTCAACTGCCCCTTCAGATGCAGTCCTTCAGTTCTGCCAACCAAATGTGTTATATGTGTTATTTAAAGGGAGTGTCACTGCAGTGGTGTTGTGTATGACTGAGTGTGTTTGTGTGAGTGACCAGTGTAGTCATGGTGGCAGCAGGAGCTCTGTTGGGACTACAGTCCACACAGCTGGAGTTCAGCCTTCTTTAAAGGGACTGAGCAGGACCACACTGGAGGGGTCAGGGGATGGAGGGCAGCGGCTCTACTTGTCCCCCAGAATGGCGTACTGGTTGTCGAGCTGCAAATGCTGCATAGAAGTGCCACTTGTCTCCTCTCTACCACGGGTCTTGTGTTTCACAACCTCAAAGGTCTTCTCCATTTCTCTGTCTCTGAAACAAACATGTGCCTTTTAGTCCAGCTGAAACAAGACAAACCTTTGAACAGGTCGAGGTAAAAAAAAACAACCTCAGCTTACTTGCGTGTTTCGACGTGCTTGGCAGATGCCAGTAAGGAGGGAAACTGAGCGTCACTGAAGATCTCAGGAGGGCCTTGGCTGGGGCCTCGTTTGTTGGAAGTGAGTCTGGCTCCTGGAGGACGATACACACCAGCAGGCTTCGCCTCAGGCACCTCTACTTCCTCTGTGAGACGAAAACTTCTATTACCAATCAATGACAATCATTCATCATGATCTTCTACTGCAACCCATCTTATCAAACAAAAAAAGAACCTTTAGTTTGGATGCTCTTTATTATGTTCTATAATTTCAATAACAATTCCACCAGAATATTTTTAGATAACAATTCCAGTCATGCTCAGTGGTTTTTGTATTTTCAGAACAGGCTGCTCAAATCAGTTACTCACCCACAGGTGCAGCGGGAGGAGGTGCGGCACCAGACTTGTTCCAGGGACCAGACACTTTGTCTCCACTAACCAGAATAATTTCTCCATCCTCCCCTACCTCCTCCTTTTCATACTCCTCTTCCTCTTTTTCGTCACTGGAACAACAAGTTCAGCAAATGAATAAATCAAATATATAAAAGCCCATAAAGTGAGGTACTGCACATATTTTAACTGCTAAGCATGTAGGGACAAGTTAGTAATATGACAATACCGTCAATCTTGTCCCTGGAGAGACTTGGACACACTGCTCTGTCTTGGACTGTTGGTAATTGTAATCAGCTAAATCGATGGATTAATTTTATGGAGTCCTTGTTCTGCTCTGCAGCCTATCACAGTCATACAAACCAGAGCTTGTATTGCTGCAAGTTATGGTTGCAGTGGCCCTCCAGTTTACAGCTATCTCTTAAGAACTACTACCCTCAGCTGCAAACAAAGATGATGGAGCTGCAGGCTGAGCATGGGTTGGAAGTTACTAAATGACACCAAGAACTGTCCCATTGTTAACATAGCTAGTGGAAGCTTGGAGACAAGAAAGGCTGATGGCGGCTAGCTAGGTAGTAAACACAAAACCTACTGAAATATTCCTGGTGGTTTCCCAGGAATAAATCATTATCAATGTACATTTTTGGACCAATTTTAAAACATTAAAGAGGTAGACAACACAAATTTTAGCAACCATTATAAAAAACCTGAGTGTGTTCCCCAGATAGTCTATTTGGAAATGACTGTTATATGTTCTGTGTGACACAAAGATTAATTTATACAAATCTGCTTCAGTTAGTCTCCCTCTGTGCTTTTCCGCCAACTTTGTCCTGTCTAATTTCACACTAGAGTCATTGCCATCCAGCAATATTTACAATATATGTAATAGTAGGTTAATTAAATTTTGAGAATGTGTTAATAATACACACATAATCATATGCTAAGTGCTACGTTAGAGTTACCAATCATACTGATGGGAAATTTTGAGCCTTGTGTATATTTGACTAGCTTGGCTGCCCTTTCACAACCCGTCAGGTTTTATATTTGAAAGAAGAAAAAATGCAAAGTACAATATTTGATACCATGAAAGCAAAATACAGTTTATACTTCACTTTCACTTTATTAATGGCCAAGTCATATGAATATTTCTTTGACTATATATTTACAATCAGTTTACAGTAAATAGTAAAATCATTGAGTATATAACAACTGTGCTTCCTTCAAGCCCCATATCATTAAAACTACAAGGGAGCTTTATCTCTTGCAAGTGCTGCACAAGACTAGTTTACCAAGAGATAAGAGATTATTTTTCACCGGTTCCTACTTGAAACAGAATAAGGCTGAGGTGTAAATGTCAGTAACACTTTATTTGTTCTCACCTTATCTGTAAAGCCTGGAGCCTAAGCCCGGTGTAATCCACTTCTTTCTGCTCAAACTCTTTCCATTCCTCGTCCTCCTAGGTAGAAGGAAACATTACTACATGCATATTACAGTTAAAATACCCCACTACTGTCCGCTTTGAGAGTTTGACAACAGGCCACGTAGAATTACATTTCTGGACAACAGTAAAAAGTAATAGATAAACAGGCCTTAATATTTTCAGTCAACAGCACAAACTAGTGTTAACCTTCCAAAAAATAACTTAGCTTTGTCACTAAAACATGTCTAGTGACACTATATTATTTAAATATATCAATCTAACGCGGGGATGCGGTTACAGATTGTTCAAATTAAGATATGCTAAAGACACGCGCTGCGCCAAATGTTGTACCCCATGAAAAAGTGTGCTAGTGGCAACCATATGCTAGCTAGCAACCGGCATTTTCTTTCGCCTTGTCAAAATATACACCCGTGACGATCATAATTCACAGATTGGCACAACCCTGGAAACCACATGTTAGCTCGCTACTAACCCAGCTAGCTGCACTGATTAAAATCTGCATACAAAATTTAGCAGTATACCGGTATCTGGTAAGTACGCTTAAGGCTTTAAAAAAAAGTTACAGGAGAGCAGCGTAGCTTACCTTATCAACTTGAGCGTCTTGGTTCTCGTTTTTCGTAGACTTCTCCTTCTCTTTCTTGGTCTTTTTCAGCATTGCTGCTGTGGGCGCGGCGACGGATTCCTTCCCCTTCCCTTTCTCTTTCTTCTTCTTTTTATCCCTCTTGGCAAAGAAATCGTCCAAGCTTTTCTCTGATGGTACATCCGCCATTTTCACAGAACGTTAACAACCGTTAGTTAGCTAACCGAGCAATGACAAATGAGAAAATTTGCTCCCGGCAAGTGAAGACAGCTATTGAGACAACCAGAAGAGATTAAGTCGCTCCACTTTCAGACAGTTTAACTTCTATTAGAAGCTGATAAAAATGTCCGCCCTGATTCCCGGTCTGAATCGTTAACTATCCTGTCAACCATGCCATGCACGGGTTATTTGACAAACCTGTGCCGTTTCCCGGAAACACTGCCATTCTGAACCGGATGTGTTACGTGGAGAGAGGACGCGATAAAGAAAGTTAGAAAATTCATTTATTTATTTATTTATTTATTTATTTTCAATTAAGGTATTAGCAATTAAAAACTTCAAATAAAATAAATGTTTATTTCTTTCAGACATTTTTTTTATAAGCGTAAACCTTCATAGCCACATAAACTTATTCCAATATGTGTAAATAATAGGAAAACTGCAGGAAAAAAAAAAAATAAAAAATTAGTGGGTTTTCTGAATGGAAATCTGAAAAAACAGAAAAAATTAAATCAATTTAAACTTCATTTTACAATAGCATTAAAAATAGAATAAAATGTTTCAATTATTAGTCCACTAACTAATATCTAAAGACAGTTATTTCTATATGTAAATAAACAGTTGTGTGCTTTTGTTTTGTACATTTTTAAGGTCTCAAATCAGCTAGCATGTATAATTAGGGGGGGAAGTACTTTAGTAAGTACTTTAGTTATTTTTCTGCATTCCTGGCAGACTTTTCCAAAGACCACATATTAACAGGATCATAACAGTTTAGTTACACAACAAAAACACATGTGGGCTGTTTAGAAAGGAGGGTAAACCACAAATTACACTCTTCAGAATATTTTACAACTGCAACAAATCAGTTTCACTGAAAAAACAAACAAACAAAAACTTAATTTGTAATGGATACAACTTTGAGCTACAATATATTTGATCCAAATTAGCTAACCACATGCCCTTTTATTAATCTTAAGTTGTTGATATGGCATTAAAAGGTTAGTAATCTTTTGATGTCACGTTTTACCAGATTGAAACAGGCCTACGAATCTGAAAGTAACACATGCTAAATAAGCTTCTCTTCAGCGGTAAAGCAAACTTGTAAACAAAATATTTAACTAACATCACATACCAGGAGCCAGGGAGGGTCACTTGACCAGATGCACCACTGGTGCACAAAGAGAAAATTCCAGCTCACTTCATCAATGGATGTGCTGTGGTCGGCAATACTGTTCACAGTGCTTTTGTTTTTTAGTAAACCAACAATGATGCACATATAGGTTTAAATATTATTGTTTTGGACTAGTAAAGTTAATCTCTTATGAAAATCAGGAAAAGAGGAGTAATAATATATTTTTTTTGTTTGTTTTGTTTTATTGCTCAGCAGTAAAAATTACAGTGTATGTACTACAGTACAAAAAAATACATCATGTTGACCACTGCTCCACCGTGCCACATTTTGTAAAATATCCATGTTTTGAGCGTGCAAAACAACAAGCCCAGCTGTGAGCATCTAAAGCAGGGACATGATTATGTTTGTGTCATTTAACATCACCTTTTGACTTCGTGATTGTAGAATGTCTTACAATATAGAAAATCTTTAGCAACAACAGAGGCAGGCAGCATTGATTACTGAATAAAACTACAGCGATGCCAAATGAATTAGAATAATGAAGGACCACAGATTCAATAAGAAAACAAAATGTTTAAATGCGCCTTTTTGAATCAAACCACCTCTGTATGTACTCACAGTAAATATTCAGCACATACAGCATCTCATTTGTCTCAGTGTTTAATTGGTCATTACAGTCTAACACATTGTATGTGGTGAAGCAACTAGATCACAATCTTTCAACACTTCAAAAAGCACATTTAGTGAATAAACACGTTTATGGAGCAATACACTTACAGTAGCAATTGTTTCCTACAGTGATGAGAAACATTCTCACACTGGGGCACAACCAGTAGCCACTCCACGACACAGACGAGTGACAGACACATTCAGAGGCACACACAAGAACAAACAGATCAAACTGAGCTGATTGTGATACAAAGTCTTGTTTGACTTAAGTAACAATTATATTTGGTTAAGGGGGTTGGGACATCTCAGCTCATTTGGTCATACTTCAGTGCACAGAGTTTGCCTACATACACAAACAGCAGTCATACACACACACGCTCACCCACACGCACAGATATATAAAGGGCCAACATAATAAAATTAAGACATCAATGTGGTCCCTCTTCAGAGAAGCTGGTGACACATGAGGGGGTAAATCCTTTGAAATCAGTGCTGTTATACTCAATCAGTCCATGACCAACTCTTACGTATATTTTGTTCCAATTGATCAATAAAATCTGGCCTGTACTTATCAAACTTGTTAATCTTTCGACCAAAAAAATCCCAGGACTTCAGTTAAGAGTTCATTGCAAATGTGACAGATGGATACATGTGCACATTTAGATTTCTAACAGATTTTTTGTTTCGTGCATTCCTGTGTGGGTGACATAACATGCTTTGAGTACATTTTTATGCATCTTTATTCAACACGTTAGAGTAAGGCTGCTAAATTAACCTTAAGGGTCCCATATTATGCAAAATTCACTTTCAAAAGGTTTTCTAACAGTCATACGTGTCCTCATAGTCTGTGTATGAAGCCCAAAAATGAGAGAATTCTGCATCCTCTCTCACTTGCTTGCTCCACTTTTTAAGCAAATGTGTGCTCAAACAGCTGAATCTGAGATATTTCCCTGTGTGACCTCACAAAGAGAAATAACCACTGCTCCCAGTAGTGGATACCGCCGTTGACCCGCCCCCTGCTGGATGAGCCTGCCCTCTTAAATTACCAAGCGGGCGCCAGCGAAAGCCAGATCCTCCCCCAGAAAGAGGCTTGGAGTGGCACCACTCATGAACATTTTAAAGGTTCAGACACAGAAACAGCCCGTTCTCATTAGAGCTACACTTCGTGAATAGCTAAAATTAAGGCTGAATTTGGGGTAATACACGATGAAAATAATGTTGTTGGACCTCTGAAAAAAAATGTATAATATGGGACCTTTAATCTTGTAAATTATTTAGTTTTTTTTGTTGCTTACAAGATCTTTGATTACAAGATTGCTTACACATCTTTTTTTTTTTATTTCGTATAATTCAGTCCTTATTTATACTACCATTCAATTTAATATGAAACATCTTTAAAAATCAATTATCTGTTTTTGTGTCTAAATTAGAATCAGTATAGTTGTTTTGTTTCCTTGACAATAATGCAAAGCCTCTTTTAGGTATCCAAGAAAGACATGTATTTAAATAATTTATTGAAAATGCATTTCACATATTTTCATAGTAATTCAAAATTAATTAGACAAATTAAACTTTTTAAAACCTAAAAACATACTTTTTTAATAGAATATAATATAAAATGTAAATCTTTGAATCGTACCATTCAAAGATTGAACAAAGGGACAGATTTAATGTGAATCTATTTCCTTAATCATTTAATTTCTGCTCTGAAATATCAAATAATCATTCAAGAGGTCCTTTTCTTAAAAAATTGACATTTTGGGGCACTCTTATGCACATTTCCTGTAGGTTTGCTAAACACAGGCCTTGATTTATTTATTTTTTTTTAATCCATATTTACACATATCTCTGTCCCCCTCACCACCATAAATATGTAGGTGCTATATTCAAGTTCAACAGGCTATAAGTATTTTGGGATTTATTTTAAAGAAAAAAGTAAAATAAAACCGATAAAAAGTATAGCTTTATGGGTTTCATAGCACATTCTTCTCTAAAGCAGATATCATGTGGCACCATCCACAGTTCACTTACCATCAAGCCACTGTAATGCAACCACATATATATTCTGTATTATATAAAGACAATAAAAACCTTTATCACAATCAAGCCATTTGTAGAAAATCTACATCAGAAAAATATGCAGGTGCATCCTTATAGTAAATAGAGTTTGTTTACATCGCTCTTCTTTCAGGTTGCTCTTTGTGTTTGTCATATACAGTATAAAGTCAAAGTCTCTGAATATTTACCACATATATAAAATAGACAATAACAGCAGGGGGAGTAAAAGAGGAGGATCTATCTCTATATTGCAGAAGCTTTGTCTCTGTTGATGAAGAGGGTCTCCTGGCAAAAAGGGTTAACCAGGATCACGCTACTGCCGCTGTAGTCTCCATTAGGGGGTAGACAGGTGTCTTGCTCCTGCAAATACAAAATAATACATAAAAAACTAAGTCCATGTGCATAATTGCCAAACAATAGCTGATTTATGCTTTAAGGCTTGCCACTGGGAAAGACACCACAGTCTAATGTATCTATTCTACAAGTTTAGCGTGAAAGAGAATAGAATAAAGTGTGGGTTTGGTGCTCCCTGGGGTTTTTAAGTAGATAATGAAGAAAGATACTGATAAAAACTCCATGAATAGAGAAACAAAGGGAGAAGGGAAAGATGTAAAAGCTTCTCGAGCAGAGAAACAAAAGGGAGGGATGACTCAGAAAAAAGCAGCAGCAGAGGGACTTCAGGTATGGGAGGGGGGTGATGGTGAGTCAGCAGTGTTAAAGTGCTACTGGAGGAGGGAGGTGTGAAACACAAAATGATGTGTTTTACAGCAGGAATGAGGCTGTTCTATCAAAGAGGTCTGATCAAATCAAACCAGGTTTATGATCAGGTCTCCTACAGAGCACCTCTAGCACCAGAGACAATAGGGTATGATGTTTCTGCTCTATAGAGACAGGTAAATCAGGGGGGGAAATAACACCTGGGTGTCACCAAGGGCATCCCACCCATGATCCAACCTCAGCTTCTCTTTCCTGACTCCCCAAAAGGCGGCAAAGGAATGTGAAGTGAACAACAGCAGAGAAATAAAAGAAAGGAAATATTAAATGAAATATTTATTGGAAAGAAGATGATAAACATGCAAACAGATTTATATCCAAACCACTGTTATGTACTTCCCCCTCCAACAGATGGCACTATAATGCACCAAAAAGACTGGAATGTGACTGTCAGTGAGCATATACTTTAACCTAAGAAAATTCTATTTTTCTTACTACAACAAAGAATTAATATAGAAAGACATACCGAAAAACCGTACTTTCACAAGTTGATCAATTATACAGAGCAGATGATTTATAGTAAAAAATGTTTGAATATTTGGTTTTTAAATAGCTTATCACAAAGAATCATCAGTAAATGTGCACAACATAATGTGCAACAAAAAACTACCAAATATGTCCAAATAATGGGATGCTAATGTCTGGGTTTGCAAATTTCCCACCACACGAACATTGTGCATTTAATACATGATATGAAAATAATAATGAGGACATAAGAGGAATAAAGATAATTTTAACAGGCCAAAAGCTACTTAGTGACCTAGAGGAAACTAAGATTTCAATGACTTTACGCAGTTTCTTTGTTTCTTACTTGATAGCAGCTGGGCTCTAGCACTAACATGAACCTGCGGGTATAGGCAATGGATGGATGTTTTCAAGCTAGAGAAAACCTCGTCTTTAAAACTTGACTAATCACAGGTCTTTTAAGACAAAGTGTAAACTGGCTGTTGAGATCACATTTATCCTGTTTTAACCGCAATACATTGACATTTAGAGCAGAGTTGAAAATTCTTTTTGTTATATCCTAAGCTCTTAATGGCCAGACATCATCTAATTTGAAAGAGTTTATTGTTCATGATTACCCAAAATGAAATGTTTATTCCCAGAATTCTGGCCTGCATTGGGTTCCTAGAATTGCTGAGACTAAAACAGAAGTCAGAGCTTTTAGTTGCCAAGCTCCCAGCTCGAGTACAAAATGCTGACACCATATCTGTTTTTAACGACAAATATGAGAACATTCTTCTTTGAAAAGGTTTATATCTAATTTACTAATTTTTTAATGCCCTATTTATGTTTTCTTTAGGTTTACTTTTAATCATCCATCTCTTTTATTGATTTTATCTTTATTATTTGGACTGTTTGTATTTTATGTTTATTTTAAAAATATTTATGCTAAATGCAAATGTTTAATCATGACGATGTATTTCCTATTAATGCCTGTTTGTATCATATGTAGCTTACTGTATGTGTTCACTTGTCTGTTTCTTTTGCTCATGCAGAGCACATTGGGCTGCCTTATGTATGAAATGTGCTATATGAAAATAAAGTTTAAAAAAAAAGCTTAGCTGAGTGTTTTGCATAAAAACCTGTCAGATGGTGAAGTTTTTTCTTCATTTTAAATAACGTGCAGTACAAAGCAACATCCAGAAAACGAGTAGTACATCAAGAAAACAGGCTATGATGAATGTTGCTAACAGTTTAGCCCTGTGCTAACTGTAGCCAAAAGCTCAAAATGGTGGGAAAAATAGTTTCATTTTAATATAGCTTATAAAACATGGACATGTGCTAATGTGGTGGGAGAGGCTTCTGTTTTCATCCATTCACTATGGCCAAATTTTGCATATGTTCATGCTAAATATTGCTGGTCTACGGACATTTGTTCACAAAAGAGTGTTTGATTTTATACCAAAACATCTGGTGAAGGGTACTCATGAAAAACTACCTCTTAACGTCTCATAACCTTTAGGTAACATAGATTGGGTATGCCTATTACAGACTATCCTAGATTTAGATGCTGGTATTGTTTAAATTTTAAGTTATGGAGGCATTCAGTGCAGAAAAACGGTGTAACAATCAATGTTTCAATAGATTCCTTGTGGGTAAAGGCTTTTTTTTACCTGCAAGACCCCCGATAAGATTTCTTTGACTCACAGTAATACAGTTCATGTTCAAGTGAGCCACACACAAGTTTGCTGACAGGAGAGACAGGACATGCATCCTCATGCTGTTTCCACACTCACTAACAGAATTTTGCTGACTGATTGTGAAGCATCAAGTAAATGCCCCACCACTTCAGAGCACGCAGTGCTGGACAGTAATTGAGTCATGGTGTGTCAGTAGTTTGTACCTCACTCTCCAGAGTGTGTATCTCTCTGGGCAGCTCCACTGCGTGCCTGCTGAAGTAGTCCATGGTGATGGCGTTGTTCCAGTAGCTGAGGTTATTCTCCTGACTTGATGACTTCTTCTTCCTCCTCATGCAGCACACAGTTATCAGCACAGCTACAGGAATCAGAGCCACAAGAGTAGAGAGTGGGTTAGTGCAGCCACACATGTTTAAAAAGAACCTGTTATGATTTAGGAAAAGACACAACTGTTGGAATAAAATGTGGCTGAAGGATAAAAAAAAAGAATATACACTAAAAGTATGGCCAGATTTGTGCTGGTTGTGTAATTCTGAACAAAACTGTAACTAATATAAATGTATAAAAAATAAATCATCAGGGACAAAGAAATTCATACCCCATAGTCTAGAACAGATCAAAATGCACAGAACTGTGTTTTGCCTTGGGTGAAACATGCCCTGCCTGTTACAAGTCTTGTCTCTAATAAGATTAGGCCATGAAGGGTTTCTGGCAGCTGTCAAAAGGCATTCTGGGAAATCTAAGAAATCACTAACTGAAGCAAGTGTGAACCAGGAAAGTTGGCAATGATGATACAATCAAACTAAGTGATAAAATGTAATTGGATGGTGAATAATCTACTATATATAACATGATTTGTAGTATGCACAATATCATAGAGGACAACATGGTGACAATTCTAAAATAAATATTTATTTGTTTTAGAGTTAGGTGAGAAGTTGTAACCCTGAGCTGACTATTAAGTGTCTCAATGTCCATAAAACAAATTCCAATGTTGAACTATTCAATCAAATAACAATCTTTAAGATAAAATTGTAGCATTTTTGCAAGTCTGATTTTACTTACAGCAGGAGGACACAAGCACACTGATGGCCAGAACGATCCACACAATATCTATCCTGCTGAAGCAGATGGTCATGCGGGATGGTGAGTTGACAGTGGGGCCCGAGCTGTTTCCAGCATTCCAGGGATCGTTGGTTGTTGCTGGTACCTGTCTGTTAAGGAAGTTCCCACTGGCCGTGGAGGGGGGCTCTGAGCTGTTCCCCTGAGCAGGCGACTCCTCCACTGTGCTGCTGTTAGAAAGCAGGCCTGCATGTGCAGTTGTATTCCCCATTTGGAGCCCCACAGGTGGACTGTCTGTGTTGTTACCCTGAATGACCTGATCCTCCACAGTGAAGGCCGCAGTGTCGTTGACCAGGATGACTGTTGGACTCTGTGACTTTAAGATGGCCTCAGTGGGCAGAGCTGTGCTGGATGCAGCTGAGATTAGACTTTGTATCGGGCTCTTGACAGGAGTAGCAGGCCCCTCCGTTGAACCCAACACCAACTGAGCTGTTGGGGGTTCGTTCACTGCATGAACTTCCCGCTGAGTGATGGTGTGGTGCATGGGCAGCTCAGGGGTTCTTATAGCATGCTCCCTGAGTTTCAGGCCTCGTGCAGCATCAGCACCAACTGAGGAAGAGGAGACGGCTGTCAGGGAGGAGGGATGCAGCTCAGGAACATATTGCTGCCTGGGGTTGCTGGGTTCCTTCTCATTCAGCTTCTGAGGCTTTCTGTGGTGTGCATCAAGTGCATCCCCTCTATCTGATACAGAGCTTGATGCAAAAACCAGGGGATTTGGAGCCTCTTGAGCAGGAAAGTCCACATCTGTATTTGGGAATTCTGTGCTGGGTAATTTAGGGCTGCTGCTGGCCTGGTTAGTACGAACAGTAACTAGGTTATGAACTTGAGGTACCCTGCCTAATTTGTGATTTACAGTATCAGAGGTGGGCACCTGGGGTTGAGTCACATGGCTGTTAGTGCTCACAGTGTTTGGGGTGACAGTATTTGTGTCATGAATGGGAGGGTCATCATAACCCAGGGTGAAAGTGTTGGTGGTGTGAAGCAAAGGAGGGAGGATAACACTAGGAACGATGATGTTTGATGGTTGTGTGCCTATGGATGACCATTCCCCACTGCTGGAGCCTTCTGGATGCCAATCAAGGTGGGACGTGAGGGGGTCGCTGTGGGTGGCAGCCATGGAGACAGATTCCTGGGATGTCTGGCTAAGGTTCATCTCCTCTACTGACAAAACCAGTCCTACTGACAGTGCCAGGAATGCTAGAACACCTAAAGTAAAATCAAAGAAAACATGAACATTAGCACATTTGATTATTTGAAATACTCTTTTAGCTTCATGTAACGCTAAAAACTTTCCTTTAAATGCATACAAAAAAAAAAAAAAAAATGAAGTCACTAGTCCTTCATTTTACAGCAGAATATTCCAATTGTAAAACACACTTGGAAAAAACAAACAAAAAAAACAACGTAAGCCATCGTTAGCACCTGAACAGAAGAAAAAAAGGTTTCATTGGGCAAATAAGAAACAATCATATAATGTGGATAATTGGATGAAACAGATTAATCATGAATCTGATTTTGACAAGGAGATGATGCTGGAACTTTTGTTTGGTGCAGGACCAGCAAAACATATAAAGATGAGTTCATTAAGAAAACAAGCTAATTTCTGGAGCTTAATTTCAGATAAAGGACCAGGTAATGTGGCTACAACAACAAATGTAGTGTCAGAAACAAGACAGACATGAAATATTAGACACTTTTCCTTTTGAATGATGAAATTAAAAAGATTGATGCTGAGGTCATTTGTAAAAGTGATAATGAATCCTCCACAGAGCCCATATTTCCAGAAACCAGCAAAATTCTCAATTTGACTGAAAATTTAAATGTGAAAATTAAATGTTCATGTTAATGTTCAGCTGTTGAATAGAACAATTTTTAAGTTCATCACATTTTTTGGCAGGTGTTGCACTTTCATCTTGTCTGTCTACCTAAAATCTCCAAGAATTCAGTAAAGTTTTCAGAGGGAGAAGTAGGTTTGTTGACTGCATTTTAATATTCGTAACACCCCCACCCTAACACCTCTAACAGAAAATAACAATACTCATTGAAAATACAGAGTTTCAAGCAACTGATGTGACCTAGATGTTCAGACCAGCGTTTATGGCGCTCTATCAGTAACTATGGAAACCGAGTTTCCATTTCCAAAAAGAGAGGGAGAGAAGGAAGGAGAGGTTAAAGAATGAATCAGTTTGCAATGTTGAACAAAAAAGCATCAGACAAAAAACAGGTAAAACAAAGGTCAATAAGGGTAATATCTAATTTCTTTTTACACCAAATATCAGCATCCTTCTTCTGCATTCACAAATATCTACAACAGAAGCACACACTCTGACTATTTGAAATGAACCTGTGAATCATTGATCATGTTCCTCCATATTCAATCACATGGACTTACAGGAGAGAGTCTTGGCCTGGTCTTCCTTTACCTAAGTCTGTCACATCTCTAACCCACAGAGCCCGTTCCAGACCCAACAAAAACGACCACTGTTGATTTATCACTGCTCGCTCTTTCCTGACATGATCTGCACAATGATAAAGCTGTTAAATAATAACTTAATTATGCAAATGTCTTTTGACTTTAGTTTATTCTGGATGGTGTGACTCATGATCACACTGGGAGAAACGTACAGTACAAGACTTAACAATTTAGTATGCAGTATTTTAAAGAATATGATTAGGAAAAACAAAAAACAAAACATTAGACAAAAAGAAATTTTACAGGGTGTCTGGCACTGCTGCCAGTGAAGAAAACTATCCAGACTTGATCTAAGACAAAGTTTTGACAAGTCCAAACCCTCTGGCATTTATCCTCCTGATTTGTCCTGGTGATCAGAAGCTCTGCAAAAATCATGTGGTATTTTTCTGATCTGTAGCCAACATGGAGATTAATATTCATTTAGGACTTTGCAGTTTAGTTAAATCATCTTTTATTAAAGATGTTATCTGAGATATTAAAGATTTCTTTTACATTTACCGGCAACATCATCAAACACCCCAAAAATTCATGAGCCTTGAATGCAAAGTAAAGACGGGTATATAAATGTTGTATTAGATGCTGTGTTGGTTCTGATTATCTTGAGAGTTTTTAAGTGTGATCTCTTGCTCAACTAGCTGGAATCCCACTGCCACAATATGAAAGCTAATAAAACTATATGTGTGCCTCATCTTATCAGTGACACATATGAAAGTAGCAGAAGATAAATGACTGAAAGCTCATAAGAAGATCAGCAGGTTACAGTTTTGGTTCCTGAGTAATGAAATAAAATTGTGAAAAAAAGACTTAACAATTAGCATCTATCAGTCTGATTACGGTCTTACATGTTGTACTGAAATGGAAGATGTTGCTTAGAAAACCACTTATTTTAAGTTTGATAAATGACATGGAGATTTTTTCTATCTTGGGTGCACGTTAAAAACACTCCTTTTATTGCATCTATACGGCTGATCAATGACGTCTACTAGACTGCAGCTTGGGTAAAGCTTTACCTGAATGCACAGCAGTCATCTAATAGAGAATGTAAAGCTGACTTCTTGCCATGCTGAATTTTGGGTAATTGTGTTTGGTTATATAAAGATCTCAGTATGACTGAAGCTTTCTGCATTCAAACTTTTTAGGTTTGTGGTTTTATGCCCACACAGAAAGACTAGACTCTAAAATCTAGATTCAATCCATTTCTACTCGACATGAGAAAATTATAACAAGTTTCAAGGTTATGTCTAAATTCTAAAAAAGTAACTTTAAATGCCCACTGACAACTGCTTCACACAATAAACACACCGCTGATTTTTTTTCCAAGTGTTTACTTTTATAAGGGACAAATATAAAAGAATACAAAACAAAACAGGAAAGTTAGATGTTGAATGAAATCAGATATGTAAAGGAATCTGAGCAAGGTAGTACAACAACAGTGGATTTGTGTAGTTTATCTTGTTTCTTGGCACCATGCTCCCATTCTCCACCTCTTTTGATGATTTAGACCAATGTTTAAGCCAAACTAAACCAAAGACAACCAGATAACAGCAATGCCAGAGGTGGATAACAGTAAAGTCTGATAGGGTTGGAGATGTACAGATGCTTTGTGTTTTCTCTAAGTTTCTCTCAGCTGTTTTCCAACCTTGGGGTGAACTTACTGGGACATCTTGGGACATTCCTGGGAGAACTTGCAACTGTCTTGAATGTTTTTCACTTCTAAATAATCTCTCATTGTGGAATGATGCACTCCAGCTTCTTGAAAAAAGCCTTATAATCATGATGTCTTTCCTCTTTCAACATACCTGCATGATCCAGATTCCAGACCATCAAACTGCCAAAAACGTCTGCCTTTATAAAGATGCTCATGCTTTGTAATGAGTAATTAATCAAGTACATTTGGTCCTTATTAATAGGGCATACTTAGTTTTTCACACACTAATTCTTTATTTTAACTTAGCTTTGTTTAATAAATGAAGGCTCTGTGTAACATAGCTTCTGTTGGTCATCTGCATTTAATGAGAGTTTAATTTTTTACACGCACAATATATACAATATAACAAGCTGTATATCACTGAATTTCTGTGAGTGTGCATGTAAGTGCATGATTACATGTGTATTGTGTAGATGTAGGTACACTACACTGCACACTGAAGTAAATGGGTATAATTTGTCACAGCAGGTGTTTGTCTGGCTGATGGAGTGAGATCGAACGCAGGGTGAATGGAGACAGAGAGCGTGGTCCAGCCTCCGCCAATGCACGACACAAGGAGTGCATTAACAAGAGAGATGATTGAAAAGACCCAAGAAGTAACTAGAGCTTCATAAACATCCATTACTGAGATGAAGTACTGGGAATAACATGAGAAAATTAGATGGGAAAGGGGAAGGAAGGTCACATGGGGTGGGGAAATGTGCAGATAGGAAGCCAGAGGTGTAGTGCAGAGTAGAAAAGGGAGCTGTGTGGGTGTTTTGTCAGGCTAAAATGCGTACAAAAGCAAAAAGGTTGGATTAGACACATGGACAAAAAGGATATCCAAGAAAAATAATGTGTGAGAGAGGAAAATGTATGAGTTGCTGTTTGAAACATTTGTCTTGGTCAGCTGGACTTGTCCACTCAGCATGTTTTTTTTTGTACCCATTTCTAGTCTTACATGGTATTTCTTCACAACACCTACAAAATGAACCAATGCATCCTCTGTAGTGATAATACAAAAAACAAGAGGATGGGCAATAAGCGTTTGAATGATCATGCTAGAGGAAAAAAAAAAAGACAATTTCAATGGTGACATTGAATGCAAGGTCCTTCCCTTTGTCCTTCTGCTACATGTTTTATAGAAAGGGAGGTGATACACATCTGTTATCACTCACACCAACCTGTCCCCCTGCAATCTGTTCCATCCAGCTGATCATCTAAAAATAGCATCTGCTAATAACATGGAGAAAAACAATGCCCAGGTAAAATTGCTCATTTATTTGACTAATGGCATCAGCCTGTTTTGCATGATACAAGCACACGATGATTGGAGGGAGGGGCAATTTATGCAAAAATCTGCTGAATTAGGCTATTTTGAATGCATGGGAAGCGACTGACATTCATTGAAGCCCTATATTGATGCCATGCTGGACATCAATAAATCATGCTGCAAAGCAGGATCTTGTGCGCTGATCCAAAGCAGGCTTTGTCCCACCAATCACTCACTATTAGACTCAATGTCAGAGGCCAGAGCTCCATCTAAACTTGCACTGGTTGAATGGTAAACAACACATTTATTCCTGTTGATGAAATTCTACATTATCTATTGATTCCACTCATGAGCTAAGCTAAGCTCATGAGCATTTTCTGCAGAACATTGTTCATGTGCACTGGATCAGTGTCTAAGCACTTCGTGTGTGATATGCAGGATATCAGTGTTTATGTACTTTCTTGCCTGCACAATCAGTCCTGAGGCAGCTGGGACATTTATCTTTTTTTGTCCAGGAGTCACCTCATGCTACATGCAGCCCCAGCATGTACAGCACCAATGTGCCCATGAAGCGAGTTCTGGAGCTGGATGTGCTGCATCATCGGTAATCTGGTGGCAGTGGCACTGCTTATACTGAAGGCTGTACAAGAAGCCAAAAATAGAAGCTGCAAAATCATCCATCAATAAGGCTTGTGATGGTTCATCAGGCTTTACTTATGAACTGCAACAGCTCTATCATTTCTCTGCTCATCAGCTCGAAGGGAAATAATACTATTCTTTTTAAAAGGACACAAAACATAAACTGAAAAAGAATCTGGCCAAGGTGATGTGTTGGTGAAGAATAAATACCTGAAAATATGATCTATTATTTTCTTTATCTTGTTTTCACAAATTCTGTTTTGAACTTCTTTGACAAGACTAGAAAAAACAAAATAAAGTATTAATACAGTAATATTTTTCCAATAGAAATTCCTAAAATATTTTTATCATTTACCACCTGTGGAGTCAGCCCTAGAATCCATTAAAAGGCTTCAATGAAGCCACCAGATTAGCAATTTCTTTTCTAGAACAACTCAAACTCAATATCACAGTGGAATAAGAGAGTGTGATATTTACACCACGTCTTATACGCCTCAGGTACATAACGCCACACAGTATTTAAAATGTGACGTTTTTTATGCATCTCGTACATCTTAAAGGTACAGTGTGTAGCTTTTTGTTTTTTTGTTAGCAAAAATCAAGAATTGCTTTCATAAATACATATTTTACCAAAGTCTAATCACAGTCCCATCCAAATGAAAGCGTTCTTGTAGCTTAGAATTAGATGTTTATAAATACATAGGTGGCGGCGCACTGGAGGTTGCCATGTTGCATCGCCATCTTTGAATACAGTAGCCGAAAGGAGACAAACTTGTTAGCCTTGTGCGTTTTACCTGCGAGTCCCCGCTGTTTCGGGGGGAGGGGGAGGGGATGGTGTAAACAAGCCAAGATGACCATGGATGATTCAGCTTGCCAGCTTACATTGAAATGGAGGACCATCTATACTCTTTGCCCGTGAGACGGAGGAAAAAAATAGCCAAGAAAAGAAAAAGAAATAATAACTGGGAGAAAATAAGAGTGTACATCCATGGAGTTTTTACCAGATGGAGGCAGCTGATGATGAGAGGGACTTCAAAGCTAACGCGGAGGTTGAAGCTTTATAGGTGATAGGTGGGTTAATGCAATCTAACAGTGAATTTTATTGTGCCGTTATGTTAGAAACAGGGCAGGGTGGTCCAGCAACTACTTCCTCCTGTTTAAGTCGGATCATTTACTGTTACTTGCTATATAAAACGGCAGAAACGGCTAATTTGTTAGTTAGCCTACATTAGAAAAGCTACGTTGCAACAGTTTTCAGTTGTTACTCTTCACAGAAGTCATACCAGCAGGCGACCGTGCACTTCTTTTAGATGTATTTTCCAAGAGCTTTCCCTCGTGTTTCATATTTTATTTCACCTGATTTGTCAATGGGATGGGGGTAGTTGTCTTCCTTCTAGTCAGACAAAATAGACCAAAGTAAAACCAGTGTTTCGGCGTGATTTAATCACCAGAACCGCAGCATTCTAACGCACAAATATCTCAGATAATTATTATTTTCTATCAATACGTCGCCCACCTCCCTGGATAAATTAGCTGAAATACATATTAAACACAGAGTAACGTTACAGCAGCGCCGACAGTCCACTGCCCTGCTTTCACTCCCTCTTCCTCTCCCTTCATCAGATGATCTCTGAATCTGCAAGTCACAAATACCGATTTCATACGATAACATTAGCTATTAGCAGTAGCTTGGTACTAAATACATGAAGGGCATGCTTGTGACTTATTGGCATAAAAAATAATAATTATGTATCGTTCTGTTCCTCATCACCTGACGGGACACTCGAACTTCACATTTATGAATCTCCGCGGCTTCCGTAGTCATAATGATGCTCTTCAATGGTGAGGCTGCAGTAGAGCACTACTCGGTTGCTTGTAATATATTAGCGCACCACTAGATGGAAGTAATTCGTACACACTGCGGCTTTAAATCACAAAAGTGTAAACAAGGAATGTGTTGAGTTTCAGTTAGATTTTAGTGCAAAGTTTGCTTTTCCGGTGGCTCTGTTCTGAGCAGCTTTTAGCTTTAACTCAGTGGCCAAGCTCAGAAAGGGAAAGCTCTTATGTGGGAAGTTTTGTTGAATGTTGTTTAAGTCTTTAATTATAAGCTTTGAAGTACGAGGTCAGAGCGAGTGACAACAAAAGATCAGACCCATCAACATCAGGCAGACAAAGCCCTTTATCAACAGACTGACTGGAGAGCCGTGGGACTGACTGCTGCTAAGATTGGATTATCACAGCTGGACAGCCAGCTATCGGCCCGGCTGATTTCAGTGGATCCTCTGCTCTTCTTTAACAATTACCAACAAGACAACTTATGTATTACTACAGTTGCAACAATTAGTTACTAAAACTAATTACTTCTGTTACTGGTCACACTTTTAAGGCTACAGATCAAATCATATTTTTAAGTAATCCTTTGTTAATTCATGACTCGTGATAATTTTAGGTATGATGAGCTTCTCTGTTAAAGGAACCATACCTGTTATATAAAATATAAAATCACTTAAAAAAAATTTAACATCAAAAGAATCAGAACAAGCACCACAGGCCTACTAAGTAAACTGAAAAAACATGGTTGAGATAAGAAACATTAAAGTGTTTAATAAATCACTTTTTTTTTGGGAAACTTCTAATTGGCTGGCATTTCAATAAATGTGGAAGTAACATTGAAGTAACACTCATTAATTGATGTTCAGTCTCACAGCAAACTAATTTGTAATTAATAATATATATTGCATTTTTTGTGCAATAAATCATAATAGCTGTTTCCAGAAAGTCTAGACAAGTTTGGCCTTTTTCTGCACTTTCTCTGATTTGCTTCTGGGTGTCTATGTCTGTGTCCAAATGTCCACATTACTACCTAAACCCTTGTTCACTTCATAGGGCTGCACAATATAACATACTACATAGGGCACTCATTTTCTAGGCGATTCGGACACGAAGCTGCCTATTTTTCCCTCACGCAGACCACATGACTATCAGCCGTCACCACGGCAACCACAACAAGATATCATTCCAAATCCAATCCAAAGTTGTGTGTAAATATTTTTATTTTTATTCCTTATGTTGTATTTTATTCTTTGTTGCATATCTATTCAATAAAAAATATTTTTTCGCCTCCTTGCACCATGTTGAGCTTCTGCCCGCAATGCATTGTGATCTATATTGACCCATCCAGTGACCATCGATGCTCACTACTTTTCAAAATGCATTGTGGGTAATTTTGAGTGCCCTACTTTTTTCTCTCTGGACATTCGGACACCCCTACAAAATGACGTGACCCCTATATAGGGCACTATATAGGGAGTAGGGTGCACATTCGGACACATCCTATGTCTGCATTCTGGGTAGAGTGTTTGTCCCACAGGGGGGACACAGACAGATGGGGCACATCCTGTGGACATCTGGGACTACTGTAGGAGGCCTGGATGTGCAAGGTGGTGAGGGGATGGAGCAGGGAGGACTCTACAGATGTAAACTCAGAGATAAGAGGCAAAGCTTTTGTAACAGGATAATGGGTTCCTGTTTGAATGCCCCACAAATTGTTTGTCAAGTTACAGCAGCTTTGAACGTGTTTATCTGAGAATCAGACAGCGATCGAATGCAAAAACAAGAACAACAAAGAGTCCTTGTGCTGTTTACTCTGGTAGCAATTTCGCTGCTGTGACAGCAACTACGAATCAAACAGGAAGGAGACACTAAACAGGAAGTCGTCTGGAATCTGTGGAAAATACTGATACGAATACTGAAATTATACCGGTCTTTTCCAGTAACCGGCGGGGCTCTCTCCTTATTAAGTATTTCATCATTCCCCCTGGTGATGGAAGCCATAAAAATACCATGAACTATACCAAGAAAACACATTAAGACAACATCAGACTGGGAATATTGGTTTAGCCTGATGTGATGATTGACGCATCAAATCAACCTACTGCACAAGGTATTTATCATTCAAATGGCTGCCTTATTTACAGTTGATGGAAGAAAGAAAATGCAAAATAACAAGCAGACAAATTACAGAAAACGTAAGAAAACAGACATTGATACAGGTTCATCTGTCTTAGTTCCTCTCTATCTGCAGTATTATTTTTTTTTGCTTGCAGCTTGGAGATGTTACAGCATTTCATCTCCTGCACTCTTCCAGGAAAAGAAAGGACAAAAATCTCTATACAAGAAACAGAGGTCTCAGGTAGATCCCTGAGCTCTGCACTCTCTTAAAAAAAAACTAATAAAAGTGTGATGTGCCTGAGAAACCTTAGATATTATTTAGACCTTCAACTGAATGAATGAAAGCAAAGATTAGTTTAAAGTGAGTATTTTTCCAGAAAAAAACAGGTTAGAAAATATAAACTCTACAAATCTACTCCATAGCTTTAATTCAGACCTTTAGTGATAAGCTACATCATGACCTCACTCCACCTCTGCAACAGCTTAAAGTACTCAGCTCACAGCAAGTCCAGGTTTATCACTTCTGAGAGGTTGACACAGATTTGCCAGAAACAGCTAATGCCCCGAGGTGGTGTTTGGGGGTGAATACTAGATATCATCTTTCTTTTTAGCTAGCAGTCCAGAAACCTGCCTGCTCTTGGTCTGACCCCAGTTTTCCATATTCATGTGACATTCTACGCTGGTACCCTGGTACGCTGGTAAAACAGCATAGTGCAGGAATGCAGCAGTATATTTACACTAATGTCTACAAACTGGGGCTCCCTAAAGGTATTTCACAGGGTCTTCAAAGATAATGGAATACAATATTTCTATGGGCTCAGCTTAGAGACAATAACATTTCAAATGATGTAACATTTACCTCTAACTCTCATTGATGGTGTGCAAAATAATGGTGAACATTCGGTGTGTTGTGTATGTATGACGCTGGCCATTAATTTACTATTTTTATTAATATATTTTTTTTTAATTTAAATCTAAATTTAATAGAGCTCTTAATAAAAACACTCGGATCAGTACTCGCTTTTGGCAGATTGGCCGGGTCTCAGCTACCAATTACCACGACTGTTGTTCATATTGTGATTGCTCTCCTCAAAAGAAGACATCCAGGATTTCTTTGGTCTTTGCCAGCTCATTGTCTTTGTTCCTGTGTGTTTGTTACTTTCCACCATGTCCACACTGTTTCCCGTCTTTCATTTTTGATGTTTTGGTCTTCTGGACCTAACAGCAATGCCTTCCATTACATTTTTGCAAGCAAGGAATAAAGTTTTATTTTCTTATATTGTTCTAACTCTGCCTTTTAGCCTGCATTTAGATCCTCAACTCACAGCAATTCACATTGTGAATAACTTTCCATTGCACACTTAAGTACATTTACCACCTTGAAATCTTTGTTCTTTCCCAGATTCTCCTTTTTCGTGGCTTTTGTTACCAGCCCACTCTAAGTTCACTAAGCCCTTTGGATTTTGTGTTTGGATATCCTGGCCTACAGCACTTTATGCTAAGTATTTCAGCATTAAGTTTTCTATGTGACATACTGAGCTCAATATAGACAACACTATTTCACTCATGTACCCTCTTGGAAACTTCATCAAACTTCCTCTGTGTTATCGTAATAGACCTAATGGTATTTTATCTTGTTATATGTGACTGGCCTCGCCCCTTAACCAGCATTTACTCACTCAGCAGCTGGCAGCGCAGGACCTGCAAGCTTGTCTTCATGGTATCATGTGCTCCGGCTCCTCCTCCACAGTGCTCATGGTTCTCTGCGGAAGAAAAAGAGGTAGGACTAAACTTGGTAATCAGACATTAAAATCAACTTCAAGTCATGGTCACCATCAATGTGATGTCCTGTGATTATGTCAGGACAGACTTTAGCAGAACAGACATAGCAAACGATGAAGGTGTTTGCAGACTGTCTTGCTTAAGGTTGACAGTTTTATTATTGCAATGACTGCTGTGAACCAGCTGCCCCTCTCACAATTGTTCATATGAATTACACAGACCAGGTGAGATTGCAGTGTTTTCAGATCAGAGATGGCATCCTGCAGGCTGTTGGTCAGTAAAACCAATTAGGAAGCATCAAACTCTGACCCATAAGCCTTGTTCTGAGACAGCCACTGTGTATGTCAGCAAGTAGGGTGCTCTTTAGAAGAATGACTCACTGATGGCCTTGTGCTTAATAAAAGGTCATACACCTCCTTTCACCCCTGGATGAGTCTTTATGTGCCTTTCTTTGTAGAAGGCCTCTGGGCAACACACTTACTTCTTTCCAATCTACAGAACACAGACTCCTACCTCTAAAAAAAGTCTATGAAGGTACGTACAGTTAGCACCCCTCATCCTACCTGTATGAATAATCTTCTGTATTATGTCAAAAGATTCCCCCTACCATCCACCCACTCCCAGGGCTGTTTGCAGGCTGACTGTTTCTGTGACATGAAGGGTGACATGAAGGGGGTGGACAACAAAAGCACAGAGTGCTGATCCTTTTCATAAGGATTTATGCCTCATAAATGTAACACAGAGGCAACATGTTAAATCTGAGTCATCCTGTTTTTATTGTTGTCAGTGTAGAAACCTTTTTATTCTTGTAAATATGTGGAGCAATGAATATGAAACCAACTGTTTTTTAATAGTTGAAAACAAAGTTCACTAACATGGAACAACAAAACCTAATCACAAGAAGTAAAGAGCAGCAGTCGTGTCTTTCTTCAAAGAACATGTCTTTCAGCATAACTGCTTAGGTTAATTCCTGAGGGTTTACAGCTACATGGAGCTATTAAAGTATCTGAATGCATTAAGTAAACTGCTTCTTCTACGGTTATGTAACTAATGTGTCTGTGATGTCAAGTTTTCTTACTTTAATCAGCTATTATTGCCCAAGCAATTATTCATTATACCATAGACCACTTGAGGATCAATGTCTCTTCAATGCTTCAAACATCAAGGAAATCTGTTATATGGCCAGTGGCTAAATCCCAAAATCTCTTCAAAATTCCCATTTCTGAGGTAAGGACATCTTCACTACTATTTTTTCTTTGGGCTTCACGGTTTATTCTACATTTGTGTAAAGTTGTCTGTAGCCAGAAATGCAGCTATTACTTTCTGTTTAGTGTTATTGACTCGCTTTAGTAATGTAGGAGCCATAAACATCTGTAATATTAAATGTTGTATTTTCTGTCTATTCCTTTGTTTTGTGTTAGTATCACAGTGATTATGGTTTAAGTTGGTCAAATGGTTATGGGCGGTGGTTTTCCTAGTTTACTTAAGACACCTGTGATGTGTGTGTTTTCAGGTAGAGAGAGTGAGTGGGTCTCCGTATTTTTTGTTGACCGCCACCGCTGCGATTAATTTCTTTTGCTTTTGGATTAAGTTAGTACACGTTGTATTGAGTTAAATGTATTTTTGTAATAAAGTTATGAAACATTTAATTTGGATGTCAGCAGAGATTTTGATGTGCGCATCAGACAAAGAGGAAAGGCCCAACTTCAGCCTCTTGGTGACTTTTTGTTTTCGTGGATTTTAAAGTCACCATACAAGTAATAATTGCAGGTGTCTCTTTAACTTACAAGTGGGAGAAGCACATAGCATCAAATGGTAGCTTTTCCATTATTACAATGGACGCAACAGTGTCATGAACATACCTGCTTCTCTGGAATTTGCTATTATCCCTTGATTCGATTGTCTCCCTCTGATTCAGTAAAATCGGTAACATGCAATTTTTTGTTCATGCTTGGAAAATATGCGCTCTGTGCGTATGATCAATCACTCATTAATAAATGTACAATACAGAGAAATAGCTCAGGTAAACATCTCCACACCCCTTTCCACATATATATATGTATATATATATACATATATATATATATATACATAGAAGAATAATGGCCACGAGATTAGACATAATTGCAATATAAAAAACAAACAAAAAAAAAAATTATCTCTACTATTATTATTATTTCTAATACTTCTCCTGGCTCAACTCTTCTAATAATAAAGAAAAATACAAAACAAAATGAATGGATACAAAGCTAATAGAGTGAAAGACTACACATGCTGTAAAAACACTTTTGCCCCTCCTTCATGTGTTTAGAAAATGAAAACAGAGATCCTCATTGCTCACTGCTCTTAAATCACAGCTTGACTACAATAGTGTGGATTTACTTGTAATATGGGGCAAGTAATTGGCAAAAGATGAGGTTGCAAGTAGTCGCGTCGCGATAAGGAATACGTCAATTAATTGCAACAGTAAGAAAAAATCATAATTATAATTTTCATTATTATTATTTTTTTTATCTTACTTTACCATAGACTGTGTATGACAACAGGTTTCACTATGGAGTATCTCTACTGAACGCTCTCGTTTGTTCAGAAGTGATCTCTCTAGTCTAGTGTCATACTTGACAGCAGCATGTTGCAGGATGAGACCGTGGTGAAGCACCTGTGCGAGCCGCTATGCCGCATTTGTTCATCGGCCGTGAGTCTTGCACATTTGAGTGGCTTTTCGCGATCTCGCGCTAAACCTCCGATTCTCACACTGAATCATGTAAATAAGTCGAATGGAGAAAAATAGCTGCGAGCACTTTCTCATCTATTGTATCGCTGCTCTCCACATGTAGGCAGAACACACACATGTAGCCTACAACGTCAGTACAAAGCCCCAATTCCTGGTCTACCTCAATAACCCCCGTAATGCGCAGGCACATTACACATATAGAGTCAGCCTATATACTACCGTATAGACCGTTTCAAAGTTTGCAAACATTGTGACGTTTTTTGGTGGGCGGAGCTTAGCCTGGAGGCAAAAGCGGAGGCTAGAAGCTATGTTAATAAGTAGCAGCGAACAATTTTCGGTGGCATTTTAGTAAATGGAGGGTTTTCAAGCAAGTGGTGCAGTCTCGGAACTCTCGGAATATGTACAGACACACACTCTACGGGACTGTGACAGCTATTTTATAAAATTAGATGGAAGCAGGCTGGCTGATCCATACACCTTACGGGAGTGGCATGAAGATCAATTGGGATTGGCGACGGTCGAGTGGCCAGACATCTACATGTGCCTAATCGGGACACCATGTGTGTACAGCAAAAAGAAACTCAAACCACATAAATCACTGAATGCTTACAACTACGTCATAAATAGCCACGTTCAAATAATGAAATACATTTACATCCCGATCTTTGTGTGCAGTCTAAAGTTTAGCATTTATGCGCTCGCTAATTTGCTGATAAAGGCAACTTTATATATCCAACATTTTCCTTTATAATGTACAATTTTGTTCATTTGGACCCGATAACAATCACTTAACATTATATTTATCTTACCTGATATAAAGTCTGCTTCAAACACAAGAATTGTTGATTATCGTCTCTGTCCTGTCCTTTCGTCTTCTTGCATTCAGATATAATTGGCTTCGTTTTTTTCTGAACTGGTATCCTAAAAAACTTTTATTACTGCCAGGAATGTTTTTCCTCTTATTCTGGCACCCAAACACACAACAAGACGACATTTTTAAGTCGTAATAACACTTGAGATAGCTCGTTTCTACAGTGCTTTTTACTGGCTTTCCTTTTTTTTTTGCCTCCGGATACAGTAGTGACGTAACTGTTTACACAGGCGATGAAAGGGTCTATATGAAAGAATACACATCAAGAGCAATGCCGGCTAATCGAGAGGTTAGGAAGGATTCCCAGTGAGCCGCATTACTTTTGGGCCGGTGTCCCGGCATATGTGGAAAAGTGCAGAGTCGCGACGCAGCAGCGCGGTTTAGTCACTGCTCCTAGATCAGTCTGACACGCAGTGATGAAGGGAGGAAATTTCAGCTTCACAAACAAAGTACTCCATTATTATGGCATTTTCATTATATTAGTTGAAAATGGTCTCAAAATGACAACATTATCGCTTAGCGCAATAATTTCTAAAAAAGATTTATCGCACAGTAAAATTTGTTATCGCGACAGGTCTAGTTGCAAGGATACAGAAGTATCTGTGACCATCCCAAACATCCATCCATACGATCAAAACAGCGTGATGCTGCAGTGGTAGAATCTTCTGGGGTGGAATTTTTTAGCAACATGTTCTTGGCCTAATGAGTTGAACGGCAAGATGCAAAAAAAGCAGCTGAGGCTCTCCATGGTGATTCCGCCTCATCAAAGCTGCCAGACCAGTGCAGACTCTTAGAAAAATTTCTTTAATTTGCAGGGAAAAAGGGATAGTGACGGGGGATTCACTCCTCTACAAAGTAGATGAGTTTTCTAACTCTGCAGGAGACCTGAACAGGATTCGTCTGCTCAGAACTCCTGCAAAGCAGCTAAATCATAGCTCAGCTCTGCATACAAGTTCAGGTAAAAGATAATAATAGGATGACAGACAGTCTTGGTCATGGCACTGTCAAAGCTCAGACATGAGGAGAGGTCTATCAGCAGCAGCTGAGTTTTGTTGCTACACACAGAATTCAGTAAATATTAAATTTTTGCTGTAGAAAAGCCAGTTAGAAATTCCTTTAAGGTGGATGGAGTATGTATACGGTGGATAAAAACTTTAGTAATGCAAATGTGCCACTCCAAAAGCTGGTTTGTTTGGTCTGACCTAGTACTGCAGTACCGGACTGTTAGATGGAGGACCTGTACCATCTATTGATGAATGATTTGTTCTAATGAAATTAAAGCAAAATTATTTTTAATATAACACAAATCTACACCAACATCATCAAATTAAGGGATCTTATATTGAATTTCTACTGACTGGTTGCCCTAAAGGGGCACACTGGAACATGGAAACAACACCACAAGCGCACTTTGTTTAAGTGCCCAGTAAGAATTGGGACATCATCAGCAGGTTGTTTTATGCATTTGTGAACCTTCTTACATTTAGTGAAAGAAAACACTTTTGTGTGGATCCCAGAAGACAGATCCTCCCTCATCAACAACAGTGTTAGCATTGAAAAGGACTGCAATGTGTATTAAACTGGATGTTCCAAATGATCACGACAAAGCAAAAACAAACCATCTGTCTAAACCTTTTAATAAACAAAAAGCAAAATACACAAAATCCAATAATGAAATGGTTTACAGCTGAAAATGCTTTCCATCTCATGTACAGCGGCACTAGCATGTTGCTCTTTATTCTTCAACTGGAGAGAAAAAAAAGTTGCATGGCAACTGACATGCACACAGACGGCAGTCATCTCCATAGCAACCTTAATGGTACATTAGAGGATATTCAAATGCATTCACAAGGACATTTTGGGGCTTAAAACAAAATTTGGGGGAGAGAGAGAGAAGAAATTTGGAAATTCTTACTCACCAGAAATGGAAAAAGAAATTCAGTATCAATCTGGCTGTCTCTGGGACTTGGTGGACACTTTATGTATGTGGACCTGCTGACAGGCCCCGATCCGCACAGCTCCCAGGTTGCAGTTCTGAACAGTGTGTCTCGGGGGGGCAGACCAGAGGCCAAAGCCAAGGTCACCAAAGATTGCAGAATGAAATAAGCCTATCACTCGATTGTTCGGTGGCCACCAGCCGCAGGGACAACAATGCTTTTAATTTTGGACTTCCCTCTATTCTGCTGTTTTATACAGGGGGGCTGTGGTAGTAGGTTGGCTGCTTGCCCACAGTGGCTGCAGCTTGAGAGCTTTTCCACAACAGGAGAGGAGGAGCTGGGAAGGGGAGTGTGGGAGTCGAAGACAGTGTTGTACTCTCACAGCCCTCTGATAACTGGACCTTCAATAACAACTGCTCTAACTGATGGTTCCCCTGTTCAAGTTCTGATTCTACACACTCTCACGCTTCGGTTTATCTCTTTTTCATGGACTGCAGGGAGCTTTTGGTCAGTTTCTGCCTGAGGAGGAAGATGCAGAATAAAGAAAGATGTAAAAACTGAGACTTGGAAGTAACTGGACAGGCGCATGCAGCAAAAAAAGGAATATTTAAAGACCTAGAAAACAGAAAATGAAGCAACTTGCTCTTTTAAAATGGTCTTTTTTAAAATCCTTTACCATGTTCACCAGGATTAAACAGTCAGTTGTGTTTTGCCATGTAAAAATCTGTTTAAACCACTGCTGAATTCACTGCATCAAAGGTCTGGTTTGGTGTAATCTCAAGAGAGCTTAGGTCCATTTCAAGATTTACTAAACTAGCTTCCCTCAGCCCTGCCCTTCCTCAGCAACCCAAGAGACGTGTAGACTCAGAGGGCGTCCTTATTTCCTTTGATGTTGTGTTATCCTTTGATGGAAATCTGCAAACATTCCCTGATAGCACTGGGCTGCAGTCTTGCTCAGTCCATGTGTTTCCTGCTCTTGTGACGATGTCGCCCAACCTGCAGCTGATTGAAACTTTGACTGTGGAGTCAGAGTTTACATCTGGGACTGTTGATGCCATTATGGTGATCTCACAGCTGCTTGGCACCAGTCACCAGGCATCAGAGAATATGCCTTACTGTGCAACAAGAAAGCTCACTGATGCTCATAAGTATGAACATACTTTTTATTAAAGAATCTTACTTCAATGGAAAGCTGAAAATGAAAACAGTTACTCAAGCACTACAGAGACTGCGGCTGACCTGTGGGGCTTTAATAATTTCATTATCCAGCCGAGATACAGACAACACGTAAATGGTTACAAGTATTGATTGGATGCAATGGCAAGCCCAAATTAAATGCAAGCAGCAAGTGCTGCAAGAAGGTTTCCAGGTATTTGTCTACCCAATCCATCCCTAAGGGAAACCCGCACGTTTGAGTTCTGACAGCCGAAGCCTGGATGGTCAACCCGGCAGGTTGAGTCGCTGCTGCTGTGTCATGAAGGCTGGTAAAGGTTGTATAGGTTATCAGTTAGCACGCACAACTTCCTTCAGGCCCTACTTGCAAAACCATAACAGAGCAGCCATTAAAAGAACATTAGGCTCCCAGCTTGCCCTCAATCTTGACAGCAAAGCCGAGCCAATACCCCCCATTCCTGTCATATGGTTAAATGAGAGGAAGAATCATGTGAACACTGTCACATTCTGCATGTCATTGTGTATTACGTAGACGTAATTAGCATGCAACTGTTTCTGAAAACTGTTTATTGTGCCACTAAATAAACTTAAATACAGATAATGTGGATAGTTTTCACACAGATATGAGCAGAAAGAGGTTTCATTTGTGTTTTTTGGAGGCGGTGTGAACTATGAAGTTATTCTTGCAAAACTCGGCAAAGAGATTACCTATTAAGCATTTTTGTTCTCATGACTGATGATAAAAAAAAGATAACTAGTCATTGTGATTAAACTGACTGTTAACATACAAATTTATTCCATAATGTTGTGCAATAATAAAAAAGGCAACTCCATGTGTTTACTTACTAAGCATACAAGTCACTACACCGTTGCATTTAACTTATTTTTTATCCAGTGTCAAATAATTGATCAGGATCTCATTTCTCTCTGAAAGATGCACAAGATGTGGTTTCTTGTTAAAGACTGCATCCATTTTTGACAGTGAGATTTAAAGAACAAAACTTCTTGAAGAGGTAACGCAACAACTTCCTGATGAAGATGATGAAGTGGTAGTAAGTCACAGAATATTAAATCATATGACTTTTCTTAAAATTTTGCTCACTGTTTTAGATTTGCAACCAAAACCACCTATATTGTTTTATTAGATTATGAGGTAGAGCTACATTTTTATTACTCTTCATTTTTACTAACGTAAAATAATAAGTATAATAAGTACGGTAAAAACTATTATAAAAGGGCTCCATCTGTGCTGATTTTTAATGTGTCCTAACAAAATGGCAGTGAGATATCTCGTGTTCCCTGAACAACTCGTTTACAATTTGAGCCTGATGAATCGTGGCATTTTTGTCAAGGAACATGCCCGTGCCATCAAGGAAGAAAAAATCCATTGATGGAAAAATTTGCTCATTCAGGATATTCAGGTATCAGCTGACCTCATTCTTTGGATACATAATGTTGCTGAACCTAGACCTGACCAACCACAGCAACCCCAGATCATAGACTGCCCCCACAGGCTTGTACAGTAGGTACAAGGTATGATTGCTGCCTCACTTCATCTGCCTCACTTCTTACCCTGATGCACCCATCACTCTGGAACAGGGTAAATCTGGACTCAGACTACATGAACTTATTCCACTGCTCCAGAGTCCAATCTTTATGCTACATAGCAAATTGAAGCCTTTTTTCTCTGGTTAGCCTCACTGATTACTGGTTTTCTTATGGCTACACAGCTGTTCAGTCCCAATTCCCTGAGTTCTCTTTACATTGTGCGTGTGGAAATGTTCTTCTTTTCCTACCGGTGTTTTTCTTCGATTTGATTTCACCAAACCATTTTGTGATAGCAGATCACGATCATTCAGGATTTTTTTTCCAACCGCATTTCTTCCTGGAAGGTGATGGTTCCCCACTATCCTTCAAGTTTTTAATAATGTCTTGGACTGTTTTTAACCCAATTTAAATTATTTATGCATCTCCTTAGATGTTTTCTCTGCTTGATGTCAGTAATTTGACCCTTCTTATAAACACTAAACATCATTTCACGACCACAGGATGTGTCTTTCCACATGGTTGTTTGAGAAATGAGAAGCTACTCATTGCCTCAGTTGGAGGTAAATAACTTGTTGCCAGCTGAAAAAAATATCACTCATGCAGTAATTATCCAATATAAGGCTCGTACCCATTTGCTTATTTAAATCCAGGTGGCGACTTGTTTTAGGCCAGGCACTGTATAGAGTAGGACAACCTCTGCAGTCAGATACAGCTGAAATTATAATTTATTATTTTATATGGATTAGCCCTGCTTTGATTGGCAGCAAATAACTTTAGCATTTCTTTAGTATGGAAGCAGCTGTACATTACACTTTATTGCTAGTTAATTTGGGAACATCCTACAAAAAAAATAAACAAAGAAACTCTTCAATGAACATATTTATTCAACCAATTTTAAGAATCCGAGGCAATTGGCTTCTCAGTCAATTTAAACAGTCATGAATAAAAGTGCATTTCTTTCCTCTGACGGGTACATTGTTAACAACAACAGCTCCAAAACAAGCTTCACAGCCATTGTTGGATGCATTTGTGCACCACAAAACCATTACAGTGGAATCCCAGATCACTTGCTGTGCAACAAATGAAAATCAGAACTACACTTACAGAAATACCTGCAGCTACACTCACATGTCTCAAATTCCAGCATCATACAAATCGATCTCTGTGCTCAGTGAGCAAAGCTGTCAGCTCAAATCCAGGTCTTGGATTTACTCCTCCAGTAAACATATTTTTTTGTCAGTACTGAAAAACCAGGACAGTGCAACATTGAAGATGACGCGTTTGTTAATAGTGATTAACAGAGAGGGCAGCATTTGAGTATGTGTGGGTTAGTCACTATGTTACTGCAAATGTTTATCTTAGGTTGATGCCTCATGTTCATGCATGCAGAAATCTAAGTGAAATCCTCGCCCCACATCAACATTGTTCCTGTAGCCCCTGCAGGATGAATGAATCTAAAAACTCGTTCAGCTAAAAACTCCCACTCATAGAGAACAAAGCACCTGTGTTCAGGGGCGGCTGAGGAGGAGAGGAGCAACAGCACTGGCCTCTTCATTACTCAGCACATACGACACACACCAGTGACTGAAACAATTCATCAGAGGAATTGTGACCTATCTGTGGGTGTTTGTGAACACATTCGAGACACAAAGAGACAAATGGTAGCCAATTAGAATTTTGCACAGCTGCCCTGGAGTCCATATACAAGCAAAAAGTTGACCAGTATGTGCTGTAGAGCTGTACTAAATCTTCTGTAATGGGTCCATTTTTAATATCAACCCTGTCAGAGCAAGTCTTACGTCAGCACTCAAGATCTTAAGGGTCAGAAAAGGTCATGAGCAAAGAGCAAGTCTTAAGTCTGTAGGCAGACAACTCAAGCCACCATCAAGTTTTCAAGGAAACAAATCTTAAGTGAGGTCACTCCCAACTAGGGCTAGGTTAAAAAAAATCGATTAATCAATTTTTAATCGATTCAAATGACCTAATATCGATTCAGAAAACTGGAGATCGATTTTTTATATGTCCTCATTTCGGTAATATGACCCTACTCTCGCGTGACTTACCGAGGTTCGGCGAGACCTTAGCATATATATACTGTACGGGTTTCCTGTGTTGCCTCCATCCAAAATCAGCTTCTCTTACCGAGATTATGTCAAGTTCATATGTTTTAACTCACCAGTGTGGATTACATTCACCTACAAAATCCTCTGCAGCATATTACCGCTCACATTAGCAGCTAACGCTAAGATCGCGGCACTCATATTAGCATCTAATGCTAACGTTTACTACCACGTTCAGCAGGAAGTGATGTCACCGCGCACGTAGTTTAAAATAAATCCAATATGCTCACTTAAAGTCACATTTAATCTACAACAGTGTCCCTTTCATCCTTTTATTAAACAGTAAAAAGTCTGATGCTTTTTATCTGGTTTACATGACGGCATGTCATAGCTGCGCCTGCTCTCTGTGACCGCGGCAGTCAACACACACACACACACACAGACCAACAAGTGCACACACGGGTTTCTGACAAAGATTCTGACAGAGTGCACACTTCGGTAACACGTCAACCAGCTGGAAATCAGACAGAAATATGAGAGTTTTCTAGATTCTCTCACCAGGTGGAGATGGAAGCATCTTGCTCCAGTGTGCAGCAGATTATTTCTCCTGCTCTGGTGTTACACCGATAAATCAAGCTGAATCTATCGTCATTGAAGGAATTTCTAAGTCGTTTTACGAGTTTAAATGGATCCAATATTCTTTGCAAGTCGCATTAACATCAACACATTATCTAAGATCTGAACCTTAAGAATATTTAGAGCGACTTTATTTAGAACGACTTTATTTAGAGCGGTTTCATCAGAACTTTTAACCTTTTTTTTTTTTTCCCATAACAGCATTTCTGGCTCTGAATCTGGGAAACACTGTATTGTCTTGGTACTTCAGAAATTAAGAATGTAGATGTGTCAGATCAGATTATTACATATTTTGACTGACAAGTAAATGTACTCAGTGTTTTATATATTTAAAAAACAAAGTTTTCTGAAAATGTTTTAAATTTTCAAGAAATATATGTGGTGTTACATAATTAGCTGTAAATTAATCTATATTGAATCAATTCAGGAAATTAGTGACAATACCCAGCCCTATGTTGAAATAAAATTGCATTTCTATTCTTAATATCAAATTTTTAGTAATGCACCAGGTTAGTGTCCCACTAGCATTCTATTGCTGCCGGTATATACACCTCTGGTGTCCTCTGTTGGCTGCCCTGGATCTGTTTAGTAATTCTGCCCTACAGCATGTTTGTGAAATCAATTGTATCAACAGTCTAGGAGAGGATTGGTTCCTACAGCCATCTTTAACTACAAATACTTCATTAAATTGCAGTTGAATGTTAATATAATACTAGTATTAATATGTTGTAGAACTACAAAGTAATATAATTCAGGTAATAGCTAAAAAACTGCTGTAATAACACTGACCCAAATCAATATCGGATCAGAACAGATCGGATCGAATTGAATCCATTCTTGAAATTTGAATGGATACTCAGCTCTAACTCCAACATATTCAAATCTCAGGTCCACGTTTTGTTTACCAAATTTGACTCTGGGGCACAAGTAATTTAGTCTAATGGCAATCAATTCCAGGTCAGACCGCAAGTCTGAATGAAGTCCAGTCTGAATAAATTCTCAAATCCCAAAGTAGTCAACTTGTGTTGAAGCTGTCAATGTCTCAAAGTCAGTCAGTAATAACAGAACTACAAGTCATAACTTAATGTTAAGTCAAGTTCCAAATATGTAATGCAGTTCACATCCAAAGATTAAATCCAAAGAAATTCTGAAATCTTAATTTGACAAACTGAAAGCATCAGATTTAAAAATAGCTTTTCTCGCAGTTAACTTTATGTCAGAAATGCTGAAATTCTCAAATTTCAGCTTCAGTGATGCACATATTTCAAAGTCAAGTCTTCAGTAAATTAAAAAGCGAAATTCTCAAGCTTGTTTAACAACCTTTTTTTCTCCACAATTACCTAATAAGTCTATGCAGGTTTCTAAAAAGCTGATTCACCTGCTACATTCACATTGCCAGAAGCGGCGAGGTTACCCCCAGTGCACTCGTAACAGTTGCCTCCAGTGACACCCCAGCAGAGAAGAACAGAAAGGGGTGGTGTTCAATGATCCCATAGGCTGTGTGAACCCCATTTTCTGATAAGCATGATTTTCTGACAAAAACAATTTATTATCTTTGTTTGGACTGACAAATAATTCCTACAAAGTCAAATCCTCATCTGAAATACTTTTTTTTCAGTCTAAGGGTTCAGAAAGTCTTATCACAGGTAAGTAATTACTCAAATCCGTCACATCAAAATTCTTTTTTTTTTTTTACATAATATCTAACTTTACTCCAAGTTTCTTTAAGGTCAACATGTTCTATGGTTTTTACGCAACAGAATAAGGTGTCAGATTGAGGGAGCTCTGTATCACTGTGGGAAATCATTAAAGCCACCTGAAGGCCAAGTCGTCTGCCAGATTCAGATACACTTTGTAACACACACTGAAGGCTGTCTGGTACAGAGAGTGGAACAGGTAACAGAGTCCCGGGGAAGAACCTTTGACAGACTTGTTATGTCACTGGAGAGAGGACACAACAGACTGTGAATTAAGCACCAGGAACGATTGAGCTGCTCTGGTTGATGTTAAAGTCAGACCTGACAGACATCAGTGCACAGGAGACAGTGACTTCCCTATGTTTGACTTCATGGAATGTTGGTTATTGCACAATTTCTGCTCCAACATTTAAGTTGTTAATCCAGCAAAGGATGAATAGCTTGTGCTATGCACATGTAAAAAGTCACATATTTGGGACGGTGGTATTTGCACATTATCCCATATCATCCGCTGCTTAACATCAGAGAGTAAGCATCACTTAAAAATACAGCATGTAATCTTAATCTTTTGTCTAAATCTCTCTAACCCCTTGAATTAAAGAAACTGATCATAATCAATGAGAGGCAAAAAGTAAAAGGTCATGTATGATGTTTTTGCCTTTAAAAAGGCAAAAAAAAAAAAAAAAAAAGTGAAAATGATCAAACAGGTTTTAGAATAAGGATTTGTGTGAAATGGAAACAACCATACCTCTACAAATTTTTATATGATGAGTTAATCTTGTGCCAGAATAATGAAAACACATGTCTTAGCTTTTGTTGTTTATATAGGCTTATTAGCTAGATCTTCTATAGTCATTATGCCAGTCGTTTGCAGCCTTTTTGTAATGCTTTAATAAATGTTATGAGTTTGTCTTAGGCTCTTTTGAAATGTTCGGCTGTCTTAAAGCACTTACTAACCTGATGTCTTTTTTGATTTGCTGTAGTATTTTTGGTTTTGTTGTCACCTTTGGAAATGTTTTCATATTTTCTGAAGTTTTCTTCAGAGTTTGGTCTGGGATGGTATTAGTCTTTTTATATTTGGTGTAGACAGTCGTACACCTGAGGCACACCTACAAAAATCTCTGCACAACCTTGTTCCTTCTCTGTTGGAAGAGCCAGATAATAAAGGGGGACATATTGAGATGCAGCTCACCCTCACCACCGTCTGAGTCGTAAATATCCTCCCCTCCTTCTCTATTCTCGTCTCCCTCCATCTCTTCCTCTTCTTCATCCTTATGTGACCCTCTGACTAAATGAGTGGCCGCTTCTGCGAGCAGCTCACTGATGATGAAAAATAACATGAAACTACAATGTGTCATGGCCGCTATGCTTGTCACAACCAGTAACAGAATCTAAAAATAACATTGCTCCAGAATAGGAGAAAACTGCTTCATATGATAGCTAAATTGACACCTCCTGGAGTCATTCAGGGTTTAAAGCATGTCTAAACACTCATGAGTAAATCTGCAGCATGGCCTCCCTGGATAATTATGAAAATTTTTCCATCCCAACAATTCCCCTGAATACTTCATGACTCAAGTGATTATATGATGTAATTACTGATCTAATTGATATACATAAAGATTGCAAAAAAAGGCCTCTAAACATAATTAAAACCTCTTTTGGTGTCATGGTTTGACCTGGGGGGTTTTACAGAAGCTATATAATCTATCTACCTGTTTTCCTTTGGGAGTCGCCTCTGAATGAGATGCTGTGTCTAGGCCTGTCGCGGTATGCAATAAGTCAATTAATTGCACAGTAAGAAAAAATGAGGGCGATAAGTTTCATTTGTTTTAAAAAAATAATATAAATTATTTTATCTTACTTTACCATAGACTGTGTATGAAAACAGGTTTCACTATGGAGTATCTCAACTGAACGCTGTCGTTTGTTGAGAAGTGATCTCTCTAGTCTAGTGTCATACTTGCCAGCAGCATGTTGCAGCAGGAGACCGTGGTGAAGCACCTGTGCGAGCCGCTACGCCGCATTTGTTTTACAGGGCTGAGAACTCTCACGCATCGGCAGGGAGTCTCGCGCATTTGAGTGGCTTCTCACGGTCTCGCGCTAAACCTCCCATTCTCACGCTGAATCATGTAAATAAGTCGAATGGAGAAAAATAGCTTCGAGCACTTTCTCATTTATTGTATTGCTGCTCTCCACATGTAGGCAGAACACACTCATGTAGCCTACAACGTCAGTACAAAGCCCCCACTTCCTGGTCTACCGTAATAACCCCCGTAATGCACAGGCACAAATAGAGTCAGCCTATATACTACTGACAAAATACACATCAAGAGCAATGCTGGCTAATCGAGAGGTTCGGGAGGATTCCCAGTGGGCCGCATTACTTTTGGGCCAGTGTCCCGGCAGATGTGGAAAAGCGTCGCGACGCAGCATCGTGGTTCACTCACTGCTCCTAGATCAGTCTGACACGCAGTGATGAGGGGAGATTTTTCAGCTTTACAAACGAAGCCCAGTATTTTTTTTTCTAGTTTTCTTTTAATACAATGGTATTAACTGGTAGTTTTGCCGGTTTTTCCTGTCTGAGCCCCATGTTTAATATTTTTTTAATAAATTCTTTGAAGGACAATTTTGTTTACAGAACAAAGACTTTATTATCATCATACTTTTTTTTGGTTGTGTTTGGTTTTCATTCATTGTTAATGAGACTGAGAGTTCATTCTATTAATTGTTTTTATTTTGTTATTTAAAATTTCTTCCATTTCCAGTGTAAAATGTTCTTTAGAAATTAATGCTTATTGATCTTTGAAAGGGTGTATTTGCATTATTATGGCATTATCATTATATTCTCAAAATGAAAACATTATCACTTTGCGCAATATTATTGTTTATCGAGATCATTTCTGAGAAAATTTATCGCACAGCAAAATTTGTTATCGTGACAGGCCTAGCTGTGTCGACCAAATTTTGCTTACTGGTAGTACACGAGTACAAGATAGAGCAACAGATTAAAAAGGCAGAATGATCAGCAGTCTTGAGAATGGGTAAATAATCAACAGCCTGTGGAGAAGCAGCTAAAATACCCTGCTTTACTTTCTTTTCCTCTTTTAGGTTTAAAACCCCAGAGGAAAGACTTCTGATCTCAGTTTCATTTTCGACTTCTCTCTCACAGCCAGATCCCTCAGGGTCACTTCATCTCTGGATTCATCAGGCCAACAGTCAGATTGATATGTAAAGTCTGTCTCTCCTGTTTTGCCACATTGATTATCTGACCAGTGCCGCTCGATGAGGCCACATCGTTGGATAACAAGCACATAATCCTCCATGTAATCGGTGTCAAAGTTTTAAATTTACACCAGGATGATAGGCTGGTGAAGTACGTAACCTAATCGATCAAAGATTGCACCAATGCTGATCAGATGTGCTTCCTCAGAGTCTTCTTTAACTTCTAAAGAGCTACGGAGGAAATCTATGTGCAGAACTGATTTAGACGCTAATGTGGATTTAGCTGCGGTTCCTGATTCAGCTTTCCTCGGGCTGATACAACCATTTTTATCAAGTGTCTGGTGGGTTATGAAATTCTGTCTGATCTCCAGCTTGGTTTGTGGTCAAGTCAGGGATGATGGACCAACTCTTCATAAGTCTAGATTCCCTGAAGCTGGAGAAAAAGAGCTCTGCAACAGGGAAAATTTGTTAAAAACGGAGCTGCAAGGTTTTCTTTCATTCATTCCCCATCTCTCTTTGCTCTCCTTCTTTTTAATGTCGTGATGCTTTCATCTTAGTATCTTCCTCTTTCTCTTTTCCCATTTTAATTCAAACTTGGTATTTATGCTCCAAGTCCCTTGAAGCAAAAAGAATGTTTAAAGTTAAAACTGGAAACCGAAATATGGGAAACAGTTTCAAGACATCAAAGCAACATCCACAGAAATCCCCAACTTCATTATTATTTATAATGTGGACATATACTGATGTTGTGCAGTAACAAGTAAACCTGATGGATGTTAATAACTTTTAATAATAATAATTTTTAAATAAAAATGTATTTAAATAATTTCATTTTCATTCTCTCTCTATATAAATATATATTTATTTATTTTATATTTATTTATTTCATACATAGATACTTTTAATATAGCATATTTGTATTTTTTTTCAATTAATAAGCACACATCAAGTGAATGTAGGCTCGTTATATGTAAAAAGAACGGATAAATGTGGAATTTAAAAAAAAAATATATATTTTATGTCTTGTGATATCAAAATCAATATTTTTTTTTACTTACTGAATCTTACAATATAGTCTCTTTTTCCCTTTGTTGTGTCCTCCTGTCTTTGATTTCCTATCACAAATAACACAATAACTACATTTTAAAATGTGTTGAGATTTAATTTTCCATAAGGACCAACATTTCCCACATTTGTTGCACTTCACACTGAAATTAAGATAAGCTTAAAATTTTTTTTCGTCATCAGAATAATTATCCAAAATAGAAAAACGACTGATCCCAAAGTCACAAAGAAAGATGCTGCCATCACATCAAGTTTGACTACAGGCAATGATATTAATGAAGTGACACTTGGCCCCCAGTTTCTTTCACACTATTTCCAATTTATTTAAACAGATGAGACGTTTTGGGGTTCTCATGATCTAAATCACTCAGAGGGTGTCAAGTGCCTTTTACTGAGGCCTCATCACAGATTACTAAGTTTGGCAGTCGGGCTCCAAACTCCTTCCATTTTAGACTGATGAGGGTTGCTTTGCTTTTAGTACATTTAGATGCTGCAGAAACTTATATTGTAGCTCTACCCAGATATGTGCTTTGACACATTCCTGTGTGGCAGGTCTGCAGACAACTCTCTTAGTCTTTACTTTGACATTCATCATCACAACTTTACACAGAAAAAAAGATATAAAAATTAAAGACAAAAGCCAGACATACCAGAACTCATCTGCACATATCATAGTAATAGCTAATTTCGCATTTTAATGCTTGCTGCATGCATTGTATTTTAAAGATTGCCATCCTGCAAATGTCAGTTCAGAAGCAAAAACAACAACAAAAACCTAAACTATTAGTACAAAGCAAAGTGTTATAGATTCATGTCTAGATTGTGTTCAGTAAGGATTAACATACTTATCAGAAGTCTGACTCCATAGCAGAATAACATGTAATGTAAAAAAAAAGCATCCACTTTCCTCTTCTATGCATTTTCTGATCCCTTAATTCCCCTGGAAGCTACACTGACATCAAATGGACAGAAATTTTTTCAGCTTCTGCTTATGGTGCCCAGCAAGCATTTTTCGACAATTCTGCATTCTAAGCAAGCGTTTTCTTTGGCAATAGACAAGTTTAGAGACACTGTGGCACTCTGTCAGTTTGTAGAGGGTTGTACATCAGTGCGTGGACATTAGCACTACATCAGATTCCCTGTAGTGCTGTAGCTAGGTTGTCCTTTGTCGGACAGCCCATCTGCAGCAGGTTGAGCACCTATCACACCTCGCTGTCTGTCAACGAAGGTGGTGGCAGACCTGCTGGTGGCCTTGCAGTCTTTCAGGAGTTGAATTGAAAGCACACACCCACAGAAATAGAATAACTTAGTGGGAGGCAGAGTGCTTAATCGATGACTCAAACTGCAGCTCTTTACAGCCCTTTACATATTCTTTTTAAAAGGCTAAACTGTAAAATTGCTCAAAATTTGGATTAACATTTGAGTGGAAAATTAATGTGAATTTATTAAAGATGCACTGGAGAAATGGCAGGAATATAGCAAATAGCAGGAAATATGCACCCTGCTCTTTAAATGAGGACCATGAAAATAATTAAAAGAGAACGAAAAAAGGAAACTTCATCAAGTCAGTCAATAAATTGCAAATTTATTGCAGACAAACTTAAAAGTCTGATTTTGATGTTTGAGTATGCTTTGCTCCGTTTTCTTAGATCCCTCTTCTTTTTTTAATTCCAAACTCATGGCTGGCTAAATGTTGGGGCCATCCACTCTTCTTTGCTCTGATTGTGAAGGCAACAGATTAATCTCAAGTATTCTAATTGAAGACAAACAGACCAGCGAACACCACAGCAAGTAGCATGACACAGCAGTGGCTTGGCAATGCCAAGGGTGCTGTCAGCCACCATCTATCCTCCAGCTTCCTAACGCAAGGCCTCCCTGAACACACCTTATCCTCTTATACTGAGCAGGTAAATCATTAAAGAAAGACACTAAATCATTGTGAGCAATAAAACCAGTCCAGGCTTTGGTGCAAACTTTGGGCTCAGTTAAAGAAGCACTATTAGTGCACTGCAGCACAACTGCTGCTGCAACATTAAACCGAGAGGGACCATTTGTCAAAAGTGCTTCCCACCAGAGGAAACAGTGACATCGACTGAACTGAGCTGCCCTCTCATCCAGACAAGCACCGCTGAATGGATGGATATTAAGTGTATGAAAAAGGGACACAGCTCTTGATTCATATAATTTAACTAAGTATCAAGCATGAACATAATTTCCTTTGTCTTCATGATCAGAGATTATAAATTTTGTGGTGGAACATGATCAGTCAAAAGGTTTGAGCCTTTTAGGCTTGAGCAAACATTCTTCTGAATGCAAATGTTTCAGTCACAGAAGAACAGATATAAAAAAACACTCGTTCCCTTTACATAACGTAACAAGCTGCAGCCATTAGCTTATTTTAACATGCTGGGTAGAGAGGGACAGAGGATTTTTGAAATCCTATTTGTATCTTAGGAAGTCTGTAGAAAGCGTAAAAACATTAATTTACCTTTAAATTTCTGATCTGGATCATCATTTTACCCAGATCATCATTTCAGTAAATTATGTTGTGCTATCTTTCTGAGAAAACGAAACACGAGACGCATTTATGCTCCTTTATGCAAGATTTTTAAAAAAAAGAGAATGAAAATGAGAAACAGCGTAGCAACTTAATATGAGATTTTAAACTAACAACACATGTTGAGTTCAATAACATTTTACATGCATAATAAACTCAATAAAGCCTCCTTTCCACTACTACGTACTCAGCTCAACTTGACTCGACTCGATTTAGATCGATTTCCATTACAACTTAGTACCGCCTCAATGTGGGCGGGGTCATTATAGCAACGGCCTTGTGACAATTATTTGTATACGACACAAGCATGATGTAACAATGGAAAGCATTGCGGTGACGGTATACCAGCTGCTTTGTCTGTGGCTTTTTGTTAGACTCAAGGTAAAAGAACAGAACCAGAGGAGGTGCTTGGTGGCAAAACTAAATACTCTGGAAAAGTACTAGAGAGTTTGGAAAGCCATAGTCCAGTATTATGTCACTTGATGGCCAATCATCACAATTGTGACTAGTCTTGGCAACACTTTTAGCTGAGGAGGTGCTAACAAAGGAGCAGGTGCTGCTACCTAATGGAAAATCTTAAAAACTCATTTAAGTTTAGCCAAGACAAGCCAAGTAGGTACTAGTGGAAAAGGGTCATAAGCCATTCCTAAATTTCATGGACTGCCATGACCATAGATCATCATATTATCCGCAAGTTCTGTGCAAGATATGATATAAAGTGATGGGTATTTGTGATTGTTAGTGTTTTCTGGTTTTTCTGTTTACATGCTTTTAGGAAAAGAAGAAGAGTGGATGAAGAACCAGATGAGCAAAGATGTTGGATCGCCAACACGCAAATTTAACTTTAAAGGTTATCTAAAACAAACACCAAAAGGAAATCTAGTGTGCTGAGTATCTTGTTGATTCTTAAATGCACGTAAGGAAACTCATGTCATCACAAATGGAAATGAACAGCTGAGGAAATCCTCTAGCCTCATAAACAAAACTACAGTTTGGAATTTAAAGATGTCAGGGAACAAAAATTTGACAATAGGCAGTGGAATTCATACTTTCCTGTACATGCACTATCTGTGAATCTATGAAACACACAAGACCTACTGTTAGTCTGGAGCACAACAGGAAACAGGACCCTTTGTCACGTTCAGGAATGTCCATGAGGTAGACACAGCAAGCATGTACAGCACTAATGAATTTGCAATGCAAATATAGAAATATGTATTGTTTCCACAGTGTTTCTACACTTCCTGCCTTATTTAAGGGCAGAAACAGCTCACACATCAGAAACTGAATGACGTTTCTTAATCTACACACACATCCCTCAATTAACCTCTTGACGCAGCTTCTTGTCTGGTCACAATGGCAGGAACGAGAGGCAATGGAAGGATGTTTTTGGGAGACATGAGGGAAGTATTGTACCTCATTTCCTTGAACGGTGCAGAAGGGGCCGCTTAGAGCCAACTGGGACTACTGAACGAGAGATGCAACATCCGTACTGAACTTCCAAGTCCCGAGATTTCCCGCCAGGCAGCTACCACGTGTCTCAAGCTCAAAAGCAAGAGGGAGACAGAGGGAAAGAGGTTGTATTGTTATCCTACTCCTCCCCCCACTCCATCCACCACTATTAGTGAGACGGATTAACGCCAAGAGCTGCTAGTCCTGAGTGTGTCTGGCTTGCTGTATGCTGAAATACACACACACACACACACACACAGTGAGACCTTCTCCATGTTAATCGGGATAACAGACAAGGGCAGATGCACTCAACAAAAACACAAGGACAATAGGCCTGAAAATGGAGGATTTCTTATGGATGAGCAGCCTGGTTGCTGAATTCCCCAAACAGACTAGAGGCCTAATAAGCCAATTATAGCAAAAATAAATTGCACATGTTTCTACACACACATAGCATGTCTAAGTTTGTGGCTGACACAATGAGAGTGATAGTCTGAGTCCTTCTGTCCAGTCAGTACAAGAAAGAGCAGTAGATAATAGATGTGGTGTTTGATTTGGAGTTAAATGTGTAAAGTTTGATGGAAAGACTGTCATTGGAGCCACAGTTGTAATGACTTAAGTCTCTTGGCGGCTCTGGTACTGATGTTTACTTGAAGATGACAGAAGATAAGATGGTTTGGGGACCTGACAGGTTTGACATTTTAAAGTGAGCTCCAGCTAAATCTGGTCCAGAGGGAATCCTGTTGATTTGGAAGAGGTGACAGAGGGACTAACCTGTGACACGTTATTTGGATGAATATCAAGTAGCAGACAGAATCTTTTGGTGCATGTGTTATTAATAGAAAGACAACTTTTTATAAATTAGAAGAGGCAGTAGTGCAGGGGAAATGATTTACATTATAAACAGCATATGTACAGTAGTGCAATGATAACTTGGTAGAGTCCTGGTGCTCAGATGCATGTGTATGTGTTAGGGGTG
>JBAMHW010000020.1:8797503-8814900 GCA_037177495.1 Rhadinocentrus ornatus | reverse complement strand
GGTCGGGGGAAGACAGGATTTGAGATGTGCCAGAACCAGTTGCTCCAAGCACTTTGTGATGATGGGGGTGAGTGCTATTGGGCGGTAGTCGTTGAGACAAGTTGGGGTGGAATGTTTTGGTACTGGCACAATTGAGGTAGACTTGAGGCAGGTCGGCACAATAGCCTGGGCCTGGGACAGGTTGAATAAATAAATTTGTTACTATTTAATCAGATAGACGTAAAAAGACAGTGATAACATTCACAACCGCAACTTCAGAGTCTCTCACACACAGTTTTGTGCTTCACATCTGTGGACAGGATGTTTTGAAAAGAATTTATATTATTTTCCACAAATACAAATCTTTTTTTTACAACCATGCAAATCCTTTTCTGCAAACTTGCAAAGTTCAATTTTTCAGGCCGATTGTTTTTTGCAGGATGACAAACTTCATTTACAAATACAAACTCATTTACTCTTTAAGATTTTTTATTGAGCCCATAGTGGGTGTACAAAATAGGTTTTAGGAAAGACGAAATTTTCTAATACAGAAAAATGTACATGCTGAATGTAACTTCAGTATCTCAGAACAGTTTAACAATGCCATGAAATTTCTACAATTAATGGAGCAGTGGAAATCTCTAGGGGGACGTAGAAGTTCTCAGTGGTATTGCTGTTAGTGCAAACACTAACTACCTATCTGAATATTTTTTTATCCAGTGGCATGCAAAGTACAGCCAGGGGTTGTTGGTTTTTACAGGAAAAATAAACGGTCCTCTTAAAAGACCCAAGAGACCTGAGATCTACAGCTCCAAGTAGTACATTGAAACTTTATTTCATGTTTATTTCAGCTAAATATATATTCTCGTCCTCAAAAACGAAAAACCCTTCTGAAACGTCAATCAAGTTAAAATCTTCAGTTTCAAAGAGACTGATTAGGCTTGTGACTAAGTCCAACTTCTGACACATAGCCACTAATATATTGGTGTACAAAAATAATCATAGGTGGATAATTGATGCCCTAATCAAAGCATCGGGCTGAACTGCAGTGAACAAACCAAGCTAATTATTCTGATTCAGATTAGAAAGCTGAGGGGAATCAAAGCTGCACTTATAAACTTCTGTTTCATGACTCAACACTCCAGACCTAAAGTCCACATACAACAGGACTCATGTGTCTATATTACCTTAAACAATGATGCAAGTGTGATGCAAGAGGATCAAGCTCATGTATTATGCCCCTAAAGAGGAACTTCAGTAAGTAGCCTCATTCCTATAGGTGTTAGGTAATTGTACACACAGAGTATAAGCAGTTTTTGCATGGCTTACTCTCGGATTCGCAACATCCATTAACTATCTCTTACAGATGCCTATCAGAAAAATAATGAAGCAATCAGTGCAATCACTCAGCATGCTAATTGCAAATGTTGGCTTGGACGTCCAACAGCAGCCTCTGAGACAGGCTGCGCTTGTGTGCAAAATGCCTTTAAGGAGAAAAATGTCCCACCAACACAAGTTTAATTACCAGAGGATGAGATGCTTTGGTTTTTATCACTCATGGATTAATTAATAAATTGGTAAACAGCAGAGGAACAAGCCAGACTCAGCATGGTTTGAATGAGCTCTGTGACACCACACACACACCAAGAGAGTCAGCAGTTACTGTTTAATATCATAAATGAAGCAGTGGTTCACTGCCACAGCAGGCTGAAGATGGAGCGTGAGGGTAATTTGCTTGGTAAGTGCACGACAGTGTAATCAAGCAATAAAGCACAGATGATCCACACCCCCAAAGTTCCTACATCAAAAAGGTGAAAGAGTAAAATGCATAAACACAGTGATTGCTCTTTTTCATCCCACAAGTCCATCATAAATTGATTAATCGATACATGAGCAGGTTGGATTGGCCCTTACAACAGTACAAGTTTGGTAAACATGGGACATTCATTATGAATTGACTGGATGCAACATGGTTAAGCCTAATTTCAATTCAAAACAAATTTTCATGTTTAATAATTAGCAAATATTTAGCTCCACAACCTATACACAGTGAGCATCCTGTGGAACTCAGTCCTGCTTTAAACAACCACCGAGCAGAGTTGCAGTGAAACAAAGTCGACTCAGCTAATTCAACGCCACACAAAATGAATGCCAATGACATTCCAGTGGCCTGTTTACGGCTGTAATAGCTAAATGTCAGCTACTTGGCTCGGCAGGGAGACAGATTTGGCTGGGAGAGAATTAGCAGGTGTCTCTAACTCCATCAATCAGCAGCTTCTCTTTCGCACGAGACAACATGGCAGGATGTGCAGCATGAACTGTTAACAGCAAAAAGGTAAAGGAAGATGTAAATAGTCAAGGGAAATCAGAGGAAGTAGTGAGGTATTTTAAAAGCCTGCAGCAGTGGCAATATCTGCTGAAGATGAGTTCTACTACACATGACAAGCTGTGACAATTGTTTTAAATTTAGAGGAGCATTCCAGTGACTTTAAATATTGTTTTCTACAATTTATCTGTGCAACAAGGGTAAGACATGCAAACCAAACTATGTGCCTTTAAAGACTTTGGGCATGCTTTCTCAACCTTTTCAGTCATCCATTAGTTTCCCTCCCTGTTTAAAAATCAGTTTTAAAGTATTTTCAAACAGGGAAGGAAACTAATAGATGACTATAAAATGTTGATAAAGCACATTCAGAGTCTGTGGCACATTGTTTGGTTTGCATGTTTGCCCACCATACTATGTGCCTTTAAAGACTCTGGGTGCGCTTTCTCAACCTTTTCAGTCATTCATTAGTTTCCCTCCCTGTTTGAAAATTTGTTTTGAAACATTTATCAGAGTCCGTAGCTGACCACCCTCCTAAGTCAACCACTCTGTAAATGCCTCTAGACCAGTTAGAGATATGTTATCTTCCATTTGGTGGACATAGAGCCCATTAACCATTGTGTTGGTGACCTGCTTAGTAATTCAGCATCAATGGATGAAGTAAACAACAGTGAATACCGAGAGAATACCTAAAAAATGTTGCCTTTAAGGTAATAAAGATTCACTTTTAATGCTGTAATAAATAAAAATAAAAAAAAAACAAGACAAGCCTTGAAACCCCTAACAGGCAAAGTCTGATCAAGATTACTCTTTATGGGGGTTATCATGACACAAAAACCTAGATTTTGGAAGATATCTGAATAGAGTTGTTGATGGTCATCAGGTTAGAAAAGGTTACAAAACAATCAATAGAGATTTTAGATGCCACCAATCAATCTACTATCAGACAGATTATAGATTAGTTAAGGAATCTTTATTTCCCTCCCCAGAGTGGATGACCAGCATAAGTTGTCTCTGACAGGAAGTTGTGTAATAGTTCATGAGGTTAGGACCTCATGACGATCAAGTCTAAACAATTAAAGAAATCTCTCTGATTGACTACTGTTAATGTTCATGAGTCCAACAATATGAGAACACTCAACAAGGGTGTGCATAGCATAGCTGCAGCAAGGAAACCACTAAGCCCCAATCTCCAAGATAGTTTCCAAAAAAAAAAAAAAAAAAATCATGTGAACAAAGAGAAGCCTTTTGGAAAATATTTTGTGGACAAATGAGAGTATAAATAACACTTTTTGTTTGCTTGAATTAGAAGAGTTCTGTTTGGAAAAATAAAACAAAGCACTCTACCATACAAACCCTTTTTCATCTGTGAAGCACAGTAGTGGTAGTATTATGTTTTGAGAATTTTTGGCTGCATATGGGCTGGATTGGCTTGTCATCACTGATAGAAAAAATTATTTAGAATTTATTCTAAAGGAAAATGTCTGTAAGGTTGATCAGCAGCTACTAATCATTCTACCAAAGGATTACAGGCCAACTCAAAGAACCTATTACAGTCACTTATGAAATCTCTGCACACAATGGATCCACATACAGCTGTACTTACACATGCTCTACATGATGCAATAACAAATTTCTGCATTTGATTACATTATTGACCTTTATTACAGCTGTTCTTTATTAAAACAACACAATGCACAATGATTTTGCTTGGCTGTAGATGAAACTTAAATCTGGAGCTCTTGAGGGCCGTTTTTTTCAAAAAAAATCTGTGATACTTACTATCTGATAACTTTGCAATTTTACCAACATAACTTCTTGTCTTACTTCCTGTACATACAGATGTCATTCATTCAACCAGCACAGAAAACTAGAGGTCAAATTTGCAAACCACTGAACCTTTACCTGTGCAAATGGAACAAGAAAAATGCACATATGCAGTACTGAAAAGGAGCAGTGTTTGACATATTCTATACCATAGTAAACTGCTGTGTATTTTCAGAACGCAGTGTCCAATTTATTTGCAGCTTATGACAAATAAAAATTATCAAGTCATCTCTCCTCCCCAAAGGACCCTCACCCTCTTCTTGAGAAAGGAAGGAGAAGGAAATAGGGGAGTCATTCCAGCAGTCTCAGCAGTAGTTTAATTGACCTTGTTCTGCCTGCTGTTTGCAGCAAGTCCATTCCCCGTAAAAACAAGATAATCTGGGTGTGAACACGACTTTTGTGGATCAGTGGTCCTGAGCCTGAAACGCAGCATGGTAGGGGGATTCAGTAAATGAGAAGAGTACGAGTCTATTTGCAGGGTCAGATGATTGCCCAGTCAGATTTAGCTGTTTTTATATCAACGATGTTTGTTAATACATCAACATCCTTCCCTACATCAAAATGCCACTGTCTCCATGGTGATGTGGTTGCCAAACCATCATTTCTACCACCATTTCCAGCACCACAAACACATTTACCAACACACATACAAAACAAGCAAAATCCTGCAGTGTGATTACAGATTTTTTTCTTTTTTTTAATTTTTATTACACACCACCCTGTTACTCTAAACAAATAAAAAAAAAAAAGTGCTGTCTCAGATTATCACACATCTTTCCAGCCTCCTGGAGACACAAATCTCTTCCCCTAGAGAGCAAAGCGAAGGACAATAACGGGAGCTAACGCTGCTCTCTTATTGAGGGTGATAAGTGCTGATGGTTTCATTTTTGATGAGTTCCCTCAGTGATCTTTAATGCATTGATTACGATAAATGTCAGCTCTAATGACATGTTCGGCAAAGAAGACATCAGAATATAATGTATGTTCATTTTAGCATCCTAAGATTTACTTGTAAAATTACATTTCCTGTGATGTTATTATGAAGCTAATTAATTGGGAGCAAAATATTGCACTTTTGTGTTTGAACAGAGAAATATATGCTTTATGTGAACAAACAAAGGCCAGTATCTCCTTCATCTTGCCATATTTGGACACCTGATGAAGTAATTTTGGTTCTGGATCTAACAAATTAGAAAGAAAAAATTAAAATAAAAAAATAAAAAAGAAAAACATTTGTTTCACTGAAACTGGAACCAAAATGCCAACTCACGGTTTCTTAAATGGGTCCAACAGATGGGTCCAACTGGCATAAATTTAAGCAACTATAATGTTCACAAGGACCCTCCTTGGATGTCCACTTGCAGCTTATAAACTATAACCGCATCAACAGTAAGTAGCAGGCTGAGTATATATAAGCAAAGTAAGCAAAAACTGTAGTTACAGGACTCGACCAATATGCATAGCCTTCTTTGAAGTTAGCTTGGGTGAATTAATTTGTTTTTCTCACCACATTTATTATTATTCATTGTAAGGCTTTGTCTGCAAGGATGCATGGATAACATGTACTTTGACTGTAGTATGAGTGGAACTGTTTGTGAGTTTGGAAATCCCAGGTGATTTGCAGATGCCATAAATTCTCAAAGAGTAAAATACAACCTTATACAGAGGTTGTACTTGGGACACAGTATAAGACATCCTACTTATCAACCCTGCTTTTTGAGACTAGAAAAACTTCAAAGAGACATTGAAACTTTACAAATCTGTGAATTCTATAAATGTAAAATGACAGCGTTTTACTATAAACACTGGATTGTATGAGGGGTGTTTAAGCAGAACGTGCTCTGTTATAAATTTCCTGCATTTCCTCCTCATATCTTATGTGACCTGGCTGAGTACTCTGCTCTCGCCTTGCCAAACACTATACACGATAAACAATAGCTGCACCCCTCTTGGGCCCATCAATCAGTTTCTCCAGCAGCCATGAAATGATCCATATGTGACATGGGCACGACACCGAAAGAAAGCAAAGGTATTATGAACCCAGAAGCTCCCCATTTCCTTTCCTGGCTCCCTTCTCTTGGACTCAGTGTGAGTCACAAAATCAAACTTGCCTTGGCAGGTGATTTTTGGACAGGAAAATTTCTCTTTTTAAGGAGAAGAAAGGGCAAAGTAAAAATGACCAAGCTCTTCTGACAAAGATCGGGGAGCTGTTTCCTCTTGTCACCTCAATCTGCCACAATAATTAGCTGCTGACAGTAAAATAAAACCGCAATAATTAGCTTTAGCATAGCAGGGGGTAGACTCATCTTTCCTTAGCATATGGTGCCACTTAAATTTGTAGTCTCTATCAGGTTTGATTTCAACTCATTACATGCTCAAAAGCTTCAAACTGCCCATTAGAAGCTCTGAGTAATCCTCATAGGTGAGCCCACCCTTAGACCCAGTAATCATTAGATAGACACCTGCTAGTATAGTTCTCCCTCTGTCACATGAGCCCCCACCTCTGGGGTGGTCGGCTCAGGATGGGTTTGCAGGGGTGATGTGTTGCTACCCCAGGACTTCTTCATGTCCTCTCATCAGGGCTGCTCATAATCCTTTTAGACCCAGACATCTTCCCTGTAGAAAATGTGCTGATTGATCCTGAATCACAAAGCATTTGCGCTTCCAGGCTGACCCCAGAGGAGGACCTGACTTGCTCTCCCTCTCTCTATGTTTCACTTTTTTCAAATCCACTGTGTTCTCTCTCCAGGGCCTTTCTGACATATTTCTCTTTGAAAGCAGACAATCAGATTAAAGGAACTCTGATGTTAACAACACAAGCAAACACAGTCAAACAGAATCCTGAAGGAGAAAAAATTGTTGTGCAACTAATAACTGTCAAGCTAAAAGAGAAGTATTTTACAGACTGCAGGGATAAAGACTAAAGTTAAGCCGAGCCTTATGACTTCCTTGTATAAGCGAACTGGAGATTTGCTTCTGTCTTTGCACAGAATATTAGGTATATGAAAAAATTTGTTCTTCAAAGGAGCTGAAATGAATTCAGTTTCCTCTGAATAAGTCTTAACTATATAAGTTTGACTGTAAAGTAATGGAAACAAAGAAGTATGCTCTGCAGCATTGTTAACTAATGTTAAGCTAAGGCTGCATTTTGAAGGTAAATGTCATATTTTTAAGGTTTAAACTGAAGTATTAGGCAAAGTAAAATAATATATTTTTCACAACAGACTTGTTAATAAGTCTTTCTTGTCTTTAACTCTTGTCACAAAGAGCAAGGCTGCACAAAGCACAAGTATCCTTATTAAACCAGCTCACACATATAAGGTACAGTCATTGTAAAAAGTACAAATGACACATGTGCTTTCTCTGCTATGATGTGTCCAAATGTCTGCAGTCTAAAAGGTCAGTTCATGCTAAGAGGAACATGATCAAAATGTCAGAGCAATTCTTCCAATGGCTGTTTAGACCTTTCAGTGAAAACAACCTCATGGACCACCATTCAAAAGTCATTAGGATGCATCATTTTGGAATCACAAATGCAAAATCTTATAGTGACACAATTAGCAGAACACTTTAAGCAGCTGGTGGTGCTTCACTAAATATCAGTATTTTTAAGCTCATTGGGAAACATCTGTTAGAAATCGTGAATGCCTGCATCAGTTTTCATGGTGACCATTAATAGTTTGGACCACAGTAAAGGCCTGAACAAAGCTACTGACACAACTAAAAACAGCTGTTTTGTTGTGTTTGGGGTACGTTTTACAGACAAGTCAAGAAAATCAAATAATCAAAAAAAGCTTATCAACAATTTACCCCAAAATTACCTTCACTTTGAGCAGGATGATTTCAATAAAAATGAAAGATTTCATGTTTAATCTCTCACTGTTTCCACAAAAAAAAAAAAAAAACATACATACATTGTGTGAAGTTTAACTCTTCAGTGACATGTTATATAATGGATATAATAATTCTTAGTCTTCTGTATCATCTAATTAATACTATGAAAGTCTAAACATTGACACTCAATAGAAAATTGCCTTACATAACACATTTACACCAGCTCCCTGTTGACATAGACCTTATTGGCCCTTTTTGCCCCTTGGGTCTCTTTTGGCACAGAGGGTAACCATCACTGGGTGGAGGTGCAGATTAGAGCGGCATGGCTGCCGCTGAGGAATGTGGGGAATTCCTCTTGTAAACACCTCATGGTTCAACAGTCCCCACAGTCTTATCTTCCTATGCCCATGGCCCCCTTTAATCATCATAATGGTTAGTTATTCATTACCAACCCACCCGACCATCTAGCTGCCCTTCCTGTTGCCTCTGCTTGGTGTGAGCAGAGGCTACAGGTGGGTTTACAGCTGTTGCCAGTTCTTTTGTTTACCTGAGGCGCTGCATGGTATATTATTCACTCTGATACCCCCGAGCCTGCTCAGATACTAATCTATAGTGTAATGGCTTTTAAATGTCAACACCTTGAAAGAAAGAGGTCGGGCAGTTTTGTGGCACTGGCCTAGACTTATTCTAGTCCTAAGGGAGGGCTCTTTAGTTGATATGATCATAAGTGGCTGTGAGGGAAAAATGTACTTGTCTTTGGCTAAATAACAGAGCTTTCGCTTGTTTTTCTGCCCTCGTAGCTCCTGTGTTTGAGCCTCCTCTTGGCTTAAATGAAATTTATTTTAAAAGCAGCTAAGGGTTTTTGTTAATACTGTGCGGCATCCAGAAAACACAGGAAACAAAACAACCACAAGCTGGCTTTTCTCCCATTGCTTGGTTTAAATCCTGTTGTAGCCACTTGCTGTTTTGTCAGGCTAAAGAAAGGCGCAAAGTCCATCCTGAACACAAACTCTGTAGCATGAGTGGATTCCACATCGCAATGTACCATTCTCTACCAGTCATGAGGGACGGCTACTTACAAGTGCAAAACCCCGCTCACGCTGTCGTGGCCACATCCCCTCCCAACATTTTCTCATCAGCTTGCAGGAATCAGAAAGCAGCATTTCCCTTTTCCTGCAAATTCCCCAACACTTTTGTTCAAGAGAGGTCTGCCGCTCTGGATGGGACAGCCGATATTGTCCGAGTGTTTTTCCGTTGTTAATGTGAACTTTTCCTGACGCTGGTGATAAGAGGGCAGCTGTGGAGATTATTCAGCTGTTGCCTTCTGAGAATTCCTCCCAAAGGTGAAAGAAGATATCACACCGAAGAGGAAAGTGTTGAAATGACTGACACAAGCTTTGGTCTCCATCATTACTGAGGAGTGCTGGTGATAACCTAACTGGGAAATCCTCGAAAGAAAATTGTACTCGTGTCAATCCAAAAAGCTTGAATTTTTTAGGTTTCATCACGTTTTTGGGAAGCTTTAACTTATCAAGGGTGTCAAGTCCCCTATGGGCTGAGAAATCCTGTATGATTAGAATTGGTAGAAAACACTGAAAAAGACCCATCACAGAAGCTGAGTTAATGTCTTAGAATAGCTTGTTTTGTCCAGTGAAGAGTCCAAAATCAAGATAATTTCTGTTACATACATGAGAAAAGGTTAAAAAATAATAATAATAAGGAGCTGAAACCAGAGCAGATTCAATATTTTACTCATCAAAGTGTCAACAAAATCTGGAAGTAATGTCAACTGACAGCATGTTTTAAGCACATTTTTCACTGAGTGACAACTTGACACACTAGTTACTTTAAATAAGTGATGATAGAGCAGCAGTATTGCATGATATTCCTCTGGATATAACCAACTGGTCCCTGAGCATCATGCACAAGGCACAAATGTCCTCATTAGCGTTAAGTGCTTTGCTTATATCTTCTCTAATACTCATTCATGGTATAACAGCATGTCAGCTCGCCCGAGGAAGCTGTCAGCTACAGATGTCAATCCCCTGGCTGACCCAGTGCCCTCCCCCCACCACAGAACACATGGCACTGGAGGATTGTCCCCCCAGAACAAAGGACTGGGGGGTTTCTGTGGAGAGTAGGCAACCAAACATTCCTGATACAATGGGGAGGGTGAGCGGCAGGTTCAATTAGTACACACTTTAAAGCTGTGCTCTTTGCAAGCCCACTGTTCTTGAAAACAAAGCTGGAACCTCCACTCTTGAATGGGATGTTTGGTGATGCAGCTAGTGCTCCAGCATTTTAAGAGAGCTTCTCCTTTTGTCTGTTTTGTTGCTGCCATGTTGCTTGAGCAATAAACAATGTGAAGGGTACTTAGGGTAGACATCTTTAAGCTGAAAGAATTATGGATTCATGTGTCTTTTAAAACTTTCTAGAGGAAAAACCAACTAATGCTGTAAGAAAACTGAAAAAGCCAAACAGCAAGAAATCTCAATTATCTACAAGAGTAACCCGTTGCCCATTATCAATCAAGTTTTTAAGATATTTTTAGAGATTGAATCATCATAAATACCACAAAAAAGCCACACTCATTTACCCCCCTCCGTCCAATAAAATGATTGTTCTCTCTTCTAGAACTGTATAACAGCATCTTAACTTCTGATCATGACATTTTCCCGCTTTCCTATTTCAACATCCACATCGTGCCACACCGTATTGATGCTTTCAGCTGAAAGGGTGTAAATTAGGATATGTTGCAGTGGCATTTTCTGCAGTGTTGACTGTGAATTGATGATCAGACCCCCTCACGTCTGGCACAGTCCCTTCTACTCATGAAAGCTTGGAAAACCCAAATCTGATGCTCAACATAATCTATACTAGAGGTATTCTAGGATCAATCAATAGAACAGTCCCGAGAGAAAAGGTTTGCGTAGAGAGATAAACTGGTGTACTTACCTATTACACAAGGTTCACCGTAACGTCGGGTACTTCGTGTATCCGAGAGAATGCAAGCCAAAAGCCGCTGTGTCACACTTTACAGCATCCAGACGCACATGTTGCCCGACCCCCGCAGAGAAATGTCAAAATCATGCGCTGCAACGATGAGCCAGTGGAGCAGGCGCGGACCGTGTCGCTGTTGGGTACCCCAACCCCCAGAGAAGCGGCACATTTGTGTTTCCAGGCGCTGGATTAGACGCGCAGGGCGCCTCCCCTTCCTGGACCTCTGGACATGTAAGACCACCTTTCCTCTCTGAGCGCTGACGCAGTAAATAGCCGGACGTGGAAAAACTCGTCGCCACAGGGCAGCGCGAAAAGCAGTGAAGAGGAAACAGGGATCCGCGATAGCGCCCCTTAATGTTTCTTTCGCAATTAAAGGCGCGCAGGACGCCAGTGCCACCCACCAAAATGAGGTTTTCGTGATGAATGTACGGACAGGGAGTTTTAATGAAGACTACTGCGGTTTCCTCCCTGATCGGAGGGACGTGGTTAAATTTACTGTCCTTATATCTTACAGAAGAGGATGTTGTGGTACCATGATGAAGTAAAGCGCCAATTATCATAAGCTCATGTCCACCTGCCAGTCTGCAAAGAGGGACATTCACCCACCTCTATGGACCCCCTGTTGACTGAAAATAATTTAGACATCATCACTCATGCCCTGACCAGTCACCGTCAACTGTGTAGCCAGCTTCAGAGACAGAAGGCTGCACAATATGGCCAACAAAGGTCAGGTCACATTTAAAGCTTTTTAGTCAGAAAAGAGTAAAATAAACAGCTTTACCCACAAATTTAACTTCTACAGTTCTATATTACACTTTAATTACTGCTCTTTGCTAATGAGTCGATAAAACAATCACATTCCAGACATGATTTTAGAAGATTCACTCAAATGTTTCAATTATGCATTCATAAAGGATCCCAACAGACCCTGTAGCCTGAGTCACGAAAGCGCTTCCCCCTCTAATCCTTCACTTCTCAAACAGATCAACTTTGAGTCTGCAGGGCGGCTGTTAGCTGGTCCATCTACTAGGTTAAACCACTTATCTGTCCATATGGAAGGAACAGGAACGACTAACCTCAGCTGGCACCATCATGAAACAGCATTGTTTAAACACAGGACTACATTGACAGAGTAAACTACATCTGGTATTTACTTCAGTCTAACAGCAACAATCTCCTAAACAGTAATTTATTAAGGTTTTTATTTGGAATAACTGATGAAAACAAGGTTGTTTTAAAGTCTGAAGCATGTGAGGTATACACGACATTACATAAAGTCTTCTATTAAAAAAACTAACAAAAAAAACAACAAAAAACCAGGCAGATTAAAGACTTGTTTACATCCTGTTGCTAAGAGATCATGCAACGCCAGTCTGAGGCATACAGTCATGTTGCACTGCCCTCTTCAGGCCACAACATCATACTGCCTATATCTTCAAACCATGACTCAACATTTTCTGCAGATCGTAGGAGTCATCCATCTCTGTGCAGGCAGAAGCAATTGCATTGCTTTGTGTAGAAAAAGCACGATTACAAAAACAGGTGCAATATTTATTTAATTTTCATATAAGAATCTAAACAACAAAATTATTATTTACAATCATTTTCATAGAGCTGAAATAACGCAGACGATATTAATGACTTTCAGTTCAGACGACTCTTTTTCAGCCTGGAGGTGTCTGCTGCTGCTTTACGTTTACGTGACGGTGTGCCTGGAGCTTCTTCGCAGGGAGCTGCAGTCAGGTAGTACATCTCAGTTGGTGGGGTTGGCTCCTTGGAGAAAGAAAACAATACATTTGAAACAGAAGAAGCACCAATCTCTAACATTTAATCTAATACTAAAGCCAACTTTACATTTTTTCTTTAAAGAGAAAGCCATCTGAAACTCTTAAATGTTAATCTGGTTTAGAAAATTAAAGAACACGACTTAGTTACCAAACCTTTAATTTCCTTTACAGCACTAAATATGAATAAAACATTTTTAGGCAAATATGGACAAGCTCTGCGAACCTGCATGAGATAATCTGCAATATATTCTGGCTTTAAGCATGTCACTCCATGTGAGGATGCCTCTGATATGTCCACTCTGAAGTCTCCAGGTTTTAGACGACTGAAGTCAGCAAATAAGTGTGTGGCCTCTTTGTACAAGGCTGGGGAGGAACTGGGAAGGACCTGTAGAAAAAAATGTAGGTTAATTGGTAGAAACAAGCTAAGCTACAAAATCCATTAAGAAAACAGAAAAAAAAAGAAGAAAAAAAAAAAACATTTCAGAAAATGTGTTCTTGGTTCTGTTGTGTCTGGTTTTGCTGTATTGGAAAATGTCTTTGCGTCTTTGCGAACTGAGGGCCGTGATCTGTCCAAGTCTGGCAAAAAAACGGCCTTATTCCTGAAAACGACTAGCTACATAGCTAGCCACTTTTTCCTTTGTTCACTTACTGTTCTCACAGTAAGCACAGCAGTCATGCTAGAGATGGTGTCCTCACACGAAAATCCAGATTTTATTGCAGTAATTGTATAATTAATTAAAGTAGGACACATTTTTCCCCTAAACACACCAAGGGGTTAATGAAGTATAAATATGTAAGAAAGTGAAATTTTAAATTAAATGTCATCTCTTTAGGCTTAAGTTAGCTGGTTGGACTTGTCTTTAAGACTCTAAATGTTGGATGTGGCTCATAAAACAAATTACTGACCTACCTTTGCCCCGCCAGACTGTAATAACCGTCTGAATCCGGCTTCTCTGCTCTGGTCTATGTTCAGCATCACAGTCCAGCCACTGAAGGCTCCCTGAAAAACATGATTGTGAGTTTAATACATGTTAAATTGATAATCTCTTCCACAATGACACTAAGTGATTATGAGCCATGCAGCTGTGGAGCTGAGCCTGTACGTACCCCCTGGTCTGAGCTCCCCTGCAGAGCTTTTCTCCAGCGCATAGCAGCTAATGCCAGTCGCCGTTGTTGGGAGGTAATGGAGGGTAACGCATCCAAAATAGAGCTGCTGCCCCACTCATACTCATCCTCCTGAACCATTAAGAGACAGAAAAGGAGAGAAAATTGTAATTAAAAAAAAAAATATTAACATATATCTTGTGTTATATTAGGTCCATCCAGGCATAAAAAATATCATCATGGTTGATATCAGTTCCCGGCTAAAAATGCAGCGAGTTGTCTCTGTAACTTCCTAAATGGTCACAGTCTAAATCCAGCTTATCTTGCTTTTGCTGATTTGAGCATCTTTATGTTAACTTTGCCTTAGCTGCCTTTATATGTTCTGGTCTGAAAGCATGGAACTTCCACATGAAAAAAAATATATCAAAGTACACACTGAAATAGTCTTCAGACTCTGACCTGAATGAAGCGGCCTACAGAGCGACAGGCCTCCAGGTACGAGCGATGCAGGATCCATTTGCCTGCTGCCATCGCTGCCAGGTATTTTTCGTTGCGTAGAGGACTTCCAACGATGATGTGGGAGCAGGTGGGGTCAAAGGACTGCTTATCTAGGACTACACCACCTATGGTACCAAACATACATAGACTGTGTTTAACATCTAATGTGAAGTTATATCCAACCTGAGTTTTCCTTCTGTATTGAGCTGTGAACATGATTTACGTGGACACAAGGAAGAAAACATTCTACAGACGAAAATACTCCCAGCTCGGTTTTAGGCATGACTTCAGATCTGTTATGTCATGCGTTTGTACTGCAGCACAATGAAACACGATCAGCATCCTAATTAGGGGAGACTCACCCAGCTCCTCTATGAGGTGACTGTAATCAATGCGTTCCTGAGGGCTGAGGGAGGATAGCTGAAATCTGGGAGGCTGTTTTTCTTCTTTTTCCTCCTCCTGAAAGATGAAATAACCTTTGACCAACTTGTTTGAAAAATGATGATCACTGACCTGGAAACATACACATCGTTGTATAGTTGCTGTTAAAATATGAAGCCTCACCTGTGGCTCGGGTGCAACTGGAGGGTTGGCGAGTGGAAAAGCAATACTTGGAGCTTTAGGTGTGAGAATGTCATCCTCTTTCTCCTCTGATGTAGGCGTCACAAACCTTTGACCCATTTGTTGGTCAATAACATCACAAGCAGCTGTGAGAGAACAGAGTGAGTGATACAAACTCATCTCAAGACTTAGTTAAGAAATTAAACTAAAGATGTCCATTATTTTTACTACAGGTGTAAAAAATGTGTATTTGTGTGCATTGATTTGAAAATGGCAATTTTTATCTGAGAAGAGAGGATGGTTTCTGTGCATTCAGAGTTCACAAGACATGCATATACAATGGTTAGACATTGTAGTTAAATGTGTAAGTAGATGTTCTTACCCATCTCCACCAGCTCTGAGTCAGTCATCGAATCCTTGAACTGTCCAGTTTCTGCAGTAGGCGGTCGTCGAGATGCGAGAGGTTCAGAGTGCTGAGAGGGACTGCCAGGCCATTGTAGATTATCAGCCAGCTTGGCCCTCTCCTCCCTGGCTGTAGGATCATCCCAGACTATCTGTTCACTCTGAGATGGCTCCGTGTTTACGTCCATGGCTGCTTCTCTGTACACTCTGGAAACAGGACAGTAAGATGTGACTGTAGCTCAGGAGGAAGGGCTGTCATCCTCCTGATGTGCCTATTGGGGTATAAGTGTGTGTGTGTGAATGTGACACATAGTGTAAAGCGCTGAGTGGTCAATCTGACTGGAAAAGTGCTATTTAAGTACAAGTCTATTTACCATTTAAGATGTGAGGGGACCAGAAAGTTTATCTGATAATAATCATAAGGTCAATCAAATGAATTAATTTGCATGCTACTAACAGTGAAGCTGCACGAGGTCTTTATTAGCGGCTTCATCTAACTATGATTGAAAACTGCTTCGCTTTAGTAAAAAAAAAACAGCAAATTTTGATTCTGATCCTGAAGAATTTAGCGCCCTGTATACCTCAGAGCTTCTAGAGTTCGTCTGTTTCCACTACGTCCTGCTCGGCTCGCTTCAGGTGTGTGGGGGCCGGAGTCAGCCCCCCCTGATCCCATCCTCGCCAGTCTGACTGAAGTGCGCCTCCCCGTTGTCATTTTGGTGGCTGACATGATCTCCTGCAGCTGTCTTTGGAGGTTCTCTCTCATTTCAAGAGTATCTAAAATATCAAAGCCATTTTATTTTCAGGGCCTGCTGTTAGGTTTGAGCTTGGTGCCATTAACTGATAAATAAACACCCTCACCCCTCCTCTCTGTGGTATCGTTCATCTCTTCTTGATCCGTGCTGCCATCGCTTATGCGACGCGGAGCTGTAGCTTCATCTACAGACCTGAGCTCAGACTAAAAGATAGTGAAGGAAACATAGTTAATAAGAACTTCCTCTCTTAATGAGATACCACAACAAAATAAATGATTAATGTGAGAAATTCTACTGTACACCAACATGGAACTGCATTTCTACGAATTTCAGACAAGCTGCACAGCCACAGATGGTGATTACATCTTCAGACCAACCTCGTCATCATGCTTTGCTTCAGTGATGTCTTTTTGCTGCGTACGTGTTAAAGGTGGTGACCTCTGCGAGTTGCTGGGCACCTGGCTCAGGTTTAGGCTCATTTTGGGGTTGTAGGTGAAAGGATACAAGGACTCTGGGACATGCCTCTGCTCCTCAGCACACTGCAAAGAAGGTGAAAGGAGGCTTGTTGCACAAAGTAAATACTCTATCTGTATGCAGAAATTAACAAGAATTTTCACCAAAATCAGCCGAACACTTCATAATACAGCTAAATAACTAAATTACAACAGGTGAAAGGTTATGATGCCACAAAAGAGATATTCCATGTATACGTTAGAGCTCACATACAGCATGCAGCCAATACTGGGAGACCACATGCAGCCCTCTCTCCTTCACTCCTCTGTATTCGCGGGTGTTGTCTCCAACACGACCCTGGTAGATGTAGTGCGTCACTGTGTCGTCACAAGCCCACCTACAAAAAAAAAAAAAAGATTATAATGGGTAAAGTCTGCAATTACTATCAGTGTTTTCCGTTACTAAAAATGGTTTCCAGTTCAAAAGAGAACAGCAAAGAGGCTCCCAAATGCAAATAATTGATTTCAGAATAAATAGAAATTTGCCATTTTTATGTTAGAAAACTGAAGCAGAAATATTGAAAGTAATGAATAACAATAACAACAAGTTTCTAGATTATGTGTGGAGACTTTTTAAAATTCCCATTTCTCATCAGGTACTTTCCCAGCACAGGAGGAATATTTAGTGATGCAACTACATTGATAATTCAAACATTAATGCAGCTGCTTTAACAAAACACCAAGGCAAGCGTCTGTTTAAAAAAAAAAAAAAAAAAAAAAAAAAAAAAAAAAAGTCACCAACAAAAAAAAACAAAACAAACCCCTTGGTTTTCTCTTTGAAGAACCCTGGCCCCAAAAGGCAAAAAAGGGAAGAAAAA
>JBAMHW010000020.1:8765784-8797270 GCA_037177495.1 Rhadinocentrus ornatus | reverse complement strand
GGAGGTGGGGGGGGGAAAACGGGGGGAGGGCGGAAACGAGGGCGGCGGTTTTGGAAAAAAACACCAAGGAAAGGTTTTTTGGAAAAAAAAAAAAAAAAAAAAAAAAAAAAAAAAAGTTACCCATTAAAGCAAATCAAACAAACACTTTAGGTTTCTTCTTGAAGCACACTAGTCTCAAAGGTTAAAAGACGTGAGTAGAACTAAGGCAAAATTATCCCTAAAATGTTAAATAAATATTTAGATAGGGGGAAAGAAAGATTGTTTTGGGAAGAAGAGCAGGCTTCCCCTGACTACATGCCAACGTGTCCTTAGGCAAGACACTGAACCCCACGTTGCCTCCCGATGTGTCTATCGGGGTATAAATGTGTGTTAGAGCAAAGCACTTGGTATGTAACCATAGAAGTGCTGTATGCGTGTGTGTGAATCTGTGAACGTGACATGTGGCGTAAAGCACTGAGTGGTCGGCATGACTAGAAAAGCGCTTTAAGTACAGTATATTTACCATTTGACTAGAAGTTTGCCAAAAATGTGACAAATACCTGAAGTCAGCTCCCAGCGAGGCTGCAACAGCATTTAATTCACTCTGCATTTTACTAAGTTTCTTCCCAACACAGATCACAACACCAGTTAGCGGCCCAGCATCTTTTTCCGGGACCTTGCAAACAAAAAGAACATGTTTCTTTGAATGTACGTCGTACATTACTTTGGATGTACATCAAGTAATACAGCACACACTTTGTCAGCTAGATAAAGTAAGTATACTGTATGATTTTTTCTGTCCTGCTAAGTTTTTGAAATAAATTATTTTGTATTAGACAAATTTATTAAGACAAGTGCTGACATAAAACTGATGTAAACTTTTTGTATGAGATGCAGCTTTGACACAATGAGACTATGACAATCATATTAAATTGTGTATTTGTATAATTGTTTACCTCTTTAGTCATCTTCGTAAGCTGGGGGCTCGCAGAGACTGCTTGCATGTCTGAGACATTATTGCGTGAGCTATTAGCCAGAGCCACTTTCAGATTCCTGTTGATGACATCAGTAAGTGGAGTCTCTACCCTCTCTCCTGGCTTGGATCTTCCTCCTGGAGTTTCCAAAGCTCCCAGCGCATCCTAAACAAAAACACGTTTTTACAGAATTCTTAGTGGACATTTTGTGCTAAAAGTCATTACAAAAAAATCTTGATTCTGTTGCTGCTCAGTGAGTCCTAACCTTGACATTAAATGAAGGCCTGAAAAGTTGGTCCCTGCTCAGGAAACGGGAAGGAGTGTCCAGCTGCAGGGATGGCTCCTTCTGAAGTGGGTTCCTTCTGCTGCCCTCCTGGTTCTGTTTGGGGGTGTTGAGGTCCTCCTTGGGCTTCATTTCATCCAACACAGATTGAAACACTTTGCTCTGAAAGCGACCCAAGTCCAATGGGGTGACAGCTTTTCCACTCTGTGGGCCCAGCAAAGGGGTCTCTGGCGACGGACGAGCTGGTGGAGGCATTGCCGGTTTCTGGGAAGCACCAACAAAGCTTTCCTCATCTCTCTCTATAAAGCAGAAAATATGAAAAAACAAGAATGACCTCAGACACGACATAGCATTTAGGTTATACAAAAGGAAAAAAAAAAGAGATAGATGCCTACTGTCTGACCTGGTGAGGGTGGCAGGTCAACCAGAAAACGCTCCTCCTCAGCCCTCTGGCCTCCTCTAGCAGACTCTAGTATCCAGTACATGGTGACAGCAGGAAGCCCCCATTTCTTTGCTGCTTGGTATTTTGTGCCTTCAGGACTCTGTAAAACCAAATGTGTACTTGCCAGCATGCCCTTCTTCTTGTTGGCCAGGCGTACAAAGTAATCCTGAACACTGTAACCGGAGAGGAGAGAGAGATTTAGGAAAAGTAGTTCATAACATGCAACGGGATACATGAGATCAAAAATTTAGCTCAAATTAATTAAGTAAAATGTTAACAGTTTTACATGAACTTTAAATAAACTTTCATTCATTTACCAAGTTAACCAGAAGTGCAATTAGTTATGTACATTAGAGTTAGAAATTTACATTTAATAGAAATTTAACCCCTTATTTGTTTAGAAATACCAATACACCAAACATGGTTGTAACATGTATTGTTTACATCATTTAATTGAAGTTGTGTGAACAAAGTAGCCTTACTTGGCTCCAAGGTGCTTGGCCAGCTCCACCAAAGACTCCCTCTCTGCTCCAGTGAACTGGCTGACTGACAAAACACAGTCTTTGAGAGGAAAATGTCCCTCCCTCACAGGAACAGGGGTAAACAAAGGGTTGGAGGACAGCTGCAGAACACATTCCTTCTCTACGCACATGGCCTGAAAAATGACCAAGAGAAAATCATAAAGAAAAAATTAATTTGTCTCACTTTTACACCAAAACACAAAGCAAAATTGTGTTCTTACCAGCCAGGTATCAGTGACCACCTCATCCACTGTGGCCTCCACAGAGCAGCCCAACAGAGGGACCACGGCATAGTCTGCCACGACACGGGTACGGCCCATCAGCACCCTGCCATCATGTTCTGTTACCAGTGCAGAGAGCTGTGCCTCTGCTTCAGCACCAAAGCCCACAAAGAGGAAAGATTTCCCAGAAAACAGGCCTGCATGAATGAGGATTGAGTTTGGCTCCAGTCTTCTGGTGTGGTTGGGTGCCCAGGGCTCAGGCTGAAGCTCTGCAGCTTCACTGATGGACTTTCTGCTGTTGTTCTCTAGTGGCGGCACGTCAACTGGAAGATACAAGAACAATAAGTTTATTTTCATATCAACTTATCTAAATCCAAATTTTGTCATAGATTTAACCACCAACCTTCAAATGTGTTGTACAAACTCTTATTTGTGTGTCATCATAATGTAAATGAATGAAATCCAGCAACAGATTCTTACCCACTGTAGGGTCATCATCCATGTACTGTGAAAGTAGATCCTCCTCTGCTCTCTTTAGACTGGGAGTGCTGGGGCTGGCAGCAGGTGGACCGGCTGATGGTCGGGATTTTGGTGTGTAATGTTCTGGCACAGATACAGCAGCTGATGCAGGAGGAAGACAGTCAGGGTGAAGGTATCCTGCTTCTGAGAGCAGACTGCCATTGGAGAAACTGTCCAGAAGCCACTTCACAGTAACAACGTGGGGCCTGAAAAGTAATATGCATCAGTTACATATCAATAATTAAATACATGCTAAGATTCTAACACAAATTTCTCTCTCCTCCTACTCTTTTACAACTGGGCTACTATCTGGTTTTGTTTCAACGTGCTTTGCAGGTTTCTATCCGTTTTTGTGCTAATTATTACATCCTAAATCAAACTGTCCATTAATGACTGTGTCTGAATATATATAGACTTCTTAATAGAACTTAGTACAGTGTGCTGCATTATTTAGATTTACTCAGATCATATTTGAACATGCAAACACCAATATATATTCTGCAAAGGTTGCTGTGTAATGACTCAGATGACACAATACAACTCTCCAACAATAGGCTTCTGCCAGCTTTGCTTTCACAGAAGCATTGCAACAGTGCCAGCAGGCGAATAATTTATGTCCACGTCGTTTTCCACGTTTTCAACACAGCACCCTCTCTGGATCTGATGAAGTTAAACTTTACTTTCGGAGAGACTAATAACAAATCCGATTTGAACAGCAAAAGCAGCCAGACAAATCTGCAGAAACCTGATTGGAGTTGCATGTCAAATTGCAAATGTGGTTTTAATCAGATATTAATATATAATAATTTATAATATACTTCTATTAAGGCTGACAGTGTGAACAAAAAAGCGTGTCCAAAATGTAATTAAATATTCTACATTTCGAAGCATAAAAGAGCCTTATGTAAGACTGTATGTACACATTTTATCAACAGATGAGTTTCTTTTAGAGGTGCTTCACAACTCTGACGTGAAAATGTATCTGTCAAGTTTATCAAATACATATATTTGTTAATTCAGGAAAACAGATTTTGGTATATTGAGGTAGTTTGAAGCACATTTTCAACCAAAACTCTGATTTTAGAACACATATTTATTACAAAGACAATTATTTTCTGTAATTCAGACCAGTGAGTCCCTTTAGAGAGGAATTTTATGAGCTCCTTGTCCAGTTCTCCCATGACCACATGTGTGAGCTCCTCGCTGGGCTGGTTGAAACGCAGACCTCCTGCACCATTCACAAGACGTCGCAGTTTCTCGAGCTTCTTAACCGGCAGACCGCATAAATACAGCTGCACAACATTAAGCACATAAGAAATCAAGCTTTAAAAAAAAAAGAAAATCACAAAACTACTAAATTTTACCACAATGTGGATAATCAAAATCATGTTTACAAAGGAACAGCAAATGTCATCTATTTACCTTACACCCATCTAAAACATCATCAGTTGGGCATACAGTGAGATCCAGACTGTCTATGGGGTCTGGTGTCTCTAGACGACTGATGGTGGCATTGGTAAGGGCTGTGTCATTTATTGTCGCGCTAGTATTGACGGAAATATTGCTCAGGCCCAGCAAAGACGGGCCATCTAAAGGTGAAAAGCAAAACACATCCTTCAAAAGACCAAAATAAGCCGCATTAAATGTGACGATTTGCTTCTTAAAATAAAATGCAATACTTGCATTTCTAGGAGAAGTAAAACACTAAACGGTGCTCACCTTCCTTCTTACTGGTGCCTGTAGGAGTAGAAGTGTGCGGTCGAGTGCTTTTGGATGCATTGCGCTCCACAGTGTACCTGCTCTCATCTTGACAGAAGCCCTTCTCTATGCTGTCAAACAGCCAGTGTAGAGATACACAATACACGTTCCACTTTCGAGCACATTCATATTTCTGACCTGCAAGCAAATATAGTTTTTATAGCATCAGCACAAATGAAGCCATCATACGTATTATTGGTTTACCATTAGTTTCATTATAATATGATTTATTGTATAGTACTAGCTAGTGTTTATTACTATTATTAAATGTGACTGTGGTATGTAATGATGGTATTTGCTAAAATTCATTGGGGTATAGAGAAGGTTTTGGATAAGCGTTGGCTTCTTCCCACTCCTCTGAAGCAAGGACATTTTTGTTATATTGTTATCATTGGTTATATTTCCTTGTTTTATGTCTTTATGTTAAAAAAATTCTTATATCAAATCAAATTAAACAATCATACTCAGGAAAACAGCTAAAGCTTTATAAAACATACTGTTTTAAAGTTTTACAATTTTTCATAATTGCCTTGATAGAAATAACCGAGCCTCTAGACTTGGTAGACAGTTTCGCAGGATTAACATGGACACAAAGCTTTACATCTTGTCAGCGAGTGAGCCTGATGTCTAGAAATGTAAAAATCAGTCACGAGATCAGGCACACAATTACTCAGAAAATTTAACTGGCTGGTGCAAAAAACTTTAACTACTTTTAGGGCTGGGTGATTAATATAATTTTTAATCACAATTACGGTCTGGGTTTTCAATGATCATAAAAATGAAATGGTCCAATTATTAGCTTTTTCGCAATTTATTTTTGTGCTTTTTTCAGCTGTAAATCGAGCGACTCCTCCCACTGCTGCAGACTCCTCCCACAGCCCAGCCGCTTTGGTTTAATTCAACTCCAGATGCAAACACCTCTCAAGTTATGGGAGGCGACGTCCCTCCTTCTCTATTCATTTTTTATGGAACTTGGCCAATGACTTTAAGAATAGGAACACTGATGCCTGAAAATTCATACATATATTAGTGACCTACCCGTTGGTTCACTAACAATGAGGTGTGTGCACTCATTCATTTTGAGCTGGCCAGTGTAGTTGGCTCCATGCTGCTCACAGACCCGCTGGACTTCTTTGCGCTCTGTGCTGGAGAGGCCTGTCACACACACAGTACAGCCAAGCAACACAGGGCACAAATAGTTCTCCATGGGCACATCTGTATACCTGAAAAGACTTAAGAAAGATGCAAAGAAAAATTTTACAGTCTACATGACATGGCTGTAGTAATCACTAATATAACCGTTCGCAACAATTTGTAATTTTGAGTGGTTGAGTTCAGCAAAGCATTTCAATTCAGAATTGATTTCAATGCCAAGAAAGTGTTTCTGCGCTGTTAAACAATAAATATCACTTACATTTAGATCTAAAATTATGTGTTTAAGACCAAAAGAATAAAGCAAACAGGTTCACTGAAGTGCATACCTATCCTGTGATTTCTCCCAGCAGGTTTTAACCCATGAGGGCAGCAGGATGGGTTTACCCAGGCTAGCAGCCACCAGGTATTTTTTGCTTCCCACCTCTCCTGCAATCAGGTGTGTGACAGATACGTTAAGATCAAGATAGACCCGTCCACCCATGAGTTGCACCAGATCCATCACCTCCACCTATAGAGTGAGAAAAATATACACATAAACACCTTTGAATACATTGCTTATTCACTGAATAACTGTGAGTTGTTTAAATAGATGATTTTTCTACAGTGTCTGAAGCTATGATACTACTGTGAGACCATCAAGACTTACCCGTGTTTCTTTGTCAAGGCTGGTGCAGGAAATAGTGATGTCAGCCATAGCCATGTTATAGACAGGCTTCTCTGCTTTAGGGACACAACGCTGTTGCTGTAGGCAATACAACACCACTAGTGGAGTTACTATTCTGCAGCCAAGCTGTATGACAAATGACAGAGCAAAGATTTAATCTCTCAGAGAGTTTCAATAACGCCAATAACCAGCAAAATTCCACTAGCACAAGTAAAACCTTCTTGCAGTGCAGAAAGGCTGGAGTAGTGAAGCTGCTGAACACAAACAGAGATTTGTCTTTCTGGTCCATCTGTAATACATCTTCCTCGTTGATAGTTTTCAAGTATTTTTCAGACTGGAGCTCCAATATTGCCTGTACAAATAAAACAAAGTATAATCAAACAAATAAACAGTGGAAGGAAGAAAAAAAAGTCTGTGCCTAATTATACACTTTACCTCGTATGCTTTACTAGCATATTCTGTTTTTGATCCTTTACTCTCCACAAACTTTACAATGAAACCGTCCTTGTCTCCTTTGGACATGTCGCACCTGCACTGGGATCAGTAAAGAGACTTAGCATTTGCAATAATTAATCAGAGCCTGACTAATTATCGTTGATCTGTCAGACACTTGCACTAGCATCTCATGTTACATTAATATTTATTTCCAGGCTTTTCGTGAGTTTTAGTGAAGAACAACCTTCTCAAATACCAAAATTACTGAGGGCCGGGGGTAGGTAAAGTTAGCTAAACAGATAGCTACTTACCTCCGATCAACTCTGTCGAAGAAAACTTCTTCACTCTGACAGAAAAGAGTATAAAGACTACCTTATAACAGTGACCTGGGTTAATGTTAGCACGGCTTACCAAAAGCAAAAAAAATAAATAAAAAATAGAAAAAAATCTCCCGCAAACGTAACAACTTTACACTGCTAACAGTCACCGCTAAATTCAAAGCAGTTGTGGCTTTCAAGCAAAAGATGGCACACAACCTAGTTAAAGCGTCAAGATATCTAAAAATAACAGTAACATTCATATCACCAAGACCAAACAGCCACAAGTGTTTATACTAAATAAATAAATTGACAGATAATGGTATTGTCTTCATAATGTTTTGGCTATGAAGTTAAGTTGTTGTTGACACTATTCCCGCCTTTGGCGTAACTTCCGGTGTAAACGATAAACGTGTCCGACTGGAGTCTGATGAAAGTTTAAAAGTGCCGCAGAATGCATACGTTCAAAACACTAAATATTTGTGTAAAAATATTAGAAGAAAAATATAAACATTAAAACATTTTTTTAAATTCAACACAGTTTCATAGTGCATTCAATAAGGATTACTCTTGGTTTCCATGTGAACAGATGCAAGTAAATAAAATCTGTCAAATTTATCAGAAATAATTTAAGTTTAAATAAATCTGCATATTGGACCCAAATTAAAGTGAATTATGATGTAAAGGTACAACAATAAAAATTCATAGAATCTAGTGTATGCAGTCAACAGTGCAGACATTCACCCACACATGCAAACGTGGGCCTTTAATACATTTTAAGTAACTAATCAATTCCCAAGGATTATTTGTAATGTGAGAAAAATACTTTTTGTAACATGTACATGGTAAATCATTTCAACAGATCACTTCACCAAATAAATAAACATTTCAGGAAATTTCTTTCCAAAGAAAACAACTTTGCTGGTGACATTTACTTGAGATAAATGCCAAAAGAGAAATATAAAATATTTGTTCAATATACTGGCTGCATGCACAAGTTTAAAATAATTTTAATAATGTGTAGTCCTAACTTGTCTAAGCTTTCAACATACTATATATACTCAATAAGGTAGTCCTGCAGTTTTCTGTGTAGGACCCTCACTGGAGGGAAAAAATAAAAATCAAGTGTTAAGTTTATAAAGTATAAAACGTCTCTTGTTTCAGGTAATTTTGCATTGCTGTCCAGATTGCACTGATTGGATTGGTTAATTTTTAAGTACTTCCCTAATTTTCTGCTTTGATAAGTAGTTTTGATTCTTCCCAACAGGCAATAAAATCCATCAGTTTAACAACGCAATGTAAATACAAAAGAGCAACACTGTGGGTTCCCTTTTATTCTTAAAATTTTATGTACAAGTGTGACTGATTTTTTTTTTCTTTCAAATGTACATTCAGTATAGAAAGTTTATATACGTAATATTACATTGAACATTTCACAAATTGCACTAGTCTTTCACATAGATTCATAATCAGAGTCAAGGTCATTCGTCATGTCAGCAGAAGCTCATTTGCTGTGGCTAATTTTCACTCATAAATATTCTAGTGCTTTTTGCATTCGGGGGGGACTACTTTAAAAAGTATGAGGCAGGGAAAAAAATAGCCTTCAGAGAGCATAATGAAGTATGAAGAAGAGCAGAAGAATGACAAGCTAGACATTAGGAGAGCATGACTGTGTTATAAATGGACAAAACCGGACATGTCAGCATCATTCGGAGGTTAAAGCAACATTTTTATGTAGGGAAACTGGACAGTGAGATGAGGCATGAAATTTTCTTCCCATGTTATTTTTTTCAATTTTGTAATCCATATACAAATTTGTTAAAGACACATTTATGAAAGAGGTGGACAGGTTCAGGGCACAAATGAGGCCAAATACACTCTGATGATTGGTGGGTTTCAGTATAATCAGATAAATAGAGGAATACGATGAGGAAATGAGGAGAGGAAACATTTTTCAACAAGCCTTGGTCTTCCCAAATTTTTCTCATGAAAAAAAAAAAAATCTAGAGTAAAAAATATATTCATACAAAAAGTAAACATTTTTGTCATTGGAAGAAACAAGAAAAGTAGCACAAAGAAAACAAATGTGGTCATCCTTTAAAACAAAGCATTTCCGAAGACTTAAGTGTTGGGGGGTGATGCTGCAAAAGGTGTTGCAGAGATTTTGGTGATGGCCCGCTCTCCCCCTGTTGTCTTTCCCTATCCCCTCTTTTTGGGAGCAGAACAGTCCCTCTCTGAGCTGTGGCCGTAAAGCTGCAGGCAGTCTGGGTGCCTGAGCGCGACCGTGTTGGGGGAATCCTTCAGCCTTGGTCTCCAATGTCGTTGTCCACAGGGGGTGGGACGTTGGGCATTACTGTGGTGCCAGTTCCTGCTGTAAGGTAACCTGCTACTCCTGGACCTACAAATGAGAGTGAGATGGGTAAGTTGCAGCCCAGATGTGACTTAAAAGGATAGAGGGCTACTGGCAAGCTACAATGATAGACTAAACTAGGCTGGGGATCCCATATGGTTTTTATCTGAAAGTCAGTGAGTGGAGAGAGTATGAATCTGTCAAGACAAGAGTACTGCACACATCTTTTCCAGAGCAGATCTTTACTGAAAATATCTTCACTTTTGAGAAAACTAATACGATTCATTACTGACCAATGTTACATGCATAGCTAAATCAAGCTATGATTAAATGTAAATGTAAAATGTAAATGGTCTATATTTATATAGCGCTTTTATCAAAAGCGCTGTACATTATACATCATATTCACACACACATACAGCTTATGAACAGTGGGAACGCTCTGGGTTGCTATTCAGTCACAATTTCTAAACAGGTTTAAATGTCTAACTAGAATTGGCAAAACAAATCTGAACAGTTTTAGTAGTATTTCATTAATTTAATATTCACTTATATTTTACTGAATTTATTAAAAGATTAAAAACAAAGAAATATTAATTTTTGGAACTTGTGATACGCGCCTGGACCCATTTCAGTCTAGTTAAGTGCTAACATGTAGGAGTTTTCCAAGTTCCAACCTCATATCTGAATGTTGCCTTTATATGCTATATAAAAGTCCATTTTAATTAAACTAATAATGATTAGGTTTTTTTCTAGTGTCATGTAAAAGTTCTGACTTTCCACTTTTCAGGCAACCAGGTATATGGGCAGAACTCATCAGCTGGATAAGAAAACTAGTGAAAAAGAATTATAACTACTATAAGTTTATCTAGTGTGAGCTGTGCATGTAAGATTTACTAAAATTGCCACAACGAAAAGCCAGAAAAACACTATGCCAAAGAAAAAAAGAAACACTGTATAGATACACACCCAAAGACATGAACTAGTCGTGCAAGTATGAAGGGGTGATGGTTATTGCAGTCTTCTGATTTATCAGTGTTTTTGTATGGGGGGAGGGGGACTGGTTTCTAACATGGCACAAATGAGTGGTTGTTGTAGAAATCATGTCCTCTGCAGAAACAGCTTCTAATGATTTATTGACTGTGCTCATTAATTATAATGAGATGAAAATCCCCTAGTAAAATACTGCGACTTCTGTAGGGACGCCATGAGCAAGACAACTGTATTTAATCATTCATTCAAAATTTTCACTCTCATGAAAATGGTTCTTTTTTTTTAACCTGGTTAAATCACCAAGGTATCTTAATGAGTAAAAACATCTCGGGGCAATGCAAGTGAAATCATTACATACCATTACTAATATAAAAAGAAATAAGAAACATTGCACTGGCATTGGGCCCCAAATTTTACAATTTTAGATGAATGAATATGAGGGTGGCACAGCATTTTTAGCACTGCAAGATGAAGGGCTGAGAATGGAAAATGAATGTGGAAAAAAGGATGGAGGTAAAGAGGAAGGGAATGGTGGTAGGAGTCAGGTCAGAGTCTACCTGTATCAGAGCAAAAGAGGGGAGGGCTGTGATGGCCCTGCTCTGGAGTCTAGAGCCCACCTCGCAGTGGGCTGCTGGCTGCCATGAGAGAAGGAGTGGAGACCCCTGAGGAGGAAATGAGGAGGGCAAAGAGGAAGGGCAGAGCCAGGGAGTCATAGGACGTGGAGAAGTTTTAAGCAAAAGTAAGGAATCTGCCGGTAGATTTTTTTAGGGTAAAGCAAAGCATTAAGAATCATCAACAAATTAGAAAAAAAGGCGATGAGGACTTACCTTATTCAGCACTGAAATACTACAATGCTTTGCTTTACAAGTGTTAGTTAGCACTTTGAATAAACAAACACTTTACCTGTCAGGTAGCCTGCAGTCTGAGACTCTGAGATGAAAAGATCATGTTTCTGGTCTTTGAAGGCACTCCATACCGAAGACCTTGCAAGAATTTCATTCACCTACAAAAAAGTAAGTAGAAAATTTTTTAATTTAGATAAATAACCGGGATATTAAACACACATCTGATGCACCTTCTGTGATTCTGATAATTCACTCCTACCTGCTCACCATACTGTAGACTGCGAGTCATGGACTTGAGAGCCTTTACTATCTGGGCCTTTGTAGCTGAAGGGTTTTCTAATGTCTCCAGGCCAATTCCTTCCAGTAATTTCAGGAGGTATGGAACTAGCTCCACTCTCAGAGCCTGTTGCGTAGTTAGAAACTTTTATTAAGGCCACATCAAATATAGTTGAAGAAAATAAAGAGGCAAAACTCACAGCTTACCTGAGCTACTAGTTCTGTCTGCTCCCTCTGGAACATACGATTCAGAGCTTCACAAGCCAGCCCGGCCATGTCTGCCCGTACTTTCATCCCAGCCATCAGGGGGCCGATCGTCTCCAGGGCAGCCATAGAGCGTACACACAGCTGATACAAAACAAGGCAGCTTTAATTACTGCATCATATTCCAGAGGAAGTAAAAACTAGTTTAAGCCGCTCTTGGGCTTCCTGTGATATCGTGTCGAGCTTCAACCAGAGTTAAGAAAACACAAACCCAGAGTAAATTAAACGATACCTCATTGTCTGATAAGACATGGATGAGACGGATGGAGCTTTTGGGGACAGCGTTGTTCTTGTGGTTGAGTGCTGACAGGATCCGAGGCAGATGACCCAGAGGAGGAACCTGATCAGCCAGCTGGGCTTGTGTGCTGAACAGACAAACTGCTGCTGTGGTAACTGTCTCCAGGGCCTCACCCTGCAGGAGTATACATATGTCCATAAGTATACGCTCCATTGTTGTTGTTTTTTGTTTTTTTTCTTTTGGAGGGGGGGAAGATATTAAGCACATCTCAGTGTTTTTGTTTCTTAAAAAAAGAGCTCACATTGGGGTTGTTTTTCTCCAGCAGTTCAGTCAGCGTTTCAAGGAGAGACACCAGGAACTCTCGAGGCTTGCGTAACACCCAGCTAGGCTGAGAAATAAAGATACGCAAGAAGACTCCACCAACTTCAAGCTCGCCCTGTCCGGCTCCATAAGCAACTGTGAAGTCATCTGGTAGCTGAGCACACACATAAAGAGTTCATACTCACAAGCCGCTACAAAAACAGATACTGAAACTGATTCATAAAGCTTTCCTACTTACTTTCCAGTTTACATCAGGATTATCCTTCTGCTGTTTAAAGTGCCTAAAAAATATTGGAGAGCATCTCATTAGCTAGCAAGATAGGATCATACAACATTTCAAAGCCATCATGAAACTGAACTCATGATACACATACTCAAGCATCATCTCCCGGACAGTGGTGGACACTTTCTCCCTTGAGCCGTCATTCCAGATGAGCTCAGGGTTTTCGTGTGTTCCCTCAAATATGTGAACGGCTGCTTCAGCGTTGTCTCTCATGGCATCCATAAATACACCCGGAAGAAAACGCATCAGGGTGAGACGCACCTAGTAGGGAGAAATAAATGACAAGTGGGGAGTTGTAGAGATGCAGACATACTACACACACATATATATATACATATGTATATACATATGTATATACATATATATATATATATATACATATATATATACATATATATACACATATATATATATATACATACACATATATATACACATATATATATATATACATATACATATATATACATATACATATATATACATATACATATATATACATATACATATATATACATANNNTATAAGTTGTCAAGGACAAGTACAATTACTCTGACCTTTGGCCATAGCCTATTTGATGATCTTTGTATTTGAAGTCAGTGCATGGAGCGTTTCTAGCACCAACTGCCTGCCTAAAGGATGCAAAAAGTATGTTAACTTCATCAAGCACACCTATAAGTCTAAAGAAAGAAACACTCACTATATAAAGCTGTAATAATGATTTTGCATGTCCTTACTGGAAGGAAGTGAGTGGAGCAGTAACAGAAGGTTGGACAACACCAGAGATTCAGCAATGTTGCTCACACATTCTTGGTTTGATGTCACTGTATTCACAACCTAAAGGAAAAACCAGTATAATTACTATGAAGTTACACTGGAATGCACATTCATTAGATACAATACAAGGACCCAAAATGAGCCATTTCTACCTCCAAAACCAGCTGCTGCACTCTGCCAGCTCCGTGAACCCGCAACAAAGAGAAAAGCAGCTTGAAATGGCCGATGCACTCTGATTCTGAGCCTGTAATCAAACACAGAGAGCGCCTTAGAAAATAAAATAAAGATATCCAAATAAACAGAAGCATTCATCAGGGTCATGTCTCACCAGGGTTGTTCTTGATAACATTGCGGAGAGCCTCCAAAGCCATCTCAGCAAACCGTAGCCTTTCCACATGCTGCTGGGACTCCACCTTGTTACTCTGACTCATAGCCAGCAGAGTGTGGAGATACTGAGCCTGGGAGCCAACATAATCCAGGAGACTGGCAGCAAATGCTTTGGGGAACTGAATGCAAAAATGCTCAAATTAATATCAGCTTGAAAAACTTTCTACTATAATGAAAATGAGGAACGGAAGTTAAAAGTTATGATGTCAAAGAATGGCATTACTAGTTATGTGTAACTGGTAATATGACAAGAAAGGTTAAACCATAATAAAAGTGGACTGAATTGAGTTGTAATACTTGCCTCCAGTGGGAAAGAAGGTTGCTCATTGTACACTCGGACAAAAATCTCCCCCACTATGAGCTCTTTGCTGTGATCACTGAACATAAACTCTGCACCGAAGCTTTTATCATTTTCTCCCTTTAAAAAGAAACAAAGGAGTTGCATGAGTGATTGCACCTGTGGAAAACAGTTTGGAGGCAGCGATGAGTCACTCTTACTCTCTTGATGTTTCCCTCCTGTTGGCTTTCCAGGAACTCCATTAGCTCAGCTCGTGTTCCATTGTTCCAAATTAGGTAAGGATTCTCAGAGTTACTATTCAGCAGCTTTAAGACCTGAACACAACACGAGGAAGGTCCAAATGTACTCTTGATGATTTGTGACATGCCTTATTAATGGAACTTCCTTGTTTCACCTGTTCAACTGACCTCAGCAGGAGATCCCGTTCCCAGCTTCCTTGAGATGTACGGTGTGAGCATGGCTGCTAAGCTCTTGCGGATGGTGGGGTTCTCTGGAGGCATGCCCTCTATGCCATTGGTCTCTGAAACAGGGTTGTTGCCATCCGGGGTTTGCGGTGTTTGTGCGTAGCCTCCCAGACGACTGAGTGCCACCAGGCTGAGCTTAGCCAAGCTGTTAGCGACTTCTTGTTGATTTGTGTCCTGGCTAGCTTGCACGCCACTTTCCTCCAGGGTGTAGTCATAGTTGAAGAGGTGGACCAGGAGGTGCCAAAGCACACCAGCGTGGTACAGATGGGTCTGTAGGAAGAAATCCACAGCAAAGGAGCTGATGCACTGAACTGCAAGGGCAGCAGTCTTGGGGAGACCCTGAGAGAAGGAAAGGCAGAGAGAAGTAAATACTGTTGAGCAAAACATTTGGGCATACAGGGCATATTGGTTGAAGTAAAATTACATACTGTACCTTAATATCATCAAAAATTCTCTATAATGAGTTACCACATCACTAATTACAATTTCATAAAATGGAAGATTGAGACATTTTTTTCTTTAAAAACACCTCTAAATTGGGATTTTAAAAAAAGTACTTCTAGTATCATAGCTAATATGAAAATGACATATATATAAGGACAGATGTTTGTTTCATAATAAAGTGACAGAGAAAGCAAGATGCTGACCTTTCCATAAAACAAAATGTGACACAGGTCCCGGATGATGTTGGGTAACTCAATGATCTTTTCCCTACATTCTTCAAACTGGGCTGCAACACTGTAGCACCTACAGATGTGCCCGCACACCTGCGGCATGAGAAAGTATTTAGAAAAAGTGTTTACTAGTTAAAAGCAGTAGAATCTCTTAAAAGAATCACAGTTACAAAAGAATCAAGTATTTTGTAAACGGTAAATGGAAATTGTTGTGATTGTCATTGTCATTTTGTCATTATTTTACCTGTACAGCCATGTCATCTGGTTTGCTGGATGCAGTTAGCACGGCAACACAGCGAGAAAGCGCCTCTAGTAATATCTGAATAAACAGAATTGCTGTGAGTGATCTTGATAGTCCTCAGTACAACTGCGATGTTGAGATATTGATCCTTAAGGAGTTGTTAAAAAGTGAATACCTCAATGCCGCTCTCTCGGCGCAGCTCCTCTGCGTTAAGAGCCGAGCAGTTCACCGTGTGGAAGGCTAGCTCAGTAGCAGCCGGAAGGAGAGGCGATGTTTTAGAGAAGAGTTGCTCATCCTCATTCTCCATGGTGATTGTTTTGATGAGCATGGGGTATCCGGCATATTTGTAGGGCTCCAGTTCTGTAGTAGTGGTCACAGCCACAGCAGTATTACAGGATGACCAAAATAAACTTTCACACACTCAGTTTTATTGTTATAAATTCAAAATAGGAGCTAGATCCCATTTATCCATCAAAAAACCTTGTTTATGCCGGTTGAACAAGATGCTCTGAGTTTTGAGGATGAGAATGATGTTTTCTGGATCAGGACCATCCAGGATTCGAGCTGACTTTGTGCAGAGGAACTCGTAGGCTTTGTTAACTTTTTCAAACATGTCCTTAAAGACACAAAACAATTCTGTAATTAAATTCACAGTTATTCCAAGTATAAACTACTTATGGTAGAAATAGTGATTATACATACCCTTCCTTCTGGGTTTTTGTCAGGATGGTACTTCTGTGCCAGTCTGAAGTAAGCTTTTCTAATTTTACTTTCCTCATGCCTGAAGACAAAGATACAACTCATAATTGTAAATGGTCTGTATTTATATATCGCTTTTACCCAAAGCACTTCACAATATACACATTCACACACTGATGGCTGAAGCTGCCATGCAAGGCACATCACGACCCATCAGGAGCAATCAGGGGTTTGGTGTCTTGCTCAGGAAAAGCTCGATATAATCTCTCCAGGCAAGGATAGAACCGGCAACCCTCAGGCTACAAGATGACCACTCTACCCACTGAGCCACGCCCCCCACATGTTGTGCACCATCTATTATCCACAAAAAGACAAAAACATCTTCCACTTACTGGCCCTGTCCTTTGGGGAGGTTGAGAACTTCATAGGCGTCATCCACAGACATTGAGGGAGGCTTCTTCTCCACCTCCCTTTTCCAGGCTTCAAGAGTGTCTTTCAGCAGCTTCACCTGTGGTGGTAATAACAGCAATAAATACAATGATACAATAATAAATTAACACAAAATACAAGCACGATACCAAAATAAAAAGTTGGGGGAAAAAAACTAAACATACAGCATCTCGAATAGGCCAGTTGGGGAAGTGGGTGATGTCACACAGATGTCTGAGGTAGTAGATGTTGCAGAAGAGCTCGTTGTCCAGCTGAGGGAAGCTGATCATGGGAATGGGGCAGTACTGGTAGAGGGCTCGCGTGTTGCTCTGCAGCCTGGGGCTAAAGTCAGCTACATGGGCCGCAATCTTCTCTATCATCATCCGCCTAAAACAGAAATCCAAAATTTAGAAATTATACAAAACAGACAGTGGATTTTATTTCAGCATTTCTTAATAAAATGGATGGACAGAAGAGAAGCCACGTCCCACCTCATCTCACTGCTCCAAATGGCTTCTGGTGTGTCAAATTCTCCAAGGAATATCTCAGAGAAGCGCTCAGCCTCATAGTTCTCCAGATAACACACCATAGCTTCGGGCAACACTGGTCCCAGAATGCTGCGCTGTACAATGTCCTGACCCTTAGACTGTAGACAAAGCACAACACAACACTGTAACTATCAGAAGAACACTATGCTTTATGTATTTATTCTATTTTACACAGGGTGAAGCTCCATAATTGAAGGTATTTTACCTCCTCTGATTTAAAGGCTTGTTTTAAATGAGTGTACTTCAGGAACCTAGAGAAAAAGAAAGTGTTGCATATCACTACTTACACATGATCTGCACAGTCTTATGTGAAAGTTGTTCCTTCAAGTTCACATGTAAAGATGTATATCTTTCATTTGCATGTGAAACACAGTAATGCTGTTTAGAATAATCTTAAAAATTCACCTGACGTTAATATTATATTTATATACAAAGTCTATGTCAGTGCTTGTGATTTTACCTTGCTACAGGAAGCACATTGGAGCCTGTATACATCATGATGAAGAAGAAGACTCCCGTTAAATAGAGACGCTGTAGATTGGGATTGTCCCGCATCACCAGGTACATAAGATTTGCAACTTTCTCCACCAGAATGGGATCAAATGTCAACAGCAGCTGCAGGGGACAAAAAAAAAAAAAAGGAAACCATTGTGTCACTTAATTTTATCCACTGGAATATGAATGACTTCATGAACAGAAATATTTGACAGAAATAACAATTACCTGAACAATGTGTGGGAGACAGGCATTGTCGCTGATCATCCTCTTGATCTTAGGTAAAGGACGGATAATGGCATTATCTTGGTCCCTGCATAAAAGTAAAGAATAAGCTCTCTTAATTAATGTCTACTGCTTGGTCATTCTAAATAACATATAAACCAACAAGATTGATGAAATAATTACTAAGTGCAAAACATTTTTAAAAAATTGGACAAACAGCAAGTAGTTCCTACCTGCTGGGGTAGTAGGAGCACATGGTGATGAGCATGTTGAGGATCAGTGTGGCCAGGTCCGACTCATTCATCACTGCCTGTCCTGTTGCCAGAAGGCACCACTTCAGCTGAGGAATGGCCTGTAGGGGGCGCCAACCGTCCATCCCTTGAGCCCAGCAGCGTGTCTTTGCTGTCAGGACACCAGTATTCCAAAATTCTTGCATCTAAAAATAAAAATGCAAAACAGAAGTGGGCATCTTCCTGCTATTATAATTTGATAAGCTGGTGTTATCTTTATTTTCAAATTAATTTTACAGAAAAAAAAGCAAAAAAAAACAAAACTCTTTTTTAACCTCCTCATAACTAAAGGGCCCTCTTCTTTCTTTGTCTGCGTTACCGAAGTACCACTCCTTCTCACTCTCCCTCTTCATGTCAGGTGCTGCCTCCAGCACGTTGCTCTGTGGAAATTAAGACATCTGTTTGATGCTGCAGAAACATTAGTTAAAGAATTTCACATATGGGCTGAGCTAACTTGTGTAGGCTCATGGAGAAATCTACCATCTGGTGTTGTGTGATTGATTCATACAATTACTCAAGAGCCCACAGTTTGTACCTGCAGTGGCACGGTAGCTCTGCTGGTATGCAGATGAGCCAAGGTAAGCAGGTCCACCAAGATGCGTACTCCATTTGAATCCATCACCTCCTTCACATTTTTCTACAAAACAAGAAATTATTATGCAAAACAGAGAAGAAAAAAGATGTGCAAAAGTGTACCACTGCTTTTATTTATTGCTTACCTTGTTAAGAATGAGCTTGTTGAGAAAGAGGATGAGCCTGTCTCTTTCCAGCCTGTCTGTACACTGTAACAACAAGTATGTATTGTAGTTTCAGTATTCACTGATATTAAGAAAACTGGTTGTAAAGACTTAAAATGACAGTTTGCCTACACGTACCCGGTCCAACATGCCCACAATGTATTTTGCGTCTGTGAAGGGGCCGATCTCCTCATAGCACTTGCCATAGACTATTGCAAGTGCCTGCAAGCACAGGCACTTCATCATAACTTTGGGTGTAAGCAAAAAGCGGTGGTAGAGTTCATTGAAGAACTCATATCTGCAAGCAGACAGGCAGAGGAGGAGAGTGAATCATCTTTTTGAAACTAAACAAAAATACTGGTTTAGCTTGTTTGGTGACTAAATTGATATCTTACGATCTCTTGATGGCACTCGATTCTTCATTTTCATCTTCCTCCAGTAGCAAACGCAGGTAATAATCGCCAATCTTTATCTCATCTGAAAGGCACTCATATTTCACCTGCAAATAAATAAATAAATTAAAAATAGAGTAGATTTGAAGTTTATCTGCTAGAATTACGCCTGTATACACTGCCTTTAACAAGCTTTAAAAACATGAACACAAACCTCAAACTCCTGGTGGTTCCAGGAGATGACGGTGGCATTGCCCAGCTCTCGGTCAACACCGAAAGCACGCATCTCCCCCTCCAAAGCATCCCGCAGCTCCTCTCTCGTTTTAAGGTTCCAGATGAGGTTGGAGCATGCATGGTCAAGCTGGAAACTTAAAGCAGGACAGGAAGCAGAATGGGGATAATGGGGGGTATAAGCACTGAAAATGGTTTTATTCTTCCAGGAGCAAAAGCTTTGAATATATTAACTTAAAAGGTAAACTAAGCTTTAAGTAACATATTTGCTTACACACTCAGACATTGAGCTCCTCGGCAGTTATAGGAATAGTTGTGTTCTATAAATATAACAAAGATATAAACAAAGACTAAAACAAAAAATAAAAATTGGATGACTATAAAATATACCTGTAATAGAAAAGCTCCCAGTTTGCTTCAATCTTTATCCGCTGCCTTCTATTTCTCAGGATGACAGGCTTTTGGTTTGGATTCTGTAATTAAAAGAATAAGCAAACCTGTTTAATTGGTGCCGTTTTAGTAATCATTATTCACAGCATCTGTTTTTTTCCCCTATTATCAGCTTATGGCATAAAACAATTTGTGAAGTCAAGATGGTGAAAACATGACAGAAATGGCTTCACTGGAAAACTAAAACAAAAGTAAAAAAAAATAAAATGGTAAAAATATTAAGAAAATTAAACAAACACCCAAAAGAACATAACCATACCCACATGGAAAAAACAAACCAACCAAGATAGGGGACCAAAATTGGACCTATTGCATCTTAAATCCTTTTGTGAAGCCACTTCTCAAAATAATAACCATGCATCACGAATCTTGTGTTCAATTGGCAAAAACTATGTTGCTTCACCATTGGCCACTTTTGCTTCCTTGTAACACCACTAAAGTAGTTTTCCTTCTGGTTTTATGAAGCAATAGAAAAAATCTCCTGCATCATTTAGAAACTGTGGTAAGCAACATGAAAAGGTAACACAGAGGAGAGGACAGACTGCTCTGCAAAAGTCTGCTTGGTTATTGTAATTGTACTCCTGTCTCAGAATAAACAGGATCATTATTAAAGTCCGAAAGCTATAAGCAGCATTTGAAAGTTACCAACATTCAGTCTAGCTGTTACTCTCTGCACATGCCCAACAGTTTAAGATTATTGCCTGCTCCATGTTTTATCTGTGTGTCATCTATTTTTGTGGGTTTCTTTTGGTCATTGCTTGGCTGAAGGACAAAGGGAAAAAAAAGAGAGACACCCGAAATGTGTCATGAAGATGAAAAAATGATTGGTCAAAAGAAAGAATATGAATCCCAGCAGGCAGTTTTACTTACCAGGTTATTTCTGTCTTGCTGCATTGTTTGACAGCAGAGAAACCAGAAAAGATGAGAGGAGGGTGGGGTAGAGACACACAGAGAGATTATTGTTCCTCAGATAAAAAAACAGATGAATCGCGACAAGGACCACAGGCCACTAAACTGCTAATGTACAGAGACTGATATCCACCACTACATTTCATACATTTACATACATTTCCTTAAAATTTTGCTGGATTAGTTTGGAGAGATTCTCTAACAACTAACTTAGAATTAAAATAAATAAATAACTAGAAGGATGTTAGGGAGTATTCAAAGAAACCAAGCAATTTTGATTCCTTGGCAAGTGCAGCAGATGTAAGAGAAAAAGAACATGTAGATGAAATTGGGCTGTTAATAGCCTTATTTAAAATTATTAAAGAGACACCCGAGAACAAACAATAATGACCCAAGAATTTAAGGATTAGTTTAGTATGACCAACGTTTTCAGGCTAAACTCCAATGTATATGTAAACACAGGTTTTTCTCAGAGGAAATGGGGATATTTCCATGTAAACACTTAACACACGATTGCAATGAAAGAAAACTTTTACCAGTCCTACAATAAAATGAAGCAGAAAAATCTAATGTATCCTGACAAACAATGTCAGTCCAGCATCAGGTAGCACCAGAGCATACAAATGCTTTCCAAACTAAATAACAGCAGCTCCTGATAAAGCATTGTGGCGTTTGGCTCAGTATACTGCAGTAATGTTCAGCATCAGCTGGAGGAGAAACAGTTGCACTCTGCAGTAGATAATTTGAGAGATAATAGTAAAACATGTCTCCTTCCTCACCTCCTTCTGGGCAATGCCCATCTTATCTCTCCAGTGCATCAGCACTAGATCAGCTTTCTCCTTTGCAAACTTCTCCACCTCTTTGGCTGCTTTGCCTGCAATCCGTTGCCAATCAGGCACCTTGTTGCGGTTTAGTTGGTCCTGCAAGAAGGAAGGATAAAGTAAAGAATATAAGATAAGAGTGATCCCTCGCCATATCGCAGTTCATCTTCTGCTGTCTTGCTCTTTTGCAGATTGTTTTTGTATGCAGCACTGCATATTTAAGTATATGTAAATCCTATTTCAGCCATTATATGTCCAAATTTTACTGTAGGAATCAGCCCACCCTGCATTGTTTCTTGATTGAACGACAATATATCCGAGGGTGGGGATGCAGCGCCAGCAGCATATAATATATTTTACGGGGTGAGTAATTATAAAGAAATTCACATTGTTAAAGATATGTAGGTTTTTGAGAGTGTATAAAGTGTGTGACAATGTTGAAAATGTTCATTATAGTTTGGAAAAGGTCTATAAACACTCCGAGGAGGGCTAATTAGGCCTTAACATGCATTTGAATTGTGAAAAATAATAAGGTAGTCATTTCGCAGATTTCATATATCGCGGGGTGTTTTCGGAACGTAACCACCGCAATAAACGAGGGACCACTGTTTATATTTTCTCTTGATTCCTTTCTATTGTCCAAAAATATTTAAATGTGATGTTTGTGCAAATACCGTGGCGATTTTCAAGTTGTCACGAATGTGCATTCTGTCCACATCCTTCTCTGGGACAGGGTCAGGGTTGTCCAAGTAAGCCAACAAACCTGTTGGCTACGAGCACAGAGGAGATCAAGATAAATTAAAATGCAAAGAGATTTAAGGTATATTTGATGCCAGGAAAAGCATGGGTTTGTATCTTTAATTTTCTGTATCTCTGTCATTAAACTAAAAGCTTCTGGCATATAGACAGGCATCAAATATACATTTCAGAGTCTAAACTCAGCTGATTTGGAGGCTTACCAGGATCCTTTTAAAGAGGTTCATGGCCACAGGGTTCTCTGCTGTCCATAGTCCCACCAGGTGACGACTCAGTTGCCTGAAAGACAATCATTAAACATAAGCAGTTGAGTTTTTGTTTGTAAATGGTTTAGTAATGTACAAAAATGTAAAAAATTGAAAATCCAAAAACTACATTAAAGCATTTGTGCATATTTATTGAAGCTGGACCTGTTGGTAAGCATCCGCTGGTCTGTGCTGATGGTGAACAAAGATGTGTGCAGATGCCTTGGCAGAGCTCCTTCACTCAAAGCCAGCTCCTGCATCTTAGTAGCTATTTCTTTGTCTCCCTCCTAAATTTAAAGACAGCTGAGATTATAATAATCATAGATAAGTGGTAAGAGACAAACTTGACGGCCAGCACTGCAAAGAACCTTCGGAGAAACTTACCTCAATAATGGCTTTCATCACTAGGCCTGCTCCCTTCACTATTGCCATGGAGGGATGCTAAAAGAGGGGCAAAAAGTTGAAAAATACATGATATCGGCTCAAAGAAAAAAAAAATAAGAAAGAAACTTCTGAACCCAAACGTTGCATTAGTGGACCCTCCCACCTGGAATAGCTTGAATAATGTACGACCATTGGAGGCAACCATCTCAAGCAGCATGTCAAACTGCTGCCCTTCGGTGGTTTCACTGTAGGGGGCGCAGAGAGCAAACGTTAAGAAGTCCAATAAGGAGCTGATAACTAAAGCTCCGGTTCCATGGTCCTGGGAAAAGAATAAAGATAGGAGACATTAGATCAGAAATAATGATTCACTAAAACAAACAAACACAAAACACAACTTTAATCACAAAGGTGGAATGTTTCCTAATATGCCTAAAATCCGGCTTTTGCTAGTAGACATTAACAAGACATGTACCACGTTAGTGATGAATTTTTCAAGAAGGTTTTCCAGAAACTTCTTAGAGGAAAGAAGGGAGGCCTTGTTTAACTGTTCTTGCCTCAGGTCATAGTCATCATGCATTGGCTGGAAACACAAAAAAAAGTTAAATATATTCGACATAATTTCTAAATTTACAATAATACACACATACTGGGATGACATTTAATTCTTAAGTACTTACACACATTAGGGCACAGAGCATGTCTATAGCAGCATGAGTCACACTATTGTTGTTCCTTTTTAAAGCTTTGACCGTCTTTACTCCCAACTTTTCCCTGAACCTGGAACAAACAAATAACTTAAAAGATGTAAACACACATAAAAAAAAAAGAAAGAACATGCTTTGAGAACGGCAATGCCATACAAAACACACTCATATAAAAAGAGGTCTGGGATTGGATACACAAAGAGTTCATTGCTTTACTGGCAGCTTGTTGTTTCCTTTGCTTATTGACCTATTAGAGTACATCATAAAATAGCTTATTTATTGTTTATTCATAATAGGCAGCATATTGAGATTGTGCAAGGGAAACGCGAAGCTACACTGGCAATGAATCTATTCAGGAAAATCAATTCTGGCTCATTTGCTGCACAAGTTACAAGGAATAACCAGTAAATTTTGTTCCTCTCATACATCTCAGTGACCCTGAAAGACAGCAAGGAGCCTGAATGTGAGAAATAAACGGAAATGTTGAGATTAGAAGGAATGAAGCAAAAAAATGGAAGGTGAGACGAAAGCACAAAAATGAGAGGATAAAAAGCGGATATTGGAGGCCAGGATAAAATGAAGAATGAAGCAACAGTGAAGTAATGTAACCTCTTATCTGAGACGCATGTCTTAAAGATGAAAGCACAGCAAAGATAAAGGAAGAGAAGACTGATAGACAGCTAAGAAAGACTGGAAAAGATCAAGAAGAGGGCAGACTGAGATGTATGGATTCATATTTACGTTGCATCTGTGAGTCCAGAACCTTGACCAGACCTTGGATAGACAGAGCATGCCTGTTACAAGCAGCTCAGGAAAGAATTTTATTAAAGAAATATAAGTAATTAAGAAGAGAAACATATGTGATTCAGTCTTACTTAGGCAGCTGGGTGAAAGCCTGGAAACCAGCCTTAGAGGCCACCAAGCGCCGTATAGCCTGAAAATGGCTTTCCAGCTCAGCGTTATGAGCCGGCAGCTCGGCCTCCTGGGATAAAAGAGCCAGGATGGCATTGTTGATCAGTTTCTCTTTGTTCTCAGAGAAAAGGCCCTGAGGAAAAAAAAAAAAAAGTCAGTGGGAATCTATCAAAGATCCTGCTCAGGCAGATGAGTAGACAAAGCATTCAGAAAAGTGAGCATTCTTACATCTTGGGTTACTGCATGTAGCACTCCGCTGTAGGAAATGTTTGCATTGAACCTGAACACTGCATCTGCAAAGTTGCCATCTAAACAGAGCAGGCAGAGGAAAAAAACATTTATAAAGAAAATATGAACTATGAGGTTGGCTCTGGTCATTCTTAGATGTGGTGTTGTATGGTTATCCGAGAAGGACGAGTAAAAAGCTGGTCATGCATTATTATTTGAAATGAGGGTAATGATTCACAATTTCTTATAATCTCTCCAGGGAGATACTGAGTGCATTTCCATGCATATTAATATCTAGCGTTTGAGTTCTACTAATCTTTAAACCTACTGGAAATGTGGTGTTTACACAGAACATGAGAAACCTGCTTATTTATATCACTCTATAGATGGAATTTTGCATCTGATCTTTATAGATTAAAATATCCACATTTCTGAGCACATGTGTACTGTAGTTAATTTCTCACTGTAAGCTGATTTTATATGTACATTTTCAATGTGAAATACCAACACCTGAGAACTGATGGTTCTCTTTGACAACCAGGTGAACAAAGCAGATTGAGTCACAGGAGCTGCTTGTATCACAGTGCAATATTAATAACAGATTTGTCAACATGGCAGCTGAAACTGCTTCATAAAGATCAGTCAACAAGTTGGAGGCAAGTCTGGTGAATAATTTTAGTGTGTGATCCTCTGCCTCAGATCAGCCATGTAATGGAAATCCACTCATTTTTAAAACTCCTGATCATAGGACATCATATTATGTGAATATCACAACAATCACACAAACCTGAAAATTTTGTTATCTGACCTCAGCTTGAGTGGCTTTTTGTGAACATGCACATCCGCTACACTGAGTTTGTATGTATTAAAATTTCTAATTCCAAAATTACAGTACGCAATTTAGCAAATATTGATGAATCTTTGTTTTTTTTCTCAAGTTAAGGCCCATTTATGCTCGACGCAGAAGAGAGATATTAAGACAGATGGATAATTTCGTCCGTCTCCAGCATAGTTTGCGAGCACAATTTAGTCTGTTTTCAGAAACCTTGTGGATCCATCGCTTGATGCAGCTAATGGAGCAATACTACCAGAAACCGCGGGGACAGTGTTGAGCTATATAGCTGACAAGAAATAAACCAGAGAAGAGGAGGAACAGGAAGATTAAGAAGAAGACAGTGAGGGCAGCAATTGTAGAGACGGTGGGAGCTTTTGAAGAAAGGCTATGTGAATGTGTCAAGGGTGTTGGGCGGTTGCAAACAACTTTACAGTGGTGCATTTCTGCCAACAACTGGGATCTGAAACCGATGTCAGTGAACTCTGAACTCAGCGCTGCCTCCTAGTGGATCAATGGACTTAATGTAAAAGTACAAACAAAAGATGGGTGAACGTATGAGGGAGCTTCAAACGGACATCCCTAATTGTTTGGGAGCATAAATGGGTCTTAAGTCTGAAAAATAAAAGTATCCATTACAATGTTTGTTGCTTTTTTATTTTTTTACACAGATTATTAGAATATACATTATTAAGAATGCTCAGATCCTCATAACTACAACTCTGATAGTCAAATGTTTAGTAATACTTAATTTAGTCATTGTAGTCATTTTATGCATATTTGCATGTGACATTTTAGTTATTTGTACCAAACAGGAGAATGACATTAAACTTAACTTCTGACCAACTACTTGTATTATACATAAAGCTAAGGAGTCTTGCTCTGGGGATCATATACATAGTGTATATCTAAACCACATTATTATGTCATATGACAAAGATAATGAGTCTTAAAATAGCATTGACTTACTAGGAGGTGCTGCCAGGAATCTCAGATGCAAACTCTCCACCTCTTCATCTACAGGCATGCTCAATAAACCCCATCTTTGCCCTCTCTGCGTGGGAGCCATCTTAACACACACATCCCTGTTTCCTGATGCTCGAACTCCATCAAGTAGGCTGGCTAACAGGGAGTCCCTGCAGACCCACACAGAAACAAACTCGGCTAAATGCATCACAGTAATCACTATAGGCAGAGGAAAAGTACTGAAAAAAAGGGAATAAGTGGCCATGTTTGGGTACCTTTCAGTAGAGGAGTACTTTCTGATCTGACCCCTGATGAATTCAACTGTAAACACCTGAGGGTTGTCTACATCACAAATAAGAGCAAATACCTAAAGACAGACAAAAACAAAAGATGGTAGAGGACAGATTACTCACATCTTACAGGATCAAGTCCTTTTATCCCAACTTGCATTGATGCAGTTCATACATAATAAAACAAATACAAGTACTCCAAATCAGTATGGAACTACTTTAGAGAGATTAACTGGACAGGACAAAGTGCCTAAAATCTTTATGACTAAAGTGCTAAAATGCTGACCCACCTCTCCAAAGGGTTTAATGGTGACTATATTGTATGAAGCTGGGTCTCTCTCTACCAGACATGTCTCTGTCAGGGCCAGGATACGTTTAACAGGCTCCTAATAGAGATTAAAAAACACAATGCAACAAGATCATGCTACTACTCAGGATTTTAATAGATAACATAAAACTGGTAAAACAAAATAGCCAGGTAGGTATAGCACGCACGAACACATTTGTGCACACATACAGAAATTCACCACAAGAAAACATGGGCTTAATATATTGCCATGTTTTTCAAACTAACAATTTACTAATCATAAATTAAATTCTGTGCAACATTATAAAAGCGGGAAGTTACAGCAAGCTACATCAATATCCTGACTTTACACCACCCTAATTGTAATCTGCTCATCCTTGACTAAAAGCGAGCATTTGTAAAAATTTTGCAAAATCTCATTGAAGAAAATGGCACTGATGGCTGCACAAGCTGCCACCAGTACAGTTACATAAAAATAAGACATAAAACATGCTATTACTGTACTCTTTTACTGCCATTTATCGAAACTTGGAGTGCAAACGGCAGTGTTACCATTCTACAAAAAAATAAATAAATCAACAATTGTCATTGAGAGATGTAAGACAAAAAAAACCCATTAGGGTTTAGCCACCTCTATTGCTCTTACTGTTCCTGTGTTCTTTAATTCTTTCTGTCAATCAACCCTGATAGTGACTTGGTTATGAAAAATGGGCTAGCTGACAATTTAATTAAGTTGCTGCATAATGTAAATGTATGTCTGAACCCACTTTGATGACCATAAAACTTTAAGAAAAACAAAGACTGGCGGAGTGTTCTGACCGGGTGTCGAGGGGTGATCTTCTGTACCACAAACTCGGCCAGAGAAGTGATGCTCTCGTCTGAACTGTACTTCCCCAACCTGTCCGTTACGAAACCCTCAAAGGTCAGAGCCTCCTTCCTCAGACGTAGCATGATGCCGATGAAGTTTCCTGCATGTTCTATGGCGCTGCGGATGATCTCATCTCGATTCTCTGAGGCAAACAGATGCTGAGAGAAAGAAGCAAGAAGAGACCATAAAATAAAGGAGAAGAACAATCTTAACTCTGCAAAGGCAGCACATACAAGAAAGAACCAAATGAGTTTCGTATACATGCAACATTACGAGTACATACCAGCCTGCTGAAGCCACCGTAAAGAATGCAAAATCCTCCCTGGTAGTCAGAAATCTCGACAAAGCCCTCTACATTTCGGTAGTCATAGGAACACACCACTCGGTTAGTGAGGGGGTCGATTTGGTCGATGCCTCCGGGTGTCACCTCTAAACTCACAGACTTCCGTGTGTCACTCCAGTGATGCTTGTAGCAATTGTAACGCTGTGAACAGTATAGCAGACATGTTATTAAAATACAAACACTGCAACAAACTGGCAAGCCCATACTCAAGCTGGTAACTCATTGTGAACTTCCATTCCACTTTTTAATACCAGTACTTACCCTGCCAGTTATCTTCCCTTCTGAAAACTCTGTTCTGAATCTCTGTCAATCATAACGTATAAAGAAAACAATGACAAACATCTTAACAGCAAAATTACTTCTTCATAATAACTACAAAGAGCATCCAAGACTGCAATGAGGAAGTACTAGTCTTTGCTACTATTTAGAAACATTTAATCGAAGTGACCTTACTTCCTCATGATCTGCTGATTTATATCTCTGATCCACAACACAAATCAAAGTGTAAGTGATTTTCAAGCCCTGCATTCCTTACAGTGCAATAGGCATTAAGTTACATTAAAAACCGCAGCAAAATCTGCAGCCAGAACGCATGAATGAGCCACATCAAACAGCACAGCTAATATCTTTTAAGTGTAACGTGCATGACGTGTCTTTAGTCTGAGTGAATGATGATGAATGCAGCACAGCTGTGAATGCTTCTCCTCACCAGAGCCTCTGTGAGCAGCTCTGTTCGGTGCTCTGTTGAAAACTTGAGCGTTTCAGACTTCTTGCCGCTGCCTTTGCGGAACGTGAGACTGAATTCTGTGCCCTGACCTTTTCCTACGGGACCAATACCGCAGATGTCTCCATAAGGCCACTGAAAAAAAAGCAGCAGCACAGAAATGAGCACAACAATAACAAAAGACAACTTATAGTCACTTAAAGTCCACCATATTTAAAATCCTTATACAGTAAATACATAACAGTTAACATATCCTGAAATACGATTATACACTTCCATTCCATTACAAACATTTAAAATGTCCTTAAAACTATAAAAAACTACATTGCAATAATTTCATTTTCAGATAAAAATGCATTTCTTACAAATGGTAAACGGTTGCCCCAACAAAAAGTTTTATTGTTTAAAGCACCTAATGGAGTCCTTTCATTAAAATAACCACGATGTCATTTTCTATTTGAATGAGCTGGTAAAGAAAGAAAGTTAGTATGTCTAATGAGTATTGATGATGCAACGCTTCATGTCCTGATGAGTACAAAGACATGCCTTTACATGCACACTACAGTATACCAAAAGCATGCCATATCTGAAGGAGCATAAAAAGTAAAAAAAAAAATGTCATAGCTTTTAGCAAGCAAGTAATAGGCATCAAATGGATTTTCAATTGTCACATGGAGCCAAGAACAGCACATCCTTCAAAAAACGCTAACACACCAAGACTAAAGTGTAGAAGAGGGTCCTGATGACACGCTGCATATACACTGACCTGATTTGTTACTTCTAACGTGGTAGGGTTGTAAGTGGTTATGCCATGTGTCCCCACTGAGAAGACTCGCTTGTATCTGTAACACAGAGATGGGATGAGTCAGAAACATGGCCTACCCATTTCAACTGCACATACAGCAGGACAAGTAGTCACACATCACTAGCAGTAAAAGTGGGAAACAGAGTATGTGCGAATCTCATTTCAATATCGCATAGAATAGATACTGTTACTAAAGATCCTGTTACCATGGCAACCTTCAATGTCTATACATTTTCTTGAGATATGTTTGTGCTATATTTACATATCTACAATAAATTAAGCTCAATTCCAGCCCTCTGTAAAAAAAAAAAAATGAGTCAAGGACAAATGACATCAGCAGGAGCCTCATTTATAAAACTCTGAGTAGCAAAGCAAACTACAGGTGGCGTTTGCGGCGCAAAAAGGAAATGCTGCGCACTTCAACTTAAGAGATTTATAAAAGCCTGTCCACGCACGTGATATAACTCAGAATCAACTCTAAAGCGGGCGCACGTGAGGGAACGCCTTCCCACGCCCACATGGTGGCTATAAATGGTCAGGTGGATGCGGAATTGGTGGGCACGGCGTGGGCATTACTTGTGTCAGAAATACAGAATAGTGGCAGATGCCGTCATCGCAGTCAAAACACAAGACACGCCAGAGGCATCAGAACGTGCAGCTGGATATCTCAATCGGTATAGCATGCGCCTGCCATGTAGGAGACTAAAGTACGAATCCCACAGGGGTGAATGACTTTGGAGAAAGGCCTCTGCTAAATGACAGTACTGATGCCGGTAATTTGTTTTAATTTAAAAAATAAATATACAGATACATCTGAGATTGGTAGCAGTTTATTTAGTGTTAAACAATATTAATTTCTAGTTGCTGGTAGGCCGGCCGCGATAGTTGTCTTTTTTTCTATCTAACTTTACCATAGACTGTGTATGACAACAGGTTTCACTGTGGAGTATCTCGACTGAACACTTCTCGTTTCTTGCGAAGTGATCTCTCTAGTGTCATACTTGACAGCAGCATGTTGCAGCACGAGACCGTAGTGAAGCACCTGCGGGGGCCGGTATGCCGCATTAGGTTTACAGGGATGCCGACTCTCGCTCATCGGCCGTGAGACTCGCACATTCGAGTGGCTTCTCGTGCAAAACTTCCGATTCTCACGCTGAATCATGTAAATAAGTCGAATGGAGAAAAATAGCTGCGAGCACTTTCTCATTTATTGTATC
>JBAMHW010000020.1:8724242-8765684 GCA_037177495.1 Rhadinocentrus ornatus | reverse complement strand
TTTTTTTAAATACAATGGTACTAACTGGCAGTTTTGCCGGTTTTTCCTGTCTGAGCCCCATGTTTAATATTTTTTTAAATGTATTTTTTGAAGGGCAATTTTGTTTACAGAACAAAGATTTTATTATCTATCATACTTATTTTTGGTTGTTTGGTTTTCATTCATTGTTAATGAGACAGTGTATTCTATTAATTGTTTTTGTTTGTTATTTAAAATTTCTTCCAGTTCCAGTGTAAAATGTCCTTTAGAAATTAAAGTTTATTGATATTTGAAAGGATGTACTTGCATTTTTATGGCATTATTATATTAGTTGAAAATGGTCTTAAAATGACATCATCACTTATCGCTTATCTCAATAATTTCTGATAAAATTTATCGTACAGCAAAATTTGTTATTGCAACAGGCCTAGTTGCTGGCTGCTCAAGTGGGTGGTGCATAGAGACACAATCACCGCTATTAATTAGGTGGACAAGGAGTTGCAGGAAATAAAGACCGTCTGGGCAGAAATTTGGACAACAATTTAAAAAAGCTTTGTGTAAGAATAAATAAATAAAAGTAAATCCACCTCGTGTGTTTCATTAGCGTTGCATCACTCCAGCCTCCAGTCTGCGCTCGGTTCTGCTGGAATTAGTGACCATAGCTACTTTTCTACTGACTGCTACATGTTGGCAGCAGACTGTCCACCTTATTTAGCTGGATGCATTTTATAACATGTAAATTTTGTTTCACAATGACATAACATATTTTAGTGATTGAGGTTCTTATTAATATCTCCTTTTTTTCCGAAAATCCTGCAACATTTTACAGTATGTGCATTTTTGTGGGCCAGTGACTGAGTTAAGGCATAAAGAGGGTGACAGCCTGTGTAGGCTGCCTTTGGAAACACTTATCCAACCATATATCGGAGAATAGGTGGAAACAGGAAGCTTCATTCTAACAGTTAGAAGACATTCATAACAGAGAAAATGATACCTTTCCTATTCATCTATTCTGGCTCTGTGATTAAGATTAAAAAGAAAAGTAGCAATACTTTTTAGCATACATGATCAGTTCTCTAATGAGTCACTGACACTAGAGCAACAAACATAAATTCACTGAAACGGTTATGAGTGGGACTTTCTCACATAGTAGGAAGTGTGAAATGTGTGCGCATGTGAGCACACAGACATGTTCTTTGTGAGTTTGAATGTGGTTTGAAACCATTTGTGTCCTATTCATTACATTCTGCTGAATGATTTGTAAAAGGGTCATTTTTTGAGGGTGCCCAGTCTGTAGGAACCTTTGGATTGAAATAAAGTCTATAAGGGGCATCTTTATCCGTTTAAGTGCATCTCGTATCATTTATGTAGAAAAAGTTCCTTTAGCAGTTAATAGTTCTGTTAGCCTGCTGAGCATGCCGACATGAACTTGCCGACTTGGCTTCTTTCCTTTTTGCACATTCTCAATAAGTCTGAATAACTGGAGGTCTGGTAAATTACCATTTTTTAAAAAAGCAGAGTAAAATTTAGTAGAACTGGGAGCTTACTTCCATGTAACGCATTAAAAGCTGTGTATGAATTACGGTACATGACAAACCCAAATAGAAAGGGCAGACAATGGCCAGAGGCAAAGCTAGAGTGGAACATTAAGTTCATATCCTTTTCGGGTACCCTCACCATTAGAATGATAGAAATTAGAGGTTGACTGACTCATTGGTTTGGGAAGATTATACTGCAGAAGTAGTATGTTTTACTACTATTAGAATCTTGTATATTCTGGTTACCAGCCCTTTCCATCTCTGCCAGACAAAAAGAAACAAACATTACAGGAAGTACAGCTAATGTCATTATGCATTCATACCCCAATCAGTCTTTAAGCACTACAGCACCAGACTAACATCTTTACAACCTGACAGCAGATTCACACAGCTACTTATAGTAAGAAAACCAAGCACATGGCTTGCAATATCAATTCTTCAGCTTTTCCCATTCCAAAATATTTCTATAAAATTTTCCATTAAAAATGTTTCATCAGTCAAATTCGTACACGAGCTGCCCCTTTTTTTGTTCTCCTACTTCTGTCCTATTTGGGTATTTTGAGGCACAAAGTGTACACCCATAAATCTACTATTCTCAGGGTGCTGCCTTTCAACATGTCTTGACCTTGGTGCCAAGAGGCTGGTTTAAAATGAGTGTCAGCACAAAGCTAGTTAATTATTCATTCACAGTGGGCTGACTTTGTTTAATTCTATTTCAGTACACAAGCATTCCTCAAACATCCCTAACCAGTGAGTTTGGAGGGTTATGTCTCAAGCATACTATATCCAGTAGCTTAATTTTAAGTAATGTTTAGGCAGTTTGTCTTTTAACTTAATTTAGAAGTTACCACATAAAATGAGCATAAATGGACCAAGTGCTTCTCCAAACAGCTCGAGTTTGCTCCATCTAAGTGAGGATATATCTCCTTCTAAAATAGCATAACATTTGTATTTAAATGTGAGAAACTGCAATAATTTTGCATGGACATATAATAAATCATGTTTACACCAACACTTACCACAATTTCCCAACTCAACTACTGTGTTTTGCATTTCCATCATCATAAACCACTTATTTCATTCAGCTTGTTTACGAATAGCAAGTTTTTAAAGCTCTCTTCTCCTAAGATGTCATAATGTCATAATGTAAGTCAACTTCCTGTATCTTTTGCTAGTCTTCACAACTAACTGCCTTTCCTCTTTAAGCAAGATATACTCCTTTTATTACAAAAGCTGCTTAGCTGCAGATTTATTGGACTACGTGAATCCAACACAGCATTATGTTGGACAACAAACATCTCCAATAGAAGACTTGACACATTAACACAAACTAGATTACAGAGAAACACAAAGCTGTGGGGAGTGGAGTACAAGCAACATACCAGACCAACCCAACAAGAAAGAGAACCTATGAAAAGACAGAATGCCTGCAATCCTGGTAAACAAACAACAAATACAGCACATTATATATAAACTGCTAAGTAATATAATATTTGAGCTTGTTGTTTTGGCAACACTGATTTCACAAGCCATTCAAAAAAGGACTCAAACTACTTGCATAACAATGCACAAAAAGGTGTAGGGATAAACCTCTAAATCTAAGAAAAGACTCGGTTTGTTTGTGCAAAATTTCAGGGAAAGGCCTGTCATTAGGAGAACACACACAGACAAACCTAACTCTCTACAACTAAAGTCACAAGACTTAAATTAAACATGTTCATGAGCACAGAGATGGAGCATTTGAGGTCTACTGTAACTGTAACAGAGATGTGTCTGGGGCTAGATCTGGCTGCAATCAAGACTCTCAGACTGCAATATCATATAAAGCAACACTTTAACGTGAAAAAATTAAGCCTGACAGAAAAATAATAAAAAATAAGAAGATATGCATCACTGCTTTTAAATTCCCATTTTTGAAGACTGAGTAGAAATCATTTTCAAATATTGAAATATAAGGATTCCTGACAGACATTCCTCTTGACTGAAGCTGACCCACATTAAACTCCAGAGGAGGGTCATGACATGTGCCCACTAATTCAGATAAACCACCGCAGGGCCTTTAAACTGCATCACTGTGCTGCTCTGATATACGTCATGCATCAACACTTGTCTCTACCGGACATGTCAGGAAGCATTAGGCAGATGAACCAGTGATGATGGCTAATGCTCCGCAGTCCTACTTAGGCTACCCAACTCAATGGGAGGCCTTAATGGGACAAAGACATTTAGAAAGCAGGTATTGGTAATATGATCCCACAAGCTCAATGCTCAGGCTGGAGCGCATCCATTCTATTTGCTTCAAGTGACTTCAAGTATCTACATATGGTAGTTTTTAATTTGTGATATGTTTAATGATAAATGATATAATTCATATAGTGCATAATGTATCAGTGCATGATGTACACATGCACTCCAGGTTTTATTTATAGTATGTTGGCCCTCTTCAGCAATGATGTCTTGTTAAAAAACTTTACTGCAAAAAAACAACAACAAAAAAACAACAAACATTATATTTTAGCTACTGCGCATGTTAAGTGGGTTGCCATCGTCATCCCTTTTTACTCTAGTCTTATAGTTAAAGCAAAAGGAATAATATATGTGTCCTTGGAATAAAGCAGATCTCTTGATTTACTTTCTGGGAAAACAAATGAATATCAAGACACAAACATGATCGTGAGTAGAACTAGTTCTTTGCCGTGTTCACTGCTGGTATCTGTTCATTTTAGTTAAATTCCATTAGAATGTACAGCTTAAAAAACCCACATTGATTTAATAGCTGCTGACAGCGGTCTGCAGACCTGTTATCCTTGTCTGGGATAAGGAAGTCAACACAATGGAAGCACTGAGTCAGGGTTTCAGGATTTTCCCAAATCTCTTTAATCAGATGATTAAGAAAAGCAGTTTGGTTAAAGTTGCCTTGTAAACTAATGCATAGAAGATTTACAATAGAAAATGACAATTCCCACAAGTTCATGTTTTGACATATATATTACAAAAAAAAAAAATATGTTGTGGCCTTACTTTCCCCTCCAGGAGTGTTTGGTGGTGTAGAAACAGGCCAGGTCTTTGTTGTCTTTGACGACATTCATCGTTTCACAGGACCTGCAACAAATACAATCAGTTATAAAAAATATAAGAGGAAACTTCATGTTCAACACAGATACAAGTGTAATCTTAAAGTATTTCTTAAGTGTGAGTGTTATATTATTTGCTTAGCTGCAAAAGTCACCAGAAAATTCAAGTCATTTCTAAGCCAAGTTTATTTGCCATATACATTGCAACATATTGTGACACACACTTCACATTGTCATTCTACATTTTTCAGCTCAGAGGGAGAGTCTCTCGTCAAATGTCCCCCCTCAGGTACAGAACTAAGTAAACAACCATTATCCAACTATGGAGTAGTCTATCATTCCATGACTATCTGATTCCAGCCATGACACAAATTCAGATGCAAGCACATGACTTTACAATTAGTTACTTGTGCCTTTTTTTATGCCATGGCTCTCTTTCATGGCTGCATTTTTGCAGATCAATGTGAAAAGAGGCACACTGAAGGACTGGTGGGACATGACTTACTAAGCCCAATCAGATGCAAAACAATACAACAGTGAACCAGTTAAGTGTGTTAATTAAGCCAGGGATTTTTACTGATCACTGGCTTCTTCTTGGAGATAAGAAGAGGTAATACGTCTTTGTCCAGGTGAGTAACTAAAATAAGATAAATCAGTCAGTAGAAATAATCTCTTGCTGCTAGATGATTCCATGTTCACTTAAGAGAAAGATTATGTTGAAACAATTAAAATATCAAGGCTTCAAAGACAAACCAGTCACCAGAACAAGGCAGAGAAAACAAGGGAATAACAGACTCCCCTATCATCAGTGCAGTAATTTGTGGACCATTGCACTGTGACAAGGGGAACCTGTGTCAGCACTCTGCCAGGATCCTGAAAAAATTCAACTTCAGATTTCCTTCCTTTACATTTCAGTGTGTAAATGATGTCACAAGCAGCAAAATAAGGTCAGATTTTTCATGTGTCCTGTCAAACGGACTAGTGCCAGGAATTCACAGTAGACCACAACATAAAATGAAGGTAATTCTTAGAATATACACTTTTTTTTTTCTTTTTTTTAAAACAAAGCCTTACTTTTTAAGAAAGTTGAAGAAACTGGGTCTGGTTTTTTTTCCCAACCCCAAATTAATAGAGCTTCATCACTAATCTGATCCAAAGCAGGAACTAACGGTATGCACAATAGTTCATGCTGGCATCAACCACAGCCTAGTTTGCCCTTTGCAGCACAAGAGGGATGTGCACTTTTTAAAAATTATATTACAGCAATGAGTTTGCTGTGATGAGTGTAAAAGAAGATGCCAGTATTGAGTCATGTGACTGGCCCTCCCAATTATTTCGGCCTAATGCAAATCAACAGCAAATCATTCATAGAGGCTATCTTTGATGAATTTTAACAAAAATAAATATAAAAACAAAGAATAGAAAAGTAAATATTCTGGAAATGGAAAGTAGCCCAAAGCAGATCTTATGAAGCAGACTGCTAAAATAGGTTTTCAACTACATCACCACACTTGTTTTTCAGTTAGGACTGTAAGAAACCTTTGATAGAAACCAATCCCATCATCTACAAAGACAGACTTATTGTCCCACCAATTAATACTGCCACAGGTTGAAAGCATTAGGACAACTTGAAAAAGTAACCATTTGCAAGCTACAGGTTGGATTCTCAACAGTTTGTGTGTTTTTTTTGCTTTATAAAATTGAAAAGATAATTGGAAAACTACCTCAGCATCATTGCCAGTTCAAGGGTCAAGCTATCATGTGCTATTACATCAGTATACAGCTCAATCCATTTTTATAAGTCTAGTTAAAATTATGTTCTTTGATGATACCTCTTTCACTGATATTGAAATGAGCCAATGGACAGCATTGGCCATAAAAAACAAATAAATAATTAATGATAAAAAATAATAATAAAAACACTTTGGTGAGTTTATTTGGATCCTCAATAAGCCATCAGATTTTATACTACATACAGCTCTCACTAAGTTAAACATGTCAGAGTGACAAGTGCATGGATATTTTTTTATTTAAAGCTTATTTCTGACCCAAAGACATGTTGTAACACCCCCAGGGTTTGCCAGTTAAATTAAGCAATTTCTCTACAAATACAGGAACTATAAGGCCAGGAACTTACGCCACTTAATATTCTATGGTATAGCAAGAATTTCATGAACCACCTGCTTGTAAAATAAAATTAACGTAATTTTTTAAACGTCATCATAAAAACCGTGAAATGACACGAGGTGCGTTTTAATTACTAATAGCGCTTCTTAAGCCCATTTGAGAATGTGGGCTGGCCCCCGATCTGTCAAGTAAATCCATTACAAATGGCATTAACGTTACCTGGCTCTCAAGAAGCTAGCCCAACTCTGCTCCATTGCAATAGGCCTTCAACGGGTAACTGTCTAACTAAAAACAAACACAACAGCTGTCTTTTGTGATGTCGAAACAAGTGTCCCAGCTGACTTGAACAACAGCGCTACTCCAAATATCTTTGCTATCAGCGTTTGTTTATCAAATGCATAAAAGGGGCTGTGGCAGGCCAATACTGAGCTAGCCACAAGTTAGCGGCTAACTAGCAAATCAATTAGGTCTTATGTGAGAGCTAGCCGGTGGCTTTAGCAGCAGAGTTCAATCAAGCAAACACGAAGAAAAAGAAAGTGGCACGTGCAAACCGATGTATTTACCTGTCAAATCGCTAATGGGTGTTAATCGTAGCCGTCCCGCTCCCCCCCACCCTCCTCTCAGTGAGGCCAGTGCTTCTCGGTTTTCCCACTCCGATGCCGAAGATACTCAATTGCGCTGTATCCCCCCCCAACAAGACTCAGGACGCTGCCATATTCCTGATACCAAAAGAGTTCCACTGCGCAAGCGTGAGGCATGCCTGTCATGCGGCTGTCAGCTGATTGGTTTGTCTGAAAGCGGAATTCTTGTAAAACCTGACCTGAGATCTGTATTTCTTTGGATTCCTCAACGTTTGAATGGACCCATAATACCATACCTGACCTCGGAACAGTTTATTGTAGCTGCCAACTGCTGATTGGGTTTGACTACTTGTGGCTTTAAAATAATATGAAAACGATAATGATAAATAGATTTAAACATTTCCAAAGACAGAAAAAACGCGCGAATAACAAATGCAGTAATTTAATCTTATAACCTTAGTTAAATAATACTGATTACTTCAACTGAACCAAGCGAGAGGAATTGATATCTGATAACGCTGTTTCTTTTGTTTGTACATACTAAATGGTCATTTTAAGAGCTAATTTCAGAACGTCAAATGTATATTGGAATTAGCAGTCGCTGCGAAAGTACCTTGGTGTTATATATGACTACTCTGCCATCTAGGGACACTCTCCTATCAATACAACAATATTTTTTTTTAGATTAAAATGCAGCATTCCTTAAATATGGTAGATCTGGGTGGGAGAGAAAACATAAATTAAAATTTAAAAATAAAAAAAAAAAGTTTGGAAAACACTTTGTTCACAAACAAAAATATTACGTGAAGATGCCATTCATTTACCCTGTTTGAGGTTCACAGTTAAATAGGTATTGTCTTGGGATTAAATTAAATCTCTGTTAACTGTAAATGACATATAACATTTTTAAATTACCAAATCTAAAACTACATCTTCATTTCTTATCATTTTCACTTTTTAAGAGTTAACTGCCCACTGTTTTATTGTTTCTCCTATTCCACTTTTACTTTCTGAACAATTCATCTTGCAATGACCCTCATTTTTCAAAAAATACATCATCATACAAGATCTGCTGCTACAACATCAAACTAAACAAAACTATCACAAGACATGACCGACTTAGAAGTATGACACCAACAAAGTATCATAACAACAGCTAACAAGAGTAATAAGACTTGGAGCTTTTCAACATATAGCTTTAATTTACTGACATTAAGTCCTTGTTTCAAAATGTGAGTGACTCACCGGGACTGAAGGTAAAGGGGGAACATCTTTGCCTCTGTTACTGACTGGTGTTGTACACTGGACTTGACTGAAGTAACTCAGAAGGTCACGTTATAAGGCATCTGATTGGGTGACCAACCATGCGCTGCCCGTTAGTCTAATTCAATTAAAGCTAGAGACATGAGGAAAAGAAAAGTTTCCTTCATTTTTTCCCCCTGTTAGACTCTCCCTTAACAAGATGGAGAGTGAAGTTGAGGAGTTGAGGATGAGAGGGCTGTCTCACAGGCTCTGAAGTTTTCATTTGGCTCACATGATTTCAAATGAGTTTATGCAGCACAGAAACAGCAACACTGTTTTTTAGCAGACAATTATCTATGTCATGTATTAAAAGAAATGTTTTTATTTTTGGGTAAATGTGTTGTCAATGTGTCAATAAAGGCATAGAAAAACACTTTGTGATGTGTTTTTTAAAAAAGGTGTGTGTGTGTGTGTGTGGGGGGGGAATCAATAGACTTCCCTAGAGCTGTTATAATGTATGCAATTGGAAAGTAATTGGAAACATTTACTGACAAAGATGATATGCAGAAGTTAATCCAACTGTAATAAGCTTCTGCATTATGAAGATCCCTTTTGCTTCTCTAATATTTTTTTAAACCCTACTGCCATCTACTGCTGTATGCTACCCATTGAACTCGGCCTAACACTGACTGCTTAACGCACTGTTTCTAAAAATGTGGTTTCTGGGTAAACCATAAATGAAAAAAGAATGAAAAGATTTTAATATCAATAAAGCTCTATATTTAATTTAAAAATAGTTCATGGAAAACAGTTTCAACAACAAACTGGAAAAGTTTTTTAATGCTAAAAGGAAAAAAAGGAAACGTGCGAGAACATCTCATAACTAATTAGGTTAATAAGAACAAGTCAGTGCCATGTTTTGGTATAAAAAATAGAGCATATCGGAAAAGCTCTCAGAAGTACAAATGAGCAAGGGTTAATCAGTCTGAAATTCTGAATGTTCAAATTGTTCAACAGTGCAGCAACTTGCTCATACTATATAAGTCTAACATGTGAGCATTAAGTGTGAAGGATTTGTGGGATTTTTTTAATCTAAAGTGCATACATTTTATAAACTAAGATAATCTAGAAACATTGGTGTACATATAGGATGAGATAGGAAACCTTCGCTGCATAGTCCCTGGAATACCTCCAAAAATGTACTTTCACATATTTTATATTTTATATATACTCATATAGTACATAGTGCAAAATTTTACTTGCAATATGTGCAAGTACAAATCTACTATGCAAATTTACAATGGACACCTAAATAAAAACTTGACATTCTTTTTAAATAGTTGTATCAAATTTTATATTGAAGATCTGTTTTAAATTTTAGTAGCCAACGTGGAAGATATACGAAATTAGGCTATTTTTAAGTTCAATATAGAGAGTCTAACATGTTGGTTATGATGTGATCATTGTGGCTATTGTTTAATTTTGTACATGGCGTCATTGAACGCACCTCTCGTAACCAAGGTAATGACGCTATATCCCGTTACCAAGGCATTCCTAAAGCAAACACTAGCCGGATAGCTAGGCTAGCAAATCTGCTAGATAATCTTATAACTATAGTATAACCTCAATTTAGCCTTTTCACCGACATAAACATATATATAAAGGAGTTTACTAGATCTCTCGATTCCAGCGTATCATTTACAGCTTCTAGTCTGTTCCTTGCGTTACCCAAAGTACGGACAGTAAAATCAGTTTGTTCTTTTTTCTTCTTCATTTGAATCATCTCAATCTACAAGCTAGCCAACTTAGTTGCGTTAACGTTGGCTATACAGCCATCATGGTAAGTATTTGCTATGGATTGCTACGTAGGCCACCTGTTTGCTCGATGTTAACAATGTTAAACGCCTTCCACTGTTTTCTAAACATAGTCAAATAAATTCAAAGACGAGTAGAGAGCTAACGTAAGCTAACACCCTCATTCCTACTGTAACCCGTTGTAAGTGCCAGTTCATGTGAAAAGGCCCTGTGACATATTGGCTGGAGAAAATCCTCTTCAAGTTAGCTGACAAGCTAATTGTGGTTGCTATTATATCCACATGTCTGTCTTCTGTTGTTGGAACAAATCTTTGCTGCTAATTAATTTTTTTGTTTGTTTGTTTCAATGGAGGCTGATTTTGGGTTTAATGAGCATCACCAAAATGAAGTAGTCAATTACATGCGATTTGCCCGTTCAAAGAGGATCCTGAGGCTCAAGACCATTGACTCATGTTTTGAGGAACTCAAAGATAGCAGGTGACTGATAATTAAGATTTTGTATGATTGTAGCTATATACATGCTATTTTGCTTTACATCGGCTCTCAAAAAAAACAAAAAAAAAAAAACAACGTGTGATGGACAGAGCAATAAAATGTTTTTTCACTTTAACATGTGTTCTCGTGTGTTTTTCTCTCTGCAGGCTTGTGGAGGAAACCTTCACAGTGGACGAGGTGAGGGAGATGTTAGATGGGCTGCAAGTAGTTGTGCGTGGGGAGGTGGAAATGGAGCTCATCAATACGGCCCACACCAACGTGCTGCTTCTCAGGCAGCTCTTCTCCCAGGCTGAGAAGTTTTATCTTCGACTACAGAGTGATATCTCAGAGCTAGAAAACAGGTAAAATGCAATGGAAGACACATAAGTGAAGTCACATTTGTGCCCAGACAAGTACAGTTTTGTATCTCACCATTAGAAAAGATGAAATATGTTCTTGACCAAAAGCTCCTCCACTTTGTGCTTTACTATTGCTCATTTCCTTTTTAGTACCGTTTAGATTCAGATCTCTTACACCTGCCATTTGCCAGGTAAAAAGGTCACTGCCAGTGTATCAGTGTTAGTCTATATGAATACAACCCAATTTTCTGTGAGGCTGGTTTCTTCCATTGCACCATGAAAACCTTTTTAGATACTAACAATCAGTTACTGAAAACCACAAACTCTGCCACTTTCTTTATGCATTTTAGGTCAACTTCTTTAGATTAGAAAACAACACAATGTCCTTTGATTTCACATTAAGCAAAACCATTTTCTTTTTAAGAGAAACAATTGTTACTTGCTTAAACAATTGATAGCAAGACATGTTCTATTCAGTTAACCAGGGATATGCATTAGAGTTTTTCCAATAAATTTTTGTGTAAAACTTTCTTTCCTAAAACTCTTAAATCTAAAAATCCCATCAATTCTTTATAGTGTTTACTCTAATTAAGGGTCACAGGGAAGCTGGAGCTCATCCCAGCAATTAGCAGGTGAAAGGCAGGGTACACTGACTGTGGACAAGTCAGCAGTCCATCACAGAGCCAGCACAGAGACAGACAACTACTCACACTCACTCCTACGGAGAATTTAGAGTGACCAATCCTATTAATTCACACAGACACAAAACATATCTGCTAACATGCATGTCTTTAGACTGTGGGAGGAAGCCGTACTATCCGGAGTGAACCCACGCATACATAGGGAGAACATGCAAATGCCTTGTTCAATCCCCTCCCCAGCAGAAGCTCAAACCAGTGTCCACTCTTGCTGTGAGGCAGCAGTGCTAACCACCACACTACTGTGTTAAAGACTTGTTGCACAGACAAAACGTTTCAGGCTTTATTACACACTGAAGTAAAAGAGGAGTGGGGTAATTTTACATGGGACACCAGTTATAGATATAAGCCACGTTTGAATGTTGGTTTTTGGTTTAAATAAACTGGTATCTTAGAGCAATAGCAGTTATGTAGTCTAGAGGTGTCTGCTCTGAAAGTAATATACATGGCATCTGAAGATGTTAAATCTAATATGTAAAATAAAGTCAATTTAAGACCTAAACCACAAAGTCAACCTGTTCCTCTTTTTGCTATCTTACATGCACATTATATCCGCCTAAGATCATGCTGCCAACTCCTCATAACATGGGCTAATACTGTTTGCCTGTTGGATCACAGTAAGCCTGAATGTTCTTTCTGCCTTCAGTGAACTTAATATAACATTTGACCTCTACAACCTTTTCACCTGGTTAGAACACATGTTTTGGAAAAGCAACTTTGTTTTTTAATATGCATTTGGTGGATGGTAAACACCCCCAACAAAGCACACACATACACACCTTTTTTCTTTTTCTTTTACAGGCCTCAGCTATACGTGACTGAATAGGTCTCTAAAGCTAGGAATACGCCCCATATCACAGTCTACGTGTTTTCAGCTGCTTTTTAAAAACCACATATAAGCTTTTCAGAAAGCAGTTCTGTTCACCACAAGCATCTTAAAACAAAAGAGCTAAACTGCCATCTGGATTAAGGGTGTTCACTTTCCTTGCCAAACATTCATGACTGCTAAATAGTTGATTGTAATGTTCAAAAACAAATGTCAACGTTGAGGTTATGCAATGTTTGCAAACTGATCAAAAGATGTCACTGACTACATTTATTGCTGCTTGCAAAATACAAAGCACAACACCATTTTACAGATAAGAGAAGACTAACCTTTTTGACTTCCTTTTATTGCTCTGTGTTTTGTTTTTTTCCTTATATCCTCCCTAACTTTCTTAGGGAGCTGTTAGAGCAGGTGGCTGAATTTGAGAAGACGGACTTTAAAACCACCAATAAGGTGAGCATAATGCTCAGTTCCCTCACGTGTAGGACCTTCAAACATCAACATCTGTGCAGACCCCATTAATCAAATGTTCCTAGCAGGTTTGCGCCCACATGGAAGGTAGTAACCCGAGAGTAGTGCTTCATTCCTATACATTTTGAGGGGGTTTATTTGTCAGGCCACCTGAACTTCATTTGAAGCACTGCGGTTCTGAAGTCATCCACCACTGAGGTTGATGTGGTATATGACACTCAGTTTAAGAAAAACAAATCAACTTTGAAATGTAATACTGTTGTTTTATGGGTTTGGCTGCTCACACCTTTCTCACAAGATAGACAACAATACCCATTCTTAAAAAAATTAATAATAAAATAAATGAATACTTGAGAGATCTAAGAACTATTATTTAGACATGCCAGTTGTTGAAATAGTCACTTATTGCAAACATGTTTTAGATGTAAACAGTAAGAATTCTTGTCCAGGATTTCCGCTGTAAGTTCTTAATTTTATTCCCAGACAATGCAGGAAACAAGCAAACCCAAGCTGGCACCACTGAACGAAGGTGGAGTGTCTGAGCTTCTTAACAAGGTAAAGTTGTACTCCATTGATTTCAAAGTTTGAATGTCATCACATTCAAATACTTAGACACAATGTTGTTTATACTTTTTTAAAGGAGATTGCAAGACTACAGGAGGAAAATGACAAACTGAAATTCAGGCTTCGAACTTTAGAATCCCAGGTATAAAAGCAGCCTTTCAAAACAATCCAGCTCTTTTGTCAAAGTTAGTACCAACCGTTGTGTTGTTTATTAATCTCACCAGGCCATGAGTGCACTAGATGAGAAAACCAAGGCAGAGAGAGCCTTGAAAGACCTTCAAAAGGTGCAAGGTGACCAGCAGGTACTGTTGCAACTTTAGCTTGCACTTGATCTTTTTGTGTCACATCTTACATCTGGTTTTCATTAGCATATCTTATTTTTGCAATTCTTAACTTTTCATTGTCATCTAAACACATTTTGTCATTTGTTGTTTTTTTTCTGCCAATATGGGCCTAAATGGTATGTACCCACTTGATAAAGGGTTGCTTTTATCTATGGCTTAGAGATATAGACGATAGTTGTGAATTGTCAATATGTTATGGTGGTTATTGCCATTTAGCCAATCTGAAATAGAAATTTGTTTCTTCTTTTTTTAAGCTGGCTGCTCACTCCCAGGAGATCAGCAGTCTAGAAGACACAGTTGCCGCTCTGAAGGAGGACTATGAAAGATCTCTTAATGCCACTGCTGCATCTCAGAAAGATTTGCAGGAGAATCTGATTTCTGCCAAACACGAGCTGTTGCGAGTGCAGGAGCAGCTGGCCTTGGCAGAGAAGGTATGTCACTGTTAGAACCCTGGCTCTTTCTGATAACTGAGCATCTGATAACTTCAGTCCACATTTTGTCTGAACATAGATTTGTGCAGCTATGTTGATGTAATAACAGAGGAATATAACACACTTGAAAAGCTCTGGTTGTATTTTCCACTCTTGACATTCAACAAATAACCATAAATACCTTTTCACTCAAATCTAGTCATATGTTTAAGCAACAAAAGAGGTTATATAGGGCAGCAAGTTTCTTTGTATAGCACATTCACATTTCATGTACAAGACGATTCAAAGTGCTTATCATAAAACAGTAAAAGCATTACAGTGAGGTGGAGATAAAGCATTAAATTTATAAAAGAACTAAAACTAAATAAAATCATATTAAGACATAATTTAAAAAGTGGGCAAAAATCATAATAAAATCAAGTAAAATAACCGAATCAAGCCCATTGAAAGCATGCAACAGTCTAGATACATTAAAAGTTACTGTGCAGATTTCATGCATAGGCGCATGAGATAAGAAATGTTTTTATCCTGGATTTAAAGTGTTTACATTTGGTGAAATTTTAATCTCCACTGGCAGTTTGTTCCATTTGTGTTTTTCCCTAAGAGCATTGCTAGGTTTATATTCTCAGAATTATATTCTCTGAACATGCCAGTGTAGCTGGTGTGATGTGCTCTGATCTCTTAGTCCTGATTAAAATTCTAGCAGCAGCGTTCTGGATGAGCTGTAGCTGTTAATGCTCTTTTTGGGAAGTCCTGTTAAAAAAAACCTATTACAGTAATGAAGTCCAGTTGGGCCCTGTACCCAACCCTGGGTACAGGGCCCTCCAAGGGGGTCCCCCAAAGAGCACAGAAGCGGCGTGGCTCGGCAAGGTAGAGCGGTCATCTTGTAACCCTGGGGGTGCTCGTTCAAACCTCGGCCAAGTCGAGTTCATGTCAAGGTGTCCTTGGGCAAGACACCGAACCCCTAGCTGCTCCTGATGGGTCGTGGTGAGCGTCTTGCATGGCAGCTTCCGTCATCAGTGCGTGAATGTGATGTATGATGTACAGCACTTTGGATAAAAGCGCTATATAAATACGGACCATTTACAAATTGTCCATATTTTAATTAATAAAAGTAAGGCTTTATATTGTTCATTTAACTTTGGCTTTATCAAAGGACAGGACTCAACCAGAATATATTATTTATTGTGAGAATCTCACTTTTGTAAGCCTAAAACCAGCCTAGTTTCAGCACAGGGTGGAGCAGGGAGTCCATGGCATTTTAGTATTTACATGAAAGGGGTCCCCGTGGAAAAAAGGATGGGAACCACTGATGTAGTCTACTGAAGATGAACGCATGGATGAGTTTCTCCTGATCTTTTTTGGTAAAAAAAAAAAAAAAAAAAAGACAACAAAAACTCCCAAATACAATACAGAGAATAAAAATAATTCTTAGTGTCAGAGTTTGGAAGAATCTGTAGTTGTTTATGCTAATCTTTAAAGCATGCATCGACCTTCCTCTTTTTTGCTAGTGAGATGGAGGAAGCAAGGCTTTTCCATGATCCCTCACGTCATTAGATCAAGCAGCTGACTGTTTTTAAAGAGTTCATATTATTTTCTCTCTCGGGTTTTCCCCTTACCTTTGCTGGTTTACACAGTTTATTTTTTTGCTTTTCTTTTGTGCAAAGTCCCAAGTTCACTTCAAAGGTAAATTTCCCTTCTGGTCTAGGCATTTCCTAAATTCTCAAGTCCTTTATCGCATCACTGTGCAATGCTTTTGCATATTACTGGCCTGCTGGCCTGCGATGGACTGGTAACCTGTCCAGGGTGTACCCTGCCTTTCACCTGAAACACTGCTGGGATAGGCTCCAGCTCACCCCGCGACCCCTAATGGGAACAAGCGGGACAGAAAATGACTGACTGACTGACTGACTGGCCTGGTGGCTAATTTGGCAAACCTCAAATAATGATTTGCTCATTCATCTGACCACTCATAGCAGACTTTGCAGGAAGCTTGCCTTCAAGTCACAGAGACCAAACCAGAACAATTCAGATTACATTGTTACATTCTCAGTGTTATGTTTGTAATCCAGTCTTGTATTAATACAACAGTGACTAACAAATACAATTTTAAAATCAACCAAACTTAAATAGTGCATGTTTCTCCATGTTTGGACATTTGTTGTGTTAAGGAGTTGGAGAAAAAGTTCCAGCAAACTGCAGCCTACCGCAACATGAAGGAAATTCTCACCAAGAAGAATGAGCAGATTAAGGAAATTAGAAAACGATTGCAAAGGTGAGTTTTCATCAGTGACTGTAAAATGATATATTAGCATTCTTAGTGCAGAAATGCAGAAAAATTCTTCTATTTGTTTTGCTTTCTGTTTCAGATACGAGCCCAATGAATGAATTCAACAGATGTGCATCAACAAGGCAGCACCAAAATTTATGACTGTGGTGGAAAGAAACCATCAATTCCACTGCTGCAAGACAAGCAAGACAGAGAAAGGAATTCTACGAGAATTTGTTCATTCATGCTTTACTTTCAGTTGGCATCTTCAGTTCTTATTATTGGCTTTAGTGAAGAGCAGGAGCTGAAAGGATGGCTGCACACACAACCCAATACACAAGAGAATAAGTAACAGCTGTGTTTTTTATTTTCGTTTTGGTTTTTTTTCTTCTCTTTCTCAATTTTGAGCTCACATACAGTAGCTAGCAGACATCCCTCAGTGCTCTATGCAATTACCAACATGTCCCTGTTTGAAGAGGCCTTGTCCATTTGCTGACTGGACGGATGCGTTCTATCTGTCTGAAGCTTTGCAGTCTTATTTATCAGATAGGTTATTCTTAACAATCTAGCACCAAGTAAATAATGACCGATATCTTTTCTTGTCAGTCTTAATCTAGTCATTAATGAGCATACCATATTTCCAACCAAACTCCAGAAAAACTGTCACATTGTGTGAAAAATCTCATCTTAAAATTATGGCTAATTTATAAATGTTTTTCTTTCTGCTCCTGCTTTAGCTATATCTAGAACTTCCCCTTTTTCCTTCACAAAGGGCATAGAATATTTTTGTCGGGAATCTTTGTGTATTTTTCGTATTGCTGTGGGTGATGGGAGTATGAGAAAAAGAAAATCATATATACATGATGTTCATGAAAAAATGCTCTTGTAGAGTGTGCCACATCTACCCTCTATTACACTAGATGTGCATTTGTCTGGATTGTGCAAAAATATGGGGTAATAAAAGCTGTTACCAAATAAATGTGTGGTTATTCACATGATTGTAGATGGATTGGATTAGAGTGGTTATAATTATTGAATAAATTAATAAAAAAAAAAGTTTCAAGAAAGCTTTTAGCATATGTGCAGACCAAGAAATGTTAAAATTATATATATATAATAAACATGAAACCAAAGAAATGTTACTCTTCATGTAACTGACAGATTCAGCTAGGGGGTGCCATACTGTAATAATACATAAAATATAGCAGACAAATGAGTTGATTGCATCATGACTAATATTTGAGTAGATATTAAATCTTGATTATTGTTTTATTTATTTATTTATTTGTTTGTTTTTTAAGGCTGTTGTAGTATTGAATATCAACCATCATGGTATATTCAGCCAAAAGGGATGTGGTGTTTCTCTGCCCAGTAAAAACAGATAAGGCCTTGGATTTCTGGTGAGGTTGCATGCTTCCTTTTTTCTTTATTCTACTACTCTGAGGTGGGAAGTTGTGATCTTATTTTTATTCTTTACATGTGGTAAGTTCAGCTTGTTTTCTTGTTTTTTATTCAGCACATTTTGTCACCACTTACTTTCACAAAGTAGTGTAAAAAAATAAGGCATCATGTGAATTGAGTGTGAGAGTTAAGATATAAAAGTGGTCACCAGTCAATCAACCGTCAACCCCCTTGTTTTCAGTGAAACTCATAAAGCCACAATGCCCTAACTTAAACTTGTGCTAGTTTTGCATCATGTGCATGAGTTGCATGCATGACTGTCTTGTCTTCCTACAGCTGCAATAAAAAGGGCAAAGCAAAATTACATTAATGTACAAAACTCTACAAATATGCAATATGCATAAGATATTGGTTATTTACAATTTAGCCTCACAGTAATGTAAAACTATCTTTTTTCTACCTATACATTCTTATATGTGAAACAAAAATCTCAGTTTTTTGTTTGTGTGAATTAAAACCTGCATGTGTGTCTACAGCTTTGGAGTGAAAGTGATCATAATTTCAGATAGGATGCCAAAGCTTAGCAGATAGCTCTCAGTGTGTAAAAAAAAAATCACAGCCAGCAGATACAGGAAGTGGTGACTACCGTCTCGGAGTACCAGGGACAGTCTCTTGCACGGCTAAAAGCTGTGACAGTAAAAGTACTTTCCCACAAAATGTGCCAGCAGTTAATATGTGTCAGTGTAGTGTACTCAATTCAAAACAGCTTTCAGCTCACTGAAGAGGTATCAAAGGGGCTTTCTCAGTTTCACAAGAAAGAAAGAAGCCTCTATCATTCTATAGGTATTTTAACAGAATCTTCGAGCAGATGTTTGCTTGTGACTATTGCAAGTTTCAGAATAAAAGATGATGTCCCAAGCCAAAAACCTACTGACCTCTTTAGGTCCATGCTGAATAAGTTACTGTAGAGTAGAGCAGCATTCTTTTGCCAGGTTGCTTGCTTATATAGAAGCTGTCTGGTCTGGTTTATAAATCAAACATCACAAGGTGTAAAATGCAAGTGGTTCTGTCCACTGGCCTGGTTATTTACAGAGCTGGAGCCTATTAGATAAGGTACACACTGGACAGGTCGCCAGTTCATCGCAGGGCCAACAGAGAGATAAACTACCACTCACACTCAATAGGGAGAAGTGTTTGTCCTCCTGTTGTTTTTAACTGTTGGAGGAAGCTGGAGCACCTGAAGAGAAACAGGACATGCATACTCCACACAAAAAGGCCAGAGCTGAGGTCAACCAAGCAACCTCTATCCTGAGGGGATCATGAATGCATGAACTTAATGAAAACTTTTTCTCAATGTACTTGTTCAGATTTTCCAAAAGTGGACACTGAAAAAAGATTTCTGTGAGACCTTGTGGCTGTTATTGAACTCTGTGGAGCAAGTTGCCCTTTGGGTTGTTCTGATAACTGCTGGTTTCATTACAGCTTTAATTTCCAAACGTCTTTTATCTCTATGACACTGTTTGTCACACTGAAAGGTGTGATTGGCATTGTGAAAAGGTTTCTCAGTGCCCGTGCCACCGTACCACAAGATGATGATGAAAACTGCTCTCAGTTAGCTTGAGAATGTTTGCTGAATCCGGTGGTTGCTATCTTGGTTTTGTCTTGAAATTATTTTCTGACATAACAGGCATCTTTAACATACAGTGTATGAGAAAATGAAGCAGGGCTCAACTGCCATCTGTTTACAGCCAGCATCTCCAACTATAAATGTTATAGACTGGTTTAAGTACGGCTCACTTTTCCTTTCTAAAAGCACCCTGTTTGATTGACAGTGATGAAATTATTCTGCCTTCATCACCTCATACTGGTGACTAATCTCTTACATCTTACCACTCTTTTCTTAACACTGTTAAACCCTGAAGTTCTTACAATCCCAGCATTCAGGGAGATTTCAGCGTCGAAGAATTTTATAATTTTCTAAACAATTAAAGGGCCTGCAAATTGTCTGAAATTATCAAATATTGTGTTTAAAAAATCACAATTTTCACAATGTATAATGATTCACTTCCACTGTCTAAGGCCTAAGTTGGTTGCAAGTCTTGTTCAGGGTCAACTTGAACAAGCTTCGTGCCCTTGCAATACCCTGCATGATAAAAATGTGTTTAGTTAATGGATGACTGGCATGAACAACTTTAAATTAAAATTTAAAGTTGTTTTTTAGATCTCAGGTAAATATCAAAGAATGAACTCTGCATGCAGTTTTGAATGTAATGACTCTTATGCGTATAAATCTGCCACTCTGTTACTAATGTCACTCAGTCACTAATAAAGGCACCTGTAGTATTCATACTCATCTGATCATGAGGTATTATCAGGTATTTCTCAGTATCAAGAAGTGTAATTGTCACGGGTGGCAGCATGGCCCCAACAAGGGGTTCTTTTTAGATTGGGGGAAGCAGAGTTAAACCACACAAAAAAAAATAAAAAAGTTTTTAAAGCTGTTTATTAATACTGCTAAAAAGGTGAATCATCTTCCAGTTATGACCCTTCAAGTGTTCCGTACTGTCCAAGTATGCACCCTCTGGCAGCGGTCTGGGCGGGATCTTGCCGACACTTCTTCTGTGTCCACGCGCCTCTTCTCCATCGTAGGACCTAGCCCACCAACGACCTGTAAAGAAGAGGGAAACACACCCACGGCCTCCTCCCTCAGCCGTCACCTCATTGTGGTTGAGGAGTTTGTGCGTCCTGACGCTCCTAGCGGCTACGTTGTCGAGGGCTTCATGCCCCTGGTAGGGTCACCCATGGCAAAAAGGTGTCTAGGGGAGGGACCTTACGAAGTGCAGCTCAAATCACCCCTATGATGATGACAAAGCAAGGACCAGGGTTTCCCTTGCCCGGACGTGGGTCACCGGGGCCCCCCTCTGGAGCCAGGCCTGGAGGTAGGGCACGGAGGCGGGCGCTTGGTGGCCAGGCCCCTGCCCATGGGGCCCGGTCGGGCTCAGTCCAAAAGGGTGACTCTGCAGCATCGCGTGGACATAGGGGACAGTTCCCCTGGACTGGCAGACTGGGGGTCACGGTCCCCCTCTTCAAAAAGGGGGACCAGAGGGTGTGCTCCAACTACTGGGGGATCACTCTCCTCAGCCTCCCTGGTAAGGTCTATTCAAGGGTGCTAGAGAGGAGGGTCTGTTGGATAGTCAAACCTTGGATTGAGGAGGAGCAGTGTGGTTTTCGTCCCGGTTGTGGAACAGTGGACCAGCTCTACACTCTTCTCAGGGTCTCTGAGGGGGCATGGGAGTTTGCTCAACCAATCTACATGTGTTTTTGTGGACTTGGAGAAGGCATTCGACCAGACTCCTGTGGGGGTTACTCTGGGAGTATGGAGTGCCGGTCCCCCTTGTACGAGCTGTCCAGTCCCTGTACGACCGGTGTCAGAGCTTGGTCCGCATTGCTGGCAGTAAATCAGAATCGTTTCCAGTGCGGGTTGGACTCCGCCAAGGCTGCCCTTTGTCATGGACAGAATTTCTAGGTGCAGCCGAGGTGTTGAGGGGATGCAGTTTGGTGGCCTCAGGATTGAGTGTCTGCTCTTTGCAGATGATGTGGTTCTGTTGGCTTCATCAGGCCATGATCTTCAGCTCTCACTGGAGCAATTTGCAGCCAAGTCTGAAGCGGCTGGGATGAGAATCAGCACCTCCACATTCGAGACCATGGTCCTCAGCCGGAAAAGGATGGAGTGCTCTCTCCGGGTCTGCAATAGGACCTGCCCCAAGTGAAGCTGTTCATGTATCTCGGGGTCTTGTTCACGAGTGAGGGAAGGATGGAGCGGGACATCGATAGGCGGATCGGTGCCACGTCTGCAGTGATACAGACCCTGCATTGGTCTGTCGTGGTGAAGAAGGAGCTGAGCCAAAAGGCAAAGCTCTTGATTTACCGGTTGATCTACGTTCCTGCCCTCACCTATGGTCACGAGCTGTGGGTCATGACCGAAAGAACAAGATCGCAAGTACAAACGGCTGAAATGAGTTTTCTCTGCAGGGTGGCCGGACTCTCCCTTATAGATAGGGTGAGAAGCTTGGTGATCCAGGAGGGACTCAGAGTAGAGTTGCTGCTCCTCCGCATCAAGAGGAGCCAAATGAGATTCCTCGGGCATCTGGTCAGGATGCCTCCTAGACGCCTCTCTGGTGAGGTGTTCCAGGCACGTCCCACTGGAAAGAAGAACTGGGGGCTGGCCTCGAGATACCTCTGGATGAGCTGGTGATTGTGGCCGGGAAGAGGGAAGTCTGGGCTTCCCTGCTTAGGCAGCTGCCCCCGCGACCCGACTCCGGATCAGCGGCAGAAAATGGACGGATGGACACCCACGGCAGTCCTCTGTTTCTATGGGACATACCCCCATCCCTTTCCGCCTGCCCTGCAGCCAGCATCTCACTTCCAGCCACGGTCACTGACGGGAAGATGTACGCTTTTGAGTAGCTGAGTAGCTATGCCATGGGTTCTGAGTTGGCTGTTGCGCTCCTCCCCGCAATCTGTCCGCCATTCCTCTGGAGGCCTCGGCCGCTGGCTCCAATCCCGGCCAACTTCTCTGTCTCCCATCCGTGTTCTCTTTCTGTCAGCCGTGTGCACGCTTCTGCGCCTGCGTGCTCCACCTAAATACCCTCAGAATTGCTCCACCTGTCTCTCATTTGGCTAATTAGGGTTGATTGGCTTCCAGAGGGTGTCAATAAAAAATACAAAATACTCTAAAACCCAAGGTACAAAACAAGTAAAAAAAAAATAAACAATGTGTTAATTAAATAAATTTCACACCCTCTTTGACCCCGTCACACAATTACCAGCTGTTAGAAATCTGAAGAAGATTGACATATTTGCTCATCTTCCTCCTTACAGGTTGGTTTCAGAGATAATTTTCACACCAAATAGTGAAAGTGTGATCATAACAACCTCTTCTTTCCTCAGACAACCCAAGTTACAAGTCCTTACTGGCAGACCTGCCTGCTTGCTCAGTTAAACCTCTGCAGATGATCCAGAATGCAGCAGCACGTCTGGTCTTCAACCAGCCCACAAGAGCACATGTAACTCCACTGCTACTCGTTCTTTACTGGCTTCCATTTGCAGCACGCATCAAATTCAAAGCTCTGCTTTCGGCTTACAAAACAACAACCCAAATGGCTCCTGTTTACCTTCACTCCTTAATCCAGAGCTACATTCCCACTCAACATTTACGCTCTGCCAGTGAATGACGCCTAGTGCTCCCACCACAACGCGGCTTGTTTAAGGAGCATTTCCGCACTTAGCTTAACTCTACTCGTCGGAATAAGTTAGATTGGTCCATCTCTTTGGCTCAACTCAGTACTGAATATGCTGCACGCACCTATGCCCAAGATCATATTGTGTGATGAAATTGCGATCTTGCCTTTGAAAAAATAAATAAATAAATAAAAAACCTGCGTCTAGCGCTACATGACAGCACCTGGGTCCAACTGTACTCACAGCAGTCTGACTACTACTTAATTATGTCGCACCCTATTTGAATTCTTGCTTGTGTTGTTCTTACTCTCAGATGTAAGTCGCTTTGGATTAAAGCGTCTGCCAAATGACTGTAGAGTAGAATAGAAGTACTTCTATATGTGTGTTTTGAGATCACAGTACTTGATGGCTGACACTTGAAGTTTCTACCCAATGTTCTGCAGTGGATTGATGAAAAGTCAGGGTTGTGTTTACTGCTTTATAGGCTTTAAAATTTAAGTTTATTTATAGTAAAATACTCAACGCTTTTAAAAACATCATGCACAAATATTGTTTATCCAGATAATCGTTTATAGATAATTGAATACAATTTGGGTTTTTAATGGCCAAGTCGAAGTCCCATCCTTCATGCAATTGACATGCTTTTGAATGACCATCTAAAACCATCAAAAAGGAAACCCATCACACTCTTATGTCTTCAGAACTGACTAAATTCTTGGTGTCATAGATTCAACAAGGATTGGAAACAGAGATTCCTTAGAGATTTTGCTCCATATTGACATGATATCACACAGTTGCTGCAGATTTGTCGGCTGTACATCCATGATGGGTGCACGGTGTTCATAAAGCAATGCAATAGTAATAATTTTTATTATTTTGTTTAATTTTTAATTCTTTACTAAGGTGGGTTGTAGCATACAATGCTAAATTGGTATTAAAGGACTCAAAGTATCCCAAGAAAATATTCAATCCCACCGTTATACCAACAGCAGCAGCCTGAACCATTGATACGGTTGATACGAGGGTGGAACCATGCTTTCATGTTGTTAACGCCAAATTCTGACCCCACCATCTGAGTGTTGTAGTTGAGTCGGAGACTCATCAAATTAGGTGATGTTTCTCCTATACTCTATTGTCCAGTTTTTGTGATTCTGTGTGATTGGTAGTTTTACTTTCCTGTCCTTAGTTGACAAGATTAGCCACAGGTGTGGTCTTCTGATGCGGAAGCCCAGTTAATTCAGGGTTGGGCATGTTATTAATTCAGAGATGCTGTTCTGCATACCTTGGTTATAACCAGTGGTTATTTGACTCACGGTTGCCTTTTTATCTCCAGTTTGCTAATTTTCTTCTGATCTCTGACATCAACAGGATATTATCATCCAGACAACAACTGCTCACTAGATATTTTCACTTATCCTGACCACTTTCTAAATCCTAGAGACATCTGTGTGTGAAAATCCCAGTAGATCAGCAGTCAATCAACAACCATGCCATGTTCAAAGTCAATGAAATCCCCTTTCTTTCCCATTCTGATATTTGAACTTATTTTCAATGTCTACATATCTAAATGTATTAAGTTGTTGCCATGTGATTGGCTGATTAATCTGATGCCTTATCTGTAGGGTTGTTGCCATGGTGAATGCCCTTGTCTGGGTGGCTGGGGGTCCTGCACTGCAGCCCTGTGGCTGTGGTGTGGACCGCCACCTGCCCTGACCTGGGTGGTTCCTGTGGATGCGCCCTCTGCGTTCATGGGTGGGCTGGCTTCTGGTGTGACTGGATCCCCAAAATATCATTTCCTCACAGCAGCGTCAAGCCAGATGTTTTCATTTTATTATTATTTTTATACTTATGTTCGGAGACAGTTATTAGTGACAGGAGTTCATATTCGAATAGAATGGGGTCTGGGCAGGTTGGGGGAGTTTACATGCGCTTCTTTTGTATGTGTGTGAGTTTGTGTGTGATTGTTATATTCTTTGATGTGTGAAGGCTTTAAAATTTTGTTTTAAATATGCATAATTTGTTTATATTATGTACAGCACTTTTTGTTGCTTTGTGCATGAAAAGTGCTCTATAAATAAAATTTGAATTTGATTTTAACTACTTCTTGATAAGAAAAGATTAAAAAACTGTACCTAATAAAGTTGCGTACATATACTTCTAAACTCGTCCGATTTCTTTAGTGGGGCTTTTTTTTATCTACTTTGATCAGTCTGGAATGTTTTATTTTTTATTATTGTTTTATGTTATATTTGTGCAGAAATATAGAATTGATTTCTCAAGATTTCACACACTTTCAAGCTCATCCTGAATGTACACATGGTGGAGTGACCTCAGCATCCTGTCAACTAAACAAGAACACTTACTGAGTTTTCACAAATAAGTTAACTATGGATATAATACCATAGACCTTAGGTATGATAAGCCATATTGTTTCTATGAATGTGTGATCCTATCAGAAAACTGAAGTTCCCATGACACAGTTGAATCAATCTTGATATGGCATGGTAATCTATTTTAGCCTCCTTCTAAAGCTTCTACACAGCATACAATTATCTTTTCTTTGTTATGTACAGTAGCACATATCAGAATACTGCAGTCAAGTGGCAGCCCTTTTGCAGTTAGTGAATAACAAGGAATGAGTAAAACCTCTCAGGCTTCAAAATTCTGTTCCCAGAAGACAAACAATAATCTGATCATGACACAGCCGTTTCCGCATGCCTGTCTGTGATCAAAACTGAGAAACGCAACTAACAATAGGTAGAAATCTACGAGCCAAAAGCCCACACACTCATCCTCTTGTATCATGTAAAAACATGCCAAAGTTATCTTAGACCGGGAAGTGAAACTGTGAAAACAAACCTTCTCAACCTTGCAGAGATCCCCAACAAAGGCTAAAACAGCACTAGGGGTATCACAAAGAAGTACATCCAGATAAATTATTTAAAATACTTTTGAATGTAAATAATCTCTAAACATGTCTTGCTGCCTTGAAAACCATAATTTATTTCTTCAGTAAGACCATAATGTCATGTTTTTATTTCTCTTCAGGCCACAAGATGAGCTTTCTTATTTTCACTTTTATCTGCTCTTCAGAAGAAACGTTTGTATGACAGGGACTTTCTGCTTTGCAATGCTTTCACGCAACTGCGGTCAACAAGTTTTTCTGTTATTAACATCCCCTAATGCTTGTCATTACCATTAAACTTCCCACTTCCCTGTCCTTCCATAGAACTGTTCTTTTACAGGACTTCACATGACTGCCCTTTTGCCCAGACAGAAATTGAAATGGTTTAATATATCCATGTGTTTTGAAGCTAGAAATCAGCTAGAATCATTTAAAAAGTAGATTAGATTAGATTTTGGCTAAACAAACTGTAATCTAACAATCTTTTTATTTGGGGGAAATATACAATGTTAATTCAAGTCTATGTAAGGTTATAAGAGTTATATATATATATATATATACTGTATTTTTTTGCTGCTGTTTTCTTTAGCTATGGTTCTTGAACTGGTTTTATTCTGGATCATTGGTATTGTTAAGAGAACAGCCTGTATTTCCACCTCTTATAAGCAGAACTATTGTAATTAAGGATGTCATCACTGGTGCACACTACTCATTCTCTTTTCAGCTGCCTGTTTGTCAGGCCACCAGCTGGTAAACAAGTTTTTGCACTAATGACACAAATTTAGCCCTACAAAAAAGGGTAATGTGTACATTTATCTACATAGTAGTATACAAAGGGCCAGAATATTTTTATTTATTTTTTTGAATTTTTTTTTTTAAATTGCTTGCTGTTTTGTGCAGTGCAGTATTCAAGCAACTTGGTGTCAACGTATAACACTATTTATCCAAGCCAGTGTGTTTTGTACCCGTTACTCTAGCTACATATTCATAGCTATTCCTTACCAACCACTACTGACAGTGAGAACAGAGAAGCTTTAAAAACATTTTAGAACATATTATAGTTGTGGAATATCACTTTGTCATAGTTTCACATAAGTTAATGCAAAGTGACGTGATATTTTGGAGCCTTGCAAATTTTGTAATTTCAGTGTTTCAGAGCATGCATAACAGTTTTATATCATGCAAAACATAGGGAAATTATGATTTTCAAAGGCAGACATAGCACTTAATGCATAGAGCCCATAGATGTAGCACTTTTTCAACTTTGAAGCCCTTATTGTGAAAACGATACATTACATGCCTTGGACCAATGTAGGTATGAACAATAACTTAGTTAGTTATTTGAACAGATTGTGGTGTGAGACTGTGTTGAGCTGTGTTGAGCTTTTGATAGTAATGCTCTTAACAGTTCAATATTAGGTGTGGAAAAACGTTTCTGTCTCTGTAAAATAAAATAAAAAATACTACGCAAAGTTATACTTTTAAGAGATAATGGCTATCCCTATTTCTCAGCACGTTAGCTTTGCTTTGTATGAACATATGAAAATAAGAAGAAACAACTAGCTAGGCTTTGTCCAAATGCAACCCTTTGTTTTTGATGCTAAGCTAAGCTAACCATCTCTTGGTTCTAGCTTTATATCTACCAAGTTGTTTAAATGTTTTTTGTCAAACATGTAAAAATATTGACTTTTAGGTGTAATTTAGTCAAGTTTAATATGTTTTTCAGGTAAGAGTTGTTTTTTTTTTAAATGCTGTGTTAAATACTAGTTCCATTACTTGCCTGCACAAGAAATTGGAAACCAATTCATCAGACTAAAACATTGAGCCATAGAAAATCTTTTGATAATTGTGAGTACTATCTCATGCAAGTAAGGTACAGTCACAGGTTACAACATCTCACTGTTCACCGCTTCTATTTTCAGGCTTTACTCACACATAATGGTTTTCAGTTTCAAGCATCATTCATCTATGTTAAATGATCCATCTGTACGTGTAAAGTGAATTTAAAACTCAGTAAGAACTTGATAAAACCTGCTTTTGTACTAGCATAAAAGACACGGTACAGTGGTTGTTGTCTAAAAGTATTTGCTTGTTTTAAAACTCATAGTTGTCAGACGGTTTTAAAATTACTCTTGGTAACACGTTGCAAGTTTATGCACGCTTTTCTGCCTATTAAAACCTAATGAAATATGCTTAAACAATAGCTGTGAGTTGTCCTCCACAGCCTCTGACATAGAAATGAAGTGATAAATGTCAACACGTGACTATGTGGTTAAACGGAAACCATATAAGCAAGTGAAGATGAATAAAGTTAACAGCTGTGCTCCCAGACAGAGTAATAGCACTGCGACTGTAAGGTTTCTCTCTACTCTACCACAGAATAGGTAAGTCATTTGTTACACTTTTAAAGAAGTAGTTTCCACCTATGATGTATTTTTGATTTCCAAATGGATACACTTTAATCCTTGTTACATGTTTCTACTGTTATAAGATTTTAATGGGTGATTTTTATTTATCATCATCTGGCTCTTTTAGATAACATGGATAACCCAACTACCTTTGTAACCACTGTCTATTCCAACCAAACTGTAAGTATTAAAGTCAATTTTATTATTAATAACTAAATGTAGTAATGACACCGATAAAAGAAACTTTAAGTCAATGGATTTATTCATGTCAACGTACTGTAAGTCTGTTCAGATTAAAAATGATGGTGCAGAGAAAAGAAAGTAAAATTGTTGTCTTATGTTTTCATAAAGATAACAGCATCTACCCACTCTTCAAAGTGTTGTATTTGTGTATGTGGAGGGAAAAAAAGTATACTTGCATACTTACAGGACACACCTTTTTTTTCTTTTCTTTTTACCACTTTAACTATGTTTTGTTAGAAGTTATTCGGTTTTTACATATTTCCCTGTATTATTTTAGCTTGTTTTATTGTACAGCCTTTTTGCTTTTGTAATAGTTCAGATGAATGTACATAAACATGGTAAATTTATCTATATCAGACATTTACTAAAATGCCACAAAGTCGCAGCCACAATGGCATCAAATTTTCCATTGCTTGTGAAAAACCTAAGCTCTGCTGTTTATCTCTGCCCTACATCTAAGTTTCTGGGGTACTGAGCGCTGCAGCGGGCCCCTCTCTGGAGCCCCTCAGGATTGTTCACCCCCTCAGGCTTGGATAGCAGCAGGAAATCGTGCAGTAGTGTGGTTTCTCCTTCACAGACTCAACACCTGCACCTGACAGCAAACACTGGTTAGCATGTACGTCACAGACAGCGTTTGAAGTCATTACATTGTATTCCCACAAGAAACATGCTATGTTGTGAAACCCTCTGCAGTTGATGCATTGGGTAATAAAAAAAGACGAGAGAGTGAGAGAGAGAAAATAGAGCCTGTCAGAACATAACCGGAAACAAAAACATTGGGGAAAAAAAGTCAGTGTAGTTGTTTCACACAACCATTCCTTTTACACCTTATCAGAAATTATACTTTGAATTTAATGATACTTTATAATCCTTGAAGGGACGTTACATTCTTTTGCTGTCAATAAGCCAATGATAGTCATATAACAAACAGGCATATAGGGGTCCCATTTGTTGCAGCAGAGCTGAAGGAATCTCTCACTGAACACCCTGCTGTTTAATGTTGCATAGAAAGTGTGCAGTGTTGTCCATTATATTTAGCAACTTTTGCATCATTCTTTTTTTTTTTTTGACTCCAGAAAAAAACATCATTAATTAAATTAACCAGATTTCAAATATTCACAAAATTTGCATCTGATTGCAGGATGATCCTGATTACGACTATGGCACAGGAACAACTGAAGATTCAGGCTTGTGTGACAGAAGCTCTGTCAGGCAGTTTCGCAGTCAGTATGAGCCACCTCTGTTTGGGATCATCTTCATCCTGGGTGCTGTAGGTAACCTGCTGGTGGTTTGGATTTACACCACTGTGCGCCACCGTCTCAAAACAATGACCGATGTGTACCTACTGAACCTGGCGGTGGCTGACCTTCTTTTCTTATGCATGCTGCCCTTCTGGGCCGTTGATGCCATCAATGGCTGGGACTTTGGAATCAGTCTCTGCAAAATAGTGTCAGCTGTCTATAAGATCAACTTCTTCAGCAGCATGCTCTTTCTCACCTGCATTAGTGTGGACCGCTACATTGCTATTGTACAAGTCATCAAAGCCCAGAACCTGAAGAAAAAGAGGGTGTTCTACAGCAAACTTGCTTGCTTGGGTGTCTGGTTGGTCTCAATTCTGCTAGCTCTACCTGAGCTTATCTTTGCTCAGGTGAAGACAAACCAACTGGAGATCCAATCTTGTGCTCTGGTCTACTGGGACAATGCATTCAACCGGACTAAAATCCTGGTGCTGTCTCTGCAGATTTGTATGGGATTCTGCTTTCCTCTGCTGGTTATGTTCTTTTGTTACTCAGTCATCATTCGCACACTTATGCAGGCCAAGAGTTTTGAAAAGCACAAAGCACTACGTGTCATCTTTGCCGTAGTGTTTGCGTTTGTTCTTTCCCAACTTCCTTACAACTCCCTGCTGATCGTAGAGGCCGCACAGGCAACTAATACCACTATCACAAATTGCCAAACTGTTATTGGTTTTGATGTAGCCGGACAGGTTGCCAAGAGCCTGGCATTTACTCACGCCTGCCTGAACCCGTTCCTGTATGTTTTCATTGGAGTTCGGTTCAAAGAAGATCTCCTGAGGATTGTTAAAATGTGTCATGGTGGTCTGGGAAAAGGAGGGCTCAGTAAAATGCAGGCTGTTCCCAAACGCCCCTCTGTTATGTCGGATACTGATACTACTCCTGCTCTTTCCATATAGATGCCCATTTCCCTAAACCTACACTTACTTACTAGCTATATTTTACTTTTCTTACGAATGCATTACTGTTTTTTATTAGAACAACAATAACAATAACAGCCTTGAGATAAAACGTCTCTGAAGTTTTCATTCATTTCATTCATATTCTGACAGCAAATACTTTTGTTTCCTGGATTAATTGTATAAACTGTACAGCATTGTAAATACTGTCTTTTAAAAGTGTTTTTTATTTTAATTTTACAATTGCCTCAACATGTTTTTGTGTGCTGCTGCTGCATTGGAAAAAAATAAGGAAAAAATATATAATTTTACATTTCAGATAAAAGAAAAGAAAAAAACAACCATTAAAGATAATAAGAACAAATCTCCAGTTTATGTCATTTGTGTTCTGTCCTCAACCAGGAACCGAAGGAAGCACAACAAAAATTTCACACAAACGCTTTCAATGAATGCAAAGTGATGAGATCAAAATCTCATATTTGGGAAAGCATTCGTCTGCTTTCACTGGTGTAACGTACTCAGTGTGGTAGGAAACCTGCTTGAATGTGGCCAGTTCAAATCCACAGTGTTTTCACTCTGACTACACATCCTCATGTTGTTGGTCTGTGCCATCCTCTGTGCTGACACTCTTTAATAGTTAAATCTGAATTTTGCTATGACTTGGCAGTTTCACAATGAACGATAAAGGATGCCCATTCAAACTGACATGAAAGATGGTTCTCATGTGGGCTTCCTAACGGCTGTAGCTCACAGACAGCAGACATGTCAAAGGGTTTTACTTGTTCAGCACTTTGACAATTTCAGTTTCAGCTTAAAAAAAAACTGCATACCTCATGTTTGGATGAATTGATTAAAAAAAAAATAGTAAATGAAAATGTTTTTTGGCATGTATCCCAAAGAAGTGTTAACATAAAAGGCATTCAGTGGTGAGCTGGTGGCCTGTTTTTCCATTATTCTGCAATATGTAAGGTATTAAACTTGTCTTTTGGGTTGCCTAGATTGAAGCTGCAGTCATTCATTTAAAATAAGGGATTATAAAGATTCAAAACTGAGGTTTGAGCTTGGTATAGTTAGTTCTCCCTGTGGAGTGTAACAAGACATTATTTACACATTAAAAAGCTGTTTTGGAGTTAAATTCCATCTAAATCAAATACATTTCAATCTATTCCCATAGAGGAAACCAAGAAAGAAACAGTTGTCAGTTAAAACACAACAGAAAAGTACATCTTCTCTGTAAAAACAAAACCTGAGGTATTATTGTGGTCCCTGAGGTTGGCCCCTTAGTCTGCTACCTACCTGCTGAATTCAGGTGAGACCACAGACACACTTTTGTATTTTCCTTTGAGTGCTTCTTCCTCACACGACAGGAAATCAGTCAAGTCAATAACAACATGTTCCTGCTACACCTGCTGTTAGCACATGACTTAAAGCGTGGGGTGGGGTTATAACCATAGAATGGACAACCTTACTCCAGTCGGATGTGGCTTGTTATGATACTTACCTTTAAATGTAAGAACGAAATTTTAATATATTGCCAAATGTCTCGCTCGACAAGTTGTTGGTCACACAGTTGATCTTGTGAAAAATAGAGAAGTTAGTCTTGTGTCGCTTCAAAAAGAGGAATCCACAAAAATGTGTCATCTCTGATTGCATAAGCCGATGTTATTGTTTGTTTAATTTTTTAACATCTTGAGAAAATGGCCTGATTTATGTGAATTATGTGAGTAATGTCATCACTGATTTCTTTGGAACTTTGGAAAGATTTGCCATGAGCAGAAGAAAATATGAAAGTGAAAATTTACAGTATGACATGACTTCTACAAACAACAAAAATTCTGGTTCACTTTTCCCACATCACACATAGAAGAGTATTATTATCAAAATGGTTTGTTGTATTTTAAATTTGCTGTATATACACACAGTCCTGATGTGTGGGCTTGACTACCTCACTCTTGTTCCTTGTTGAACATTTAATGAAACTAAAATTAAATAAAAGGTATAGAGAATACCATTTCTGGATACACAACTTACTGTATCTTGAAGCAGATGGTTACAGCAGCTCAGGATCACACCCAGTGTCACTTCTGTCAGCTAGGAACAGGAAACTGAGGCTACAATTCACATAGACTCACCAAAACTGGACAATAGAAGATGGGAAAATGTTGCCTGGTTTAATGAGCCTCCATTTGAGTTGTGACATTCAGATGGGTTCAGAATTTGGTGTAAACATTGTGAAAGCATGGACTCACTGTGTCTTGTATCAACTGTTCAGACTGATGGTGGTGTAATGGTATTTTCTTGGCACACTTTGCCCTCTAGTACCAACAAAGCATGGTTTAACCACCACAGCCCACCTGAGTATTGTTTCTGACCATGTCCATCCCTTCATGACCACATTGTGTCCGTCTTCTGATGGTTACTTCCAGCAGGATAGTGCACCATGTCACAAAGCTCAAATCTCCGACTGTTTTTTTGACAATGACAATGAGTTCCACATACTCCAGTGGCCACAGTCACCGGTACTAAATCCAATAGAGCTCCCTAGGGATGTGGTGGAACAGCAGATTCTCATCATGGATGTGCAGCCAACAAATCTGCAGCAACTGTGTGAGGCTGTCATGTCAATATGGACCAAAATCTCAGAAGCATGTTTCCAACACCTTGTTGACTTTATGCCATAAAGAATTATGGCAGTTCTAAAGGAAAAAGGGGGTCAAAGCAACATGTATAATCCCAAATGTGCTTTTATTATCCTCATGAGCAATCATGTTAAATTACATCAAACTCCTTATAGCTCATTCAATTAAAAGAATAAAACCTTTGTGAATAATCTTTTACATTTATTTTAGGACATAAATAAATGCATTAGAATGACTGACAGAAGATCAAGTGGGGGCTTTTTGGAGCGCTTCATCATTTAATCCACAAGATGGTGATGTTTTGACAGAGGAGTTGCCTGTTGTTCATTTCTCTGAGAAGTTGGAAAGAAACTAACTCCATCTAGTGGCGCTTTGTAGTTGAGTTTGGCAAAAGATGGCCGGTTGTAAAGTTGATGAGTTTTTTTCTTGTTTTTGCAAAACTGTTTAATTAAAAAAAGCTTGATTGTATTTTTTTTTTTTAACATCACATGTCTCTCATTAGAGAGTCCTGAAGTATGGTGGTAATCACCACTGGGAAAAACAGCAAGAAGTAAAACCTGAGCAGATCTGGATTTTGTTGTGAAGAATGCAAAAGACTCACAAGTAGAGCAGCACCTGTGGTTTGGGAACAACCCATCTATCTTTCTGCACAGGGGGAATTGTCTGTATGCCTGTGTGTGTGTGTACATAAATGAAGGAGATATGTGGGAGAATGAAGAGGGAGATGTTGGAGTCTATGAGTAATAGGAGAGACCCGGTTAGCATATGTGACCCGCTGACACCGGGCAGGATGCAGTCGGGTTTTCAACTGGCCTACAGCCTGGTTCTTGTGAACAAGAAAAAGCCTCAGGGACGATGGCTTAGCCATCAAAAGTGACCCACTGACTCTGAGCAGCATTTACTCCCAAAGCAAATCACAAACAGCTCATCTTTGAAGTTTGGGTCAAGATCTAAAGTATGTTGTGAATAAAATAATAAAAAGAAGGAAAGAAAAAAAAGAAAAGGTGTTTTTTTACAAAATCTAACAGGACCTTCATACCAGCCTTCAGTGTAAAAAGAAATGTAATAGAAGTTGGACCTCCACAATTCCACCCCAAACAGGGAGCCTCTTATCATCCGCCATCTCTCCCACAGCTAATATTTCACTTCAGCTCCCAGGCCCACAGAATGAGGGACGTTTCCATTTCATGTCAGTCATTCCAAGGCCTGTGTGTTACCTGTGTGGTGATAAGTGTTTGACTGACTGGGAGTGTCGTTAGTCACTGTCCAGCTCCCAGTGACAGCCACAGATTGACGCTGATGATGAGAAAGAGGAGTTATCCTGTTTTATCCAACAGAATATCCAACAGAAAACCACTGTTGATGCAGGGAGAGGAAATACATTTTTACCTACAATGATAAACACAAAGACAGATTGTCTGTATGGTGAATCCTACATTTCCTGTTTTAAACACATATTCAAATAATTTTGAACTTTTTAATAATTATTTTACCCATTACACAATTAATAAATCATTAAATTCATGTTAACTCACCTTGCAACATCTGAATTTGTTGTTGCAGCAATTTTTAGCTGAGACACCCTCCATGCTAATCTCGGTTATGAAATTATAAATTAATTACAGGAACAAGAAAGACAAAAATGTGAATTTCATTTGTGTTCAATTTGAGTCTATGAGCAGCTGTAACTCCCGATAGATCCAAACCTCCAGGAATATGTAGGATCTTATTCATTGTAAACTCAAACATCCTCCTCTTGTAAGTGTACACTCAACCCTTTTCTACCCCCGAAAATGCCATTTTTTATTGTTCCCTACGTCATTAGACTGAAATATGTAAGCAATAAAATTAATAGTTACCATTAAAAAGGGAAGAAATGCATAGCTTACTGAAACATTAAATCATTTTTTGTTTGATTATTTCGGTGTGGAATATTTTATGTCAGTTCAACATACAGTATATGCAAACAGTGCATAGTGCATAGACCCTTTAACAAAAAAATACTGAACCTTCTTGCCAAACTAAAAGCTTTCTTTATCATAACTATTAATTGTTTTCATACCTTAAGTGTTGTAAATAATGCAGATGTAAGCCTTATTTTAAAAATCACTCATGTGTAATAATGATCTTTTTAGTAGAGAGGCAAACTGTGGCAAAATGAAGAATAACACAAATAGATAATATATAATAATAATATATATGTGGAAAGGAGCTTAAGCTTCAGTGTGCTGGACAAGTAAAGTTGTGGATAATAGAATGTATACAACAAGACTAATAATACCAATGAGATTGATCTTTCACGGGGACGGAAAACTGGGACTAGACAAGAGGCAGGATACACCCTGGACAGAGACACCTATCAAGAATTTAAAATCTTTACCGAGATTCGAACTAGGAACCTTCTTGTAGTGATGTAACATAGCCCCGCTTTTTAAATAATTAAAAAAAAATTTTTTAACTATTGCAGAAGACCCTCAAAATAAGATTATGATTGTGTTAATTAAACTAATAGGGACCCTTTTAGTTTTTGAGGCCAGCACTTGGATTCTGATAAATATTTTTGAACCAATACAACCTGCGTACATGAAATGTATTTAAAAAGTGATAATATGAAGAGTTCTTGTGCAACACTTTTTTAAAATAAAGAAAAAAACCTTTGCTTCCACCTTTAGTCTCATAGTGGTTAAGCCTTTGAAGGAGAAAAAGAAAAGAAAAGAAAAAAGAGGAAATAACACAGTACTGCAAGGCCAAAAAGTTCAATCTCTGGACATCACTGGAACATGTTTTCACCCTCACAGTCTCAACCCTTCCTTTAACCACCTCTCAAAAGCGAGGCAGTAAGCTGGGAGATGGATGGGCTGAGCGTTGCAAGGTTTCCAGAAGAGAGCAGAGTCTGACTGCAGCTCTACCTGAGGAGCAAAAACAAAAGAGCCATCTCTACCTGTAGGACTGTGGGAGTCTAGGCTTTGATCTGGACCAGAAAAAGAGAGTAGATTGATGAAATATTGATGATTTTTTTAACTGAGTCCTGTGGGAGCTCAGTCTGCTCTCAAGATGTGTGTGCTGAAACACAATAGTGCTCCGTGCTTCAGTAGATGAGAATGAACTCGACAATGCTGCTCAAGGAGTGGTTTCGGCCCTAATGGGGCTAATGATGACCCCCCAGTCTGGGACTGAACTTTTTTTGTTTTTGTTGCTGATCAAAAGAAAAGGTACATTTAATCAGTCAGAATCTATTTCAAGAAACATATACAAGTGATGTGTCTGACATCTTAACAGAATGTTGACAGCAAAGCCTGCATGACTTAAATCTTTATTCTCTGTTGAAAATAAAAGGTTAAAAAATGCTCAAATATTCTTTTTTAAAAGTTAAGATATGTTTTTAAAAGTGTATGAAAAACTTAAACTTATCATTTCTTAATATGTTGAATATGTATTTAACAGAAATAAGTCCCCATAGAGGACTTTAAGAGTTTTCACTCACCAGTTTTATTATATTTAGAAAATACAAACATAGAAAATCTGATGCCAGCAACAAACAAAAAGAAAAATAAAGTTGGGATGGAGGCAAAGGAGACAGAAAGTTCTGTATAAACAACAAGTTGCATCTTTCTAAATGACTCTACAATCACCATTAATTGGTGTTAGGTTAGGGCGCCAGGACTGGGTATTGTAAAATGATCTAGGACCTGAATGGCCAGTCATGTAAAACATTGTTGAATGAGCATCACATTTAAGCCCTCAGGCAGCACTGCATGAGAAACTAGCATGCCACCATGTTCAATATGACCACATAGTCTTAGATGTATCTTGGAAAACTCTTAGGATCCAGAAATGTAACCTAAAAACTGATGGACAGAAAAACAGTGAACATGTGTTTTGTGGTCAGAAGAGTCAACGTTTTTTGTTGTTTTTTTTGCAAAAAATTGGAACAAATAGACATTTAGTTCCACCTGCCAAATCTGAGAAAGATCATCCAGAGTGTTATCAGATGCAAAATCCAGTGTTTGTGATGATGTGGAGGTCCAGACAAAAGATATTATCAAAGAAATGTCTTGCTTGCAGCATGACTTCATAGACAGAAAGTGTAATTGCTTGATTGGCCTGCCTGAAGTCCAAATCTGTCTCCCATAAGGGGCTTAATGAAAAGTGAAATCAGACAACCATTACAGACAGATGAGCCGCAACAAAAAATATTTTACTCAGCAAGAATGGAAACTTACAAACTAATACAAAGTGTAAGTACAAGGCAGTTAACTTAATTAAAAGCATCCTACTTTCTGGAGTTCTTCAGGAACTATGACTTAAAAAGACTAAAACAAAAAATATCACAGAATCTTAAATCCTAATCTGACTGCAATAACTATGTGTGGTAAAATAAATAGCAATAACAGGAAATTGGTTAAAGAAGTAAGGGATTCCTCTGTGACGCTGTTTTGACTAAGTACTTCAAATAGTAAGGGCTTGTTAATCCCAGTATCAGACCATGTAATATGAATTGAAGTGAGTGTTCATGAAGTTTGATGTGAGTTTGTATGAAAGTGACCCACATTCTCCCAGCAACAATGATCTTCATGGATGAAAAAAAAAAATCTGAATATTGATAAACTGCCTAGAGTGCTTTTGTATGAAAGTTACAAGGCCAACACACTCCAATCACACTGGGTAAAAAAAAACGGATGTAAAAAATGGGGCTGGATTTATCACTCTCACGTTCATACACAGATAGACAGCGGGCATAATGACTTCTGAGGAAAAGGCAGAGCGATTATTTAAACTTAAAGGAAAAAGAGAGGAAGGCAGAGAAATGGGTCGAGGGGGTGGGGAGCCAGGGGCAGGAGATAGTCTGGGAAAGGTCTCGCGTTAAAGTCGAATTAACACGCCTTTCCATTGGACTCCATTAGATAATCATATTCATACCACACAAGGCTCAAAACCCTCTCTGTTTCATTATTCCCTTTTAATCCAGTCTGATAAGGGGGCGCAGGCGTCGTCGTTTTATTATGGCGTCATTTGGAATCCACATGAAATCCCCGCGGGACAATATCACAGGGAAATTGCTTAAGTAGCCCAAGTGGATATAGTTTTCCGTTTATTATTTCTGACGGATTCAAAATAACTGCAAATATCCCTTTCTTTCCTGATTGTTGGGGGCTAAGAGTCTTATCAGTCATTCACACTAATGGCCCACTCAAGCCACCCGATACCTCCGGCAGGGGGGATGTGAGGAGAGGAGGGTAGTGCTGTGTTTGAGAGTGTCCTGAATGTACAAGTGTGTACAGGTGCAGAACATGTGAGAGATAGGGGAAGAAAACAGGAGAAATAACAACATGAAGAGAGGTGGAAAGTGGTGGAAGAAGGCTTTTTGAACTCTTGCAAGGAAAGGGGTAGCACACTCCTGACAGTCGATTAGAAGCTCTCCCTTGTGGTGTGTTTGTTTGGCCCCAAATCCAGCGTTCCTGGCAAACAGACCAAATGTCAAGCTGTTCTAGTTACGTGTGTTTAACAGATTTGTGGTTGTAAGATTAAGGAAAAGCAAACACACTGACCAAATCCTTTCAAACCTTCTTCAGATGGCCACAGGAGGCAAAGAGGAAACACTGGGGTGAAACTTAAGGGCAATTACCAACCTCTTTAGCAGACCTTAGTTTAGCATCTTACTCGATCTAATGACAAGAGAAGCAGTATTAAGAGAGGTAGCTTTATATAGCATCAGTTTAAATAATTTTAAACTTCTTGACTATGAATAATAAAGCACATTTTACATATGATTAACAGGTTCAAGCATCAGTTTTCTCCTTCACACCGAGTTATCTGGTCATGCACATACATTTGGCTTTCATTTCCCATGTTTGGAGAACTATGTCTCTCCGAGGCTTATGTCTTCCCCCTAGCTGGGCTCAGAAGAGTTTTGTTTGTGCTGCTCAAAGAGGTGAACAAGGATGTTTTACGTGTTGACAGCAACATGTTTTCACCAACAACCGCATTAATGATTTTTGTATTATTTTCTTTGTGGTGGTACAATGGTATTGTCGCGCAGTGTAAAAAAAAAACAAAAAAACAACAGGCAACAAGTAGAGCAGCACAGAGCAAACAAAACTTCAGTCGGTACATCTTAATCACTTGTACAAAATGCATCACTCTGAATAATTTGTTGACATTTTGCTCCTTTGGTCACTGTATTTCCAAATAACGTTTTACTGGTAATTACTGGTGGACCGTAAGGATTTATATTTCCTAAAACAAGTCAGTTGTCTCAACAATTATTCATGTTTTAATAGGCTTGCATTGAAGCAATAAAATGGATTTAAAATGCAAAAAAAGTAGATTAGAAGAAGTGATTGAAAATGAATTCTTTAAGAGAAATAATGCATTAATGCGGTATTTACACACATATACTCCAGTAACAAATGAGCCAAATAAAATGCAGAGTGTTCTTGAGTTTTTATTTAGTTAACCCTTCCCTTTCCCTCTTTGCTCTCTTACATGCAGCCAGTACATTTCTACTGGTCACATCTGTGTGGATATAATGTGCTCATTCTGCTGTATCCATTTCACTGTGACATCTGTCCAATGGTGAAGAATTAAAGGCAAGAATCCAAATGCCTACACAATATGCTGCCAAGTATTGATTTACTGTTACTCGCATAACATACGTGGATGAACTGAGCGCTACATATAATTTCAGTGAGATCATCTGAAACTTGGAACAGGCTCTGTCAGTTGTTAATTTTCTGAGAAACCAGCACAAGACACACAGGCTGATCTCAAGTGCACGGCACTTTCCTTCATGTTCTTGATTGTGGTATGAGGAAAAGTGATAAAAAGTGTAAATGAGATATTTAAATGTGTTCAGTTATCACGCTTGAGTGTGTCTCTGTGTGTGTTTTTTGGGGGCATGCCTGAGTGTCTACCTTAGTGAGTGCACCTCCCTGCCTGCAGATATCAGGGTCTGGAACAAACAGTAGTTCCTTCTTAATTGGGGTGAGATCTGGGGCTTAAAGGGGGCCAAGAAGGGACCTGAACCCCTTTCTTTTTCCTCCAGAATCGCTTTGGCTGCAGAGGTGCTTTTGATGTGTGCTTTGGCTCTCCGAGTCCTACTTTGGAATATGTTCTTGGGAGACCATTGGTTACTTGCCTCCAGGCAGAATCTCAATCCCCAGGATCCTGGCCCTCTTTGATGAAATACTTTCGGGAGCCGCTAACCCTACTGATGCCCATGTGCACCTCCTCCCTCCTCCTTTACCCTCTTGTTCTCTACCACCTCACCCCCAACCCTCCATCCTCCCCCAAGCCCCACTACCACGCTCCTTGGATTCTCTTTGAGAGATTCAGAACAAGGACTTTATCTCTGTGTAGTCCAGGCCAGATGAGCACCGCCTGACAAACTGACAGGAGTATTAGTTGTGTCTTACAGAACACCTCTGATTGTCTCCTTTCTCAGCCCGACTTCCTGTAATCGCAGTGTAGGCACATGCCATTTCCTTTTATTGAAGTCTATTCTACTATAACTCATTTGCAGCATTTCTGTATCAATAATAATAACAATAATAACAATAATAACAATAATAACAATAATAATAATAATAATAATAACAATAATAATAATAATAATAATA
>JBAMHW010000020.1:8698205-8724142 GCA_037177495.1 Rhadinocentrus ornatus | reverse complement strand
TAATAATAATAATAATAATAATAATAATAATAATAATAATAATAATAATAATAATAATAATAATAATAATAAAGATAGATGTTCTGTTTTATGCTAAGCCATCTGTATGTGTGGATTTATTGATGAGCAGAGACAACTCCACCCCCCATCTTGCAATGGGAAATTTAAAATAGCTGTTTACACTCAGCTTAGATAGTTGACTCAACTTTGACATAAAATAAATCTATTTTTTTCCTTTTGATTTTAATTATGAAAAAGATGTTGAAAGCTCTGACAGAGAATTGCCGACTGATTGATTAAGGCCGTAATTAGTCAATGCCGACTTTATCAACGCAATGGAATCAGGAAAGTGGTTATAAAACTATTCTCATATCGAATCATTTAGATTTTTTCATTTGCAGCCATAGCTGATCAGTTGAGTGTTACATTCAGATTAAATGAACTAACTGCACCTTAATGGACTGACCTCTAGCCCACACACACACATTAAAATCTGGTTAAACGATTAACGGGTAATTTTCCTTCCCAAACTCCCACCTCTTCATTGATTGGAACGGCACCCTAAAGACCTCTCTTATCACATAATTTCCCTGTATATTGATTAGGTATATTGATTACACCTAACCATAAAGAAGCAACTTCCCTGTGCTTTATGTCAGCATTTGGTATCACCCTGAAGGATGAGCCCACAGGGCCACTTTGGCCCTTATAAATTAACAGTTTACAACTTATGAGGTAAATTTCTGTACCCTGGATGTTTTTAATTGAGTGTAGTGCCTGCAAGAAGCACCTGGAATTTACTATTTAATTTAATTTAAATACACAATGTGGTCTTGGAACTTTGTTTAGTGGGATTACATACACAGAACAGTATGTTCCTTGTATCTTTAAACTTTTGGGACTGGCATCTCTGGATTGTGTTAAAAAAGAGGTATTTACAGTGTAAGCAGGTGATACCTTTAACAAAGCAGAAACTATAGTTTATCTTGATGTCCCAGATTCATCCCCATAATGAAGTTTAATTATGAAATTAGTTTCTCTTTAATATGTGTAATTTAATTAAAAACCTCCCCTTAAAATGGATACATTTAGCCACTAACATGGCCAATTTTAATGTGTCAAAGACTGAAATGGAGTTTGAAGATGTTTTTCTCCAAAATACTTACTTCAAAAAAAAAAAAAAAAAAGAAAGAAAGAAAGAAAGAAAGAAAGGGGTACACAAAGTCAAAAAAGAAAAAAGAAAGAAAAAAGGGAGGGAGGCAGGAGTAAAGGAGGGAGCAATCCGAAGGGAGGAGTCAGGCGGGGGAAGGAGCAGCTGGAGTCCCACACTTCGCCCTCTCTCCTATCCGAAAAACGCACTAAATGTAATAACAACTCTCCACGCGCTTCTCTGACGCTTATGTTGTTTTTACGCACATCTGTGGTCTGCTATCGGCAGATTTTGTCGGCAGGCTGATGGTGTTAGTCCCACGACTGGTGAACACAGTAAACTGTGAGAAGGAGGAGAAAGAGAGAGAAGAGGAAAAACTCTGGCAGCGCCGTTTTGGAGTTTGAGAAGGAGCGTAAAAAAAAGAAAAAGAAAAAAAAAAGAATAAGAAAAAAAGTCGTCCCAGGCAACTCCAGAGGCACATCTACAACTTAGGAAGAGGAGAAGAACAGACGAAGACATATATTTTTCTTAAGAAGACAGAAAAAGCCAAGAATTAGAGGCGAAGTCACCTAACAAGAAGTAAGTAATTATTTCTAAAAAACCAAACAAACAAACAAAAAAAAACCAACACATAAACGGCATAGAGTTGAATATTGTTGCGCTCATGTATCTGCTTGTAAAGTTTAGTGAGCCAGTAAGACTTTATGGAGCAGAGGGGGCTCATATTTCAAAACGCTGGAATTTCATACAAGTTTAAGTTGACTGCAGGAACTCTCAGCTTTTTTAAACAACGATGAAAGTCTCGTTCTCGGATTCCAAATAAGCTGAGAACGCACCACGGAGCTCGTTACACTTGGCCCGCGTGCGATTTAGCGACTGAAGTATCCAAAAGCAAGGTGTACGTTTCAAAACTAGCTTAAAAAGTCACTTAAACTTTGTTGCTTGTAGAGCAAAAACTAGTAAACATGTTTGAAGTGTTTGAGTTTGTAGCTGGAAAAAAAAGTGTGATAACTCTGTTAAGGGTTATAGAATTTATAGAACTTTATTGAAGCTGTACCCCAAGAAACGCGCGTGGGGTGCGTGCGTGTGCGCGCGCGCGGTGGGGGCGGGGGCACGGACATGCATATTTATATGCATGTGTGATCATATTTCAGCGCCTACTATTGATTCGCTTTATCCTGTTTGAGACTTGCAAAGAAAGTTAGAGGAGTTTGTTTAGGCGCTTTTTAAAATTAATATTATTAGATTAAATTTAGCCTGCGCTGTGCTTTGCCCCAATGTGCACATTGAACATAAACAAATTTCCCCTTGAAACAATTTCTATAATAAGGTTAAAGTTCAAACATTAAGATATTTGTATTTTTGAATACATATGATCCTGGAAGCATATTTTTGCACTTTCAAAATAGCCAAAGAAACATATTTGGCAACAAAATGGTATGTGAAAAATAAAAATTACACTGAGACTTTTATTGTCATTAATATTATTTATTTATTTTCACATGCAGCTGATTATTTCTGAGTATTAGCATTCAACTGACTGTAGTAAAGCAAATAATACAGAGACATGAAATCATGGCCATAAAGTGCTGCTGACATTATAATTTAAAAAAAATAAGCCCTTAGAAAAAAAAAAGAAGGGAAAAGAAACGTGTTAAAGGCACATCACAGTATTCATGTATTCTCAGAGAAATTTAAGCCCACCACAGAGGGGGTATGTGGCCCTGCAGGGGTCCATTAGGGGACTGTTATGGGGTCCCCAATAAAAAAAAAAAAGTAAAAAATATTCCATATTTTAGTTTATTATCAGACTTATTAGACTTGACTTTGTATCATTCAAATGAATGTCTTTAAAAAAGGGGAAAATCAAAGGCTAAAAAAAAATTAAATTAAAAATAAATTAATTAAATAGTTTTGAGCATGTTAAACAAGTAAAAAAAAAAAAAAAGAAACAAAAAACAAACAAGTGAACAGAAGTTTGCCTGGTCATTTTAGGGGTCCCGGACATGAAAACGTTTGAGAACCCCCGAGCCTCCACATGTGCAGATATTTGTTTGAAACTTTCCCTCCTGTCCTCGCCAGCTGTTCCACATTTTATCTGCTTGTCTGCTCTCGGATTTCATACAGACGACGAGGGTCCGAGGTGCTCAGCCATGCGGTGCGGCTCAAATCCTCCTTTTTTTTTCTCTTTTTGACACATGGCAAATTTTTAATGGAGGTTTGGCTGCCTTGAGATGGAACACAGCAAATAAGATGTTAGACAAGTTCCCACAGAAAATTTTTTTATAAAATAAACCACTCCTTTGAATCTATTTTTATGAGTATGCCTCCTAACGCTTGTAAGTTTGGTTTTGGATGTTTTTTTTTTAGACTTTTGGTTACATTTTTGTAATAAAATTAATTAAACTGTCATATACAGTGCCATTTGATAATTTCCCTTTTTAATTTAAAATACTATAGTGATATATTCATGGATAAATCACTGTCAAAATCCTTTGATTCAGCTTACATAAGGGAAAATAGGCACAGTGGTTAGGCCATGGCCTAATAAAGAAATTCTAAATGGCAACATGAGAGTAATTTTTAACTTTAATTTTATTTTAGCCATCAATCCAAAAAGACTGTGACTTTTTCCTCTTTTTTTATATTTTGTGCCCTTTGACATGTTAATTATGCATTTTAAAATAGTTTTCATTATTAAAATGAACATCTATTTATCTTTTACATCTTATATTATTTTCCCAGCATAGTCAGGATATAAAATATTTCCAATAAATTAGGTGATGAAATGTATTTAATCAGAATTTCACTCCTGATACTTAGAAACATTTCACACTTTTAAATTAATATCCCATAAAATCATTCAGTGTATAATTAAATACTATATATTTCTATTTTGACACCACAAAGTAGATGTTAGAGGATTTAGCAAAAAATGGATTTAAATAAGAATTGTGACAATCCAATTATGATTAGGAAAATGCGCACCCCATATTATTCTAGCTGTTTTCTTATTTTAACTAAGACCAGTGCACCTTTACCAGAAAGAACTTAGTCTCATTATAATGCAGTAAGGATGAATGCAACATTGTTTAAGATGATAATCTTCTGGAATGAGATGCACAACTTAAAGCCACTCGCTTACTGTAGCCAGGGAAGATAGATCACTGCCGCTCTGTACCTCTTCAACTCCACGCATGAGGAGGAGGCGGGCGGATAACGTTTCCCTCTGCAGGAACCATCCAGTCTGATAGCGGCAGCACACTGTTTTATCTCAACTTTACGTACTCTGTTTTGCAACATTATGCATATAAAGTGACACTGGCCCAGGCCACCTGTGACCTTGCGACCTGGCAGAATAGGAGCTGTCATGTTAATGCAGGGAGATGACATCCTATTAGCTTTTGAGGTATGGCCCTCTTCTCTATTTATTTATTTTTTTAGGGGCCTTGCATTCAGAGCTGAAGGCAGCTTCTCTCTTCAGGCCTTTTACAATTCCCCGCAGGAAGAATACCTGTTATCAGGTTTGTATTCAAGAGACACTAATGATCTGTGTTGTTGTGCTAATGCTCCAACCTAAGGCACTCAGAGAGGTGGCAAGTGTTTTGTTAAATTGAGTTTAATGTGATGGAAGTTGATTATCCCTAAGATAACGAGGAGGGAAGATGGTTTTGTTTGTGCAAACTCTCTTGATGAATGATTGTCAAAAGTTACATATTTATTGTAAAATAAATACACACGATAACCACCTGACTTTTGAAAGTGTGGTGTGAGTCCCTGGGTGTTACGGTTAGCTGTTGCTTCCCGTGCATATTCTGACTGGTGTAGTCGACTAGATGGCTCCAAAAGAAATCTTCCACTTTGATGATTTGGTACTTTGATATGTTGACATCAAATGAAACAGACACAGCGGGGAAAGAAAGAGGACAAGTCAGACAGAGGTAGTGATTGAGGGAGGGGAGAAGAGGGGTGTGCATGAGAGTGGCTGGAAATGTGTGTGTATGTCAAAACTTGGGCTGAGATGGCAAACCTGAGGAGCGTCAAAAATGTCTTGATGCATTTGTGTACGACCAGAGAAAAGAAGGGGGTCTTCTCCTTGGCCACCTAATCCCCAGGCCCAGTCATCCCTTCAGGGCATGCCTCAGATCTGACTCTCTGGCTCTCAGTGCGGACGAGCCAGCTCCGCCAGCAGATTTAATATGCTATGTGTTCCCGCTCCCTTGGCTCCCCTCCACCTCAACCATCATTGTCCCTGAGCGGGACCCCTCGCTCCCTGTTTCAAGGAGCCTGGTAAAGGCACCTTTCAAGCTGGGTGATGTCTGTGGATAAGAGGGGAAGTACGGATGAAGAGGGTATGAGACTTAAGATAGCAAACTGCAATTTTAGATATGTATATTACTCACATTGAGGAATTTAATACACTTCAGGCTTTGCAACCGGGAGTGAAACACTCAGCTCTCATGACACTAAAAATGCAGGCATGCATGCGCATTCTGCTGCACATTCAATCATTCACAAGTTTTTATTTAATTTAATTTAATTTTTCCTGCAGTTTGAAGCAACTTTTTAAAAAAATTAAAAATTAAGAAATAGATAAAAAAAAAAAAAGAAGCTCAGCCCGAGAGTGCAGTTTATTTCCCTTTTCTTTTTCCTTTTGGAAACGTCAGCTGGACCAGAGAGCGGGGTAAAAAAAAATAAAAAATATATATATATATATATATATATATATATGACAGCTTAACATCAAGCCTGTTGTAGGTCATGCTAAATTTAATAGCTGATATGCAGGCCTGTGTGTAAAAGTGCGGTGAGGGGCTGCATTTTTTTTCTCACACACTTAAAGGAAAAAACAGGACAGGTCGCGCCTGCATGGCCTCCGCTCATCCCCCTTTTCTGTTTGCTTTGGCTGTCGTAAAAATGTCTTTAAGTCTGTGGTGTGAAGTATAGCAGCAAGAGCTGAAGTGCCTCGATTTGAGGCCCATCTGCTTGCGTGTAAAGTCGAGCCCCCTAAGCAGACAGTTTCCCCTGGTTCGCAGTTGTTATTGCAGATGTGGTATTGTGTCAACTTTGATGGGAGCCGGTTGTGGCATCCGTGAGGGGGTCTGAGCTTTTTTGTCCAATGCGGTTATTGGGAGACACATAAACTGTCCGCTTGCTGTGAACAATAATCTGTCACTTAGCCCTGCTTCTTGTTTGAAGCCAGGCTACACATTTTTAAAATTTTCTATCTAAATTATCTTAACTGAGCAAGAAACCCCCCCAATATTTTCTAAATCAAGTTTCTGTCTTTACAATGGTAATTAAGTTATGTGTTGTCATGCAATAATGCTCACAATGTGAACCCCATGTGTTTGCACTCCCATGCTGATTGTAGTTTTCTTCCAGTGGGTCCTGGAGTGGAGGTCAAGGAGATGCCTATTGTTTGAATGCCAAATGTAAATCCCAAGGTTAATACCTGAAAGAAGCACAGGCCCAGACATTCTCTATGCTCTCCAAACATGTTTTAGATGGCTACCTCTTCCTTTGCTCTACCCTTTAATTTCCGTCTGCTGTGGTCTTGGAGCAAGCTGGAAAAAAAAAAGGGGGGGGGGTAGACTGCTACGCCATATAAACCCCTTTCGTGTGTTCTTTTCAGTAATGAATGCTAACAGGCCCTGCCTCTAATAATGCCTCGTCTTGAAAAAACAAAAGGGCAACTCTACTATCTGAGCAAATTTTTGCCCCAACCTGAGAGAGTCCTCCTTTGACAGCACAGCATTTGAAGACTAATCGTTTTTTCTCATGCAAAGCACGCTGTTTTAAGAGCCCAGGCCACGGAAAGAGAGGGGGCTGTGTTTTAACAATACTCTGCAGGGAGTGAGGAACAGGGTTCAGGGAAGGGAGGTGGGGCTTGTTTTGTTTTTTTGGAGAGGGTAAGGGGGGATTTCTCTTTCCTTTGCTCCTCAGACAAAGCCCTGTTCCTTTCAGAGTTGCAAGGGGGGTAGGGTGCATGGGCAAGAGGAGGGAGCATCCAAGAGTTTGAGTTCCTTGAAAGAGAGGGACTCGGGCAGCTTTGATGACAGTTTGTCATCATCTTTCCTTTACTTTCCAGGGAAAATCTAGGGTCGGGCTTGCAATGACGGTCCTGGAAAAAAGTGGGCCTGAGAAAATTTATAGACAAACAGAAATATTAACTTGTACACGGGGCCCTAAAACGGCTTTGGCTATTCCTGCCAGGCTGGTGTTTTTATTAAGAGGGGTCGACATGCTTTGGAAATATATCTTATTCATGAAGAAAGCCAGGTTAGACTTCCCAAAGAATTCATTATATTCCCCCAGATGCGGCTTTGCGGGTTGCAGCCATTCCTCGGAGGACGTGGAGCGTGGAGCGCAACATTGTAAAGCCTCCCTCAGTGGGCATGGGAGTGCGAAGGGTTCCATTTGTCAAAGGTGCTAGAGTCTTTTTCCCTCCTCAACACTTTCCCGGCTCAGCCTCAAACTCATTGTCTGAGCAAAGGCAGGACATTAGTCACTGCAACGCCACGGGAGCCTAAGGGGCTAAGGACCGTGCTCTGGAGCCCGGGTTGGACAGAGGGGAGGAAAGAGGGGAGGGAGGAAGGGAGCAACTGAAAAGGTGAGAGAAGGGCAAGAAAAGAGGAGGAAATGTGGGGTAGAGGGAAAGTGAGAAGGAGAGAGAGCATGAGGGCGCAGAGTATGTGTGTGGGAGCGGGAGAAAGACCGTAGAGGGGGTTAGAGGGAGTGGAGTCTGTAGCTCTACCTCAGGGCTCAGTGTGTAAGCCCCTGTCTACCCCCCAAAGCTGCTTTCACAAAGAGATTTACAAGACAGGTCTTCGGTGTGCCTTGCATTATGAGTGAGCGGGTGTGTAAATGTGTAAGTCTTGCAAATAACAGACCTTTCTGCACTTGATTTCCTTTTTGCATCACCTATGCAAGAAAGATATTCGCCCAAATTTACCAATCCAGGCAGGTCAGACCCACAACAGCCCCAGTGGAGCAGTGTGAATAACCTATTCCCCCTAGTGGCAGTCTGCAGGTGTGTGTGCCTTCATGTGTGAATGTATTTCACAGATTCTCACATACAAGGGATCCTGTTAGCTTTTGGAATTATTTATAAAGCCTGGCTTTTGTGTGTGCCCTAAGTCCCTGTCTCCTCCCATTACTGCCTATGACTCTACCTGGGCTTCCTTCAGCCCCCAAATGCTCCCTCAGCCACCCTCCCAGCAGAAGAAACTGAGTTTAGAGTTACATCTAAACCTTTTACTGCTACCAGATTTTTTTTATCTCTGTATATAAACCATCTAAACAGTTTTGTCCTCTTGAAAAATAGTCTAATTTAAGGGGACATAATCAGTGGAGACAGATACAGTTTTAAAGAGACACAAAGTTACACAGACCTATCCCATATGGCCCTGATTACCCTGTAATCCAGAAAAGTTCTTTTTTCCCCCTCCCTTTTCTTCCACGGAAGGAGCGGTGGTGAAGGTTTTTGTGTGTTTTAGATGGTTTATGTTAATGTTTGTCTTTTATTGAAACAGGCTGGAATGTAATTATAGTCCTTCTTGCTACATATGAGCACTGAACTGCTCCACTTTCCCATCTCCCTCTGGCATAGAGATCAATGCAAACCAGCTAACGCAGGATAATAAGCCATTAGTACACACATTGTTGGAAAGATTTACATACATCGACCGGCGAACTGATAAACTAGGTTCTGTATCCTAGAGGTAAGAATTATTGTGCGTGTGAGTGATTATCTGAGTGAACGCAGAGTTAAGAGCATGTGTGTGTGAAGCATTGCTGGGTGATCTCTTCCCTGTGACGGCCAGTCCTGTGTGATAGGTGCCAGATTGCGGTGCTGCGAGCCAGGTTGTCTCTGCTTGTCAGTAGAGCAAGGTGGAGGAGGGGAGATGTGAGGATGATTACAGTACACTGTTCCTCTGATCTGATTCATCACTAACTGTCTCTCCTGCAAAGGGTGAACTTATTATCCCTGTCTCAACTTCCACCGTGGAGCCAGCTGCTCTCCATGCTTCCCAATTAACCCCAGGCACCCATCAAACGCTTCAATTAAGGCCTCCTCCTCCTCCTCATGAGTTTATTTGCCGGCCGGCTCTGGTTGAGATGGCATGCAGAGGTGAGTGAGTGAGTCGGCAAGTGTTGAGTGTGTTTGCTTAGCAGTGGTGTCACAGCTCCCAGATTTATTTGAGGTGCGGTTGTTAACAGCTGCAACAAGTAAATACACCCAGATGTTTGGCTTCCTAACAATCACGTCGGCAGGCCTTTGGGGTGGGGGGCTGTCTGTCTAATGACAGCTCCTCACGTTGGGGATTTTCAGGGGCCATTTTGTAGTTCTTTAGAGTTTATGAGGAAGTTTTTCCAGAAAGCCAACGCCGTTAGGTTCACCGGCGTCTCATTCCTGTGTTGTGTAGTGTGATATTGTCTTGAGTTGTGAGTCTTTTCCAAATTCCAGCCTTTTAAAAACCATTCAAAATATTCTGTGTTTTTGAAGCGGTGGTTTCTGATGAGCAACAGTGTGCGTGTGTGCATCTATGTGTAGGAGTGTTGCTGTAGGTGGGATACAGGTTTGGCAGCACTTCTAAGTCCTCTGAGACTGCTTGCGTGTGTGTGTGTACGTGAAGCTTACGAGCCCGTGCAGAGGGATGGGGGGGCTGAGTGGCTGATATGAAAGTGAAGGGAGAGAGTTGTCTCCCTACTCCGCCGTGGGGAGAGCCGTCAGGGAGCTGGAAGTCTCTGGGACTCCCTCTGAGCTCCTGCTGTCTTTGATCTCACTCTTCTGCCGCACTATACTCCATACTACTCCATTGAACACACTCACCTTCTGTCAATCCTGCAACACAGGCTCATACTTCACACAGTGAGACTCTTTGCTTGTACTCTCCAGCTACCGACCAGCGCAAGGTTCAGCACACCTATACACAGTGTTTAAAGCTCTTCCTGAACAACTTAGAGATTATCCCTGATTGCTTATAGCACCCATTAGCAGGTTTTGTTGTCAGAGTCCAAGATGATGTTTCAAACACTCTTTTCTGATATAAATTTCAAAATGTAGAGTTTAATCTAATATAAAACAGAAAACAGCTGTCAACATCTGAGCAGCTGGAAACAGGTTTGGCATTTTTCCTTGACAAGAAAGTTTAATTACCTCTGAAATAATCAGTTATTTGTGTCTTGTTGGTTTAAGACTAGCTTTGTGATCACGTTAAGCACTCTATGTGAGTGTCCTCCCTGTCCTCCTGTCCGTCACTGATATATTGCATTAAGGTGCTGACACTATGACCTTAGTTTAGATATTTTTTGTGCCATCTGATGGCAGATGAGGAGAATGGGGTGGATACAAAATCATCCATTTCTGCATCTGTGGAATGTGTGACCCAGCACTACCCTTTTGGATCTGTTCCCATTCACACAGGAAGTCTAGCATTAAAGCAATGCTCTTCATTTTTTCTCCTCCCCCCATCCAGCCTTCTTTTTTCCCCTGCATTCCTTTGACTGGCTGTGGCACATTTCAGGACAGCTTTATTCAGCATTCCTTTACATCCCGATTTGTTTGCCCTCCCTCCTCATTTTGTCACGTCTTCCTCCGTTTAGGTCTGGTTTTATCATGCAAGAGACAAACACCAAGACAACTTCATCTCATCCAATTTTCACCCCTTTAATTCAGTTTAAATGGCATGGCTGCAAGACCCGGGTCGGGAATTAATAAGAACCAATAAAGCTCACCGCTGGGGCATCGAGGCCAGTCTTTAAGTAAACATTATGACTTCTTGAGGGGGGATTCAGGGGCAGTACTTGATGAATTGTGGCGGAGCTTGGGAAGGGCTAATTTCTCACTTAGCCGTCCTGATGGGGCTAGCTAATAGGCCTTGCTTTGCCTGGCTGATTGTCTGCTGGCTTTATTATTGTGCATTATCGCGCTGCCCCCTGGCTGTTTTTAGTGTTCGACCCCGGAGACGCCGGAGCTCGTCATTAATCACAAAGCGGCACTGACTCATTCCGCTTCAACATTTATTCCAGTGACACAGTGGAATGAAGGAAAGGAAAGGGAGATAGAGACCAATATTGCAAGTTGCGAGAGTGTGCATAAAATACACAAGAAGCATGACTGAACTGAGGAAAAAGTGGGCAGGACAGTTTCACAATAACTCTGTAACCTGTAGCTGTATTTGTGGGTTGTGTTCAGCAGCTCAGTTACCTCAAACAGCTCTGCTCTTTGTTATTTACTTCAGTCTAAGTTGCAGAGGATAAGAGGAGTGTATTCTTCTGTCTCCTGGGCGAAGCAGGAGACCTTTTGTCAAAGCCATACCTGCCGCCACTACATTTACACACGCCCATCCATCTGCTTGATCCTCCTCTGAGTGCACGTGTGAGGAAGAAGCAGAGAGAGATATGTGCGCACATGTGCTTATGAGTGTGAGGTTTTCATCACAACAGGAATGTTTCTTCCTTCACTCATCCCTTCCCTCGGGTCCCCACTTATTTATCTTCTTCACACGGTGATTGGACTTGCTGGCAGAAAGGCATATAGAGCAGCTGATGCATCTACTCCTATACGCGCTGTGCAGTTCACACACACACACACACACACACACACACAGAAATGGTACCTTCAAGCAACGCAGCTACAGTATAACACATGCTCTTTTGCTGTGAGAGCATGGCAAAGGATGTTTTTGTCATGCTCTAGCTGTGGCATCGTGCAAAGCGCCTTCGAAAACTTTGCATGAGGAACGCCTCCACAAGCACACAACTGTTTTCCCTGAAGTTGAGAGGCCCCCTGACAGGATACAGATCCCATTCTCCTGTGCTTTATAGCATCTGCCATGTGCAGGGGCTACTTGAATGGAAAACCTAACTAAAACTGGCTGCTGCAGTAGGCAGTAATTATGCTAGGAAGTGAATCTGAAGTCATTCAAGTCTATTAGGAAAACTTTTGAAAGTTCAAGGAGCACAGAAAACTTTAGCCAGGAGTGATCAGTGTTATATGTTGCTGAAGTAATAGGTTGCTCTGGTCTTTAGTAAGTAGCTGAATAAACATATTTTACTTCTGAAGAATAAGGAGAAGCGTCTGTTAAAAAAAAGGCTCTACATTTAAGAATGGGAAGAGAAGTGGGAGCAGGGGAAACCAATACGGCATAACTGGGCCACTGCAGCCACTAAGCTGCCTGCATTATCCATTGTCTTAAGTTGTCACAGCTCCACTTGCAGCAGAACAAGTGGCTCATGAACAAATGCAAAGTCAAAATATATAAACAAACAAACTAATAAGCAAAGGGCTGTGGGGAAAAGGAGCAAGACTTCTATTGTAACGCTTGCTTTATTTGCCCCTTATCTACTGGGTAGGGAATGCAAAAGAGGCAGCGTGTAAGCATTATGATTACATCGTGTGGGTTTGTTACACGGGAATGTAAGATGCACTCAGCTCATTCTGCTATGTAACACACAGGGTCCCTCACCAGCCCTCCAAAGCATCTGAAGTGGAGAGGTCTGAGGGACCAAGACGCATGCAAGGATAATCTTATTAGCTGCGCTGAAAGCTACTCATGAACTCTGTTGTTGTGCTGTTTGTCCTTGAAAAAAATAATAAAAAGGAATCTTCATCTGAGCAGCTTTCCATTTTTAAATTTTGTGTACTGCGCTTGTCGTGTAGCAGCTTAAGCCAGCTAATGAAGTCTGATAAGATAATGTACTTTTTAAAATTAAAACACACACGAACATGTCTGTAAACCTTCAGTGTTCGAAATCATATAATGTAATTGTACATAAGTTTTCTATGCAACATTCATAAGATGATTTAATGGTTCATCATTGAAAATCAATATTTAGCTTGATGTAACTAACAATCTAAACAGCTCAGTAATGTCTTCTTACACAAAAAGTTGAGTGGCCTTCTACTGAACCGGTCTGCACGTGCATATCTGACTGTTGATATGTAAGTGTGAGTGTGTTTGTGTGTGCGGCAGGGTGTGACTAATTCCTGCTAAATGGCCTTTACTGGAGGGGTTGGTCCCCTTCAGCAGTAGGCCAGTGCCATCTGGGCACTATGTGATGTTTTACTGCTGAATGGGAACCAAAAACCACCAAATCCCAGATCTCTTTTAGGGCAAGCCATAAGTGTCATCTTGAATGCAACATGGAAACCAAAATGTATGTGGTTTCCTCAAAAAGCTGAGTGTTTTTTTTTTCTAAGCACAAAAACTTCCACTATCTCCTTTAGAAGATTCATCTCCTCCAATCTGACTTTACCCCATTGCAAACACATGCATAGCAAGCACGTTCAGTTTTTTTGCTCGATTTTGCTAATCTTGCTGAAGGGCTTAGACTCTTCCTCCTCCTCCTCCTCCTCTTTCGCCCCTCAGTGTTTTAGTTATTCCAGCTGTGAAAAAGCCCTTAATATTGTTGGCATAGCTGCGAAATGTGCAAAAAATACCCATTGGACACACAGGGAAACATGTGCAGGCATGCAGGGGCACAGTGAGGTGCACGCAGATGCATGCATGCATGCATAAACACACACACATACAGAAACACACTTGCGCTCCTCCTTTTCTCCATTCATTTTCTCCCTTATCCCACATTTGCTCACAATCTTCCCTCAATCGTCTACATCTCCCATCTCTCCCCTCCCCTCTAACTCGCTGTGCTGCGGTGCGTTTGTGCAGCCTTGATAAGCCTAAGATAGCAGATCTCGGTGGTCGCTGATGTAATGATGATGAATGCTGCGGTGCTGCCAGTCTTCCCCTCAGGGGGCCCTCAACACTGAACAGTCGCCCTAATGAAATGAACACAAATACTGTACCCTGTCTGTGAGGTTGGGGGTTGCCAAATCTAAGAAGACACTTCAAGAGTTTATATATAAATGTCTGTCAGTCTGTCAGTTTCTGACTGTGTGTGTGCAAAAAATTAAGCTTGTAAAGACGCAGCATTTGAATAACAAAAAGCAGTGATTTTTTTTATACCATTAGTACTTGTTTAAGCTTGCATGAAGAAAAACAGATTTCTTTCTTCTTTCAAAGGCAAAAGTTTAGTTTTGTGTTTCACTTTGATGTGTACAATTTGTAGATGACTTTCAACTCAGTGCCTTTGTCACCAGGCGTATAATTTATGTTAAATTGATTTGCTTAATGTGCTTATAAAATAAGATTTTTTTTTTTTTGAGGGAACAGTCTGAATTGTGCTGTTTAATCGCCTGCCTTTTCTGTGTGGAAGGATTACAGTTGAAGACAAATAAAGATGCTTTTTCTCTTCTTTAATTGGGTGTAGGACAGACGTTTCATGGAGACAGCATTAATATAAAATTAACAGTTATTCTGGCAACAGGATTCACTGCCTTCTTGTGCCTGTGCCAGGCCTCAATGACACATACAGATAGTTTTGTCGGTGCTGCCTCATGTAAATGGAAATGGCTCGTGTGTAGTGTTTGATCTTAGAGGTGAGGGGTGAAAGGGGCAAATGAAAATGGCATGTAGCTCAAAGTTCTTCTGTAAGGATTTAAAGTCAACTAATGGCAACACAGATGGAAGACTCTTTGTGTTGGTGAATTTTGGCATGCATTTTAGAGATTTGGAAAGGACAAAAATGAACAACATGCAAAAGTAGAGACGGGAACATCTGCAGGATTGGGTGTAGGTGCAGGTCAGAGGGATTATGGGTGAAAAGGTCCTGCTTTTAATTACTGCTTTGGAACTGTGGCCTGCCTTGTGGAACACAAAAGGCCCGTCAGACACGCTTCAGTGGCTTGGACTTGTGAATGTTTGCCCGACCAGTGGAATGCTCTGCTTTCTCCTCGCCCCCCCTTGAATTTAAGCCTCAATCCTGACCCTCATATTTAAAGCAGTTTAGGCTGATTTTTTTTTTCTCTGGCCTGACTCACCTAGGGGGGATAAGAAGACATTGCTCTGTATGGCTTCTCTTGTCATTCCTTCCTTCTTCCCTGCCTTTTCTTAAATACAGACATTACGTTGAGGTAATGACATTTTCAAACAGGAATAATTTTTTTTAAATTATGTTAGATTTTTTTGATGAAGGAGTGAATGAATGGCTCAGCAGATCAGTCATCACCACAGGCGCTTACAAACTGACGTTTAACTCACCTTTATGGCAGAAACGAACGGAAATGAAAGCATTCCCTCTATCAAACACATGCAGGAGTGATTTCAGATTACATCTCTGCACGTGAAACAAAAATGTCTTTGGTTGGGTATGACGGCTACACATGTATTCATGTGAGAGTGATTAAAGGACAAGCTCTTGTTTAATTCTGTTTTGATTGGTAGGGGTGTAATTGCATTGTGTTTTTTTCCCTCTTTTTTCTCTCCCCCCCTTTTTTTTGTAGGCCAGCAATTGCTTACAGATGTTGTTGTCGGGTCAGAATGGATGACAGACTGTGGTTTTTCAGGGGGTTGGGAAAAAAACAAACAAAGCGCACAGTGTTTGTCTGAAGTTTACCCCTCAACACTTCCCCCTTGCCTTCCTTCCTTGGGGAGTTGGTTAAAACTCAGCCCCCCTCCATCTTCCAGTCTCAGCAGCACTACTCTTTTTACATTCTAGCTGACTTTACTGCCTTTGTATCTGTGCATGTTTATAGAGTGGAAGGCAATTAAATAGTACAGCTGGGTAATTAGCTGGTATTATTGTAAAGAAAATGTTTGTCAGACTAAATATTTCCACTCATTATCCATGAATTATGGCGTCTAAGTAAAGACTTTGTATTGGACCAAATGAAGTAGTCCTGTACTTTGTGTAAATAGGCGGTTGTGGTGTATCACCATCCGTAATCAGAGGACCTCTATGACCTAGATAGAGTTGAGCTCGGAGATAGACGGCCTCGGAGGTGCTGAACTGAGCATCATGTCTGCTAGACTGTTGGCTGAACCCCTTCTAAACCCACAGACAGCATTAACTTGAACCACTTTTATTCTTTGAAAGAAAAAATTGCCCGGCACCATGATATTCCCAAAAGGGCCTTCAAACAACCCTTGTTTTTTCAGGACTGTGAATGTTTCTTTCTCTTTCTGTGGTATCCCCTTAAGGTTTCTCCTTTCTCTCTGGAAACACTGCTAGAGTGGGATTATCAGTATATCCACAAGCTGACTTTACGCCTATTCTGAGATATAAAACCTTGTCAGGATGTCCTGCCTTGCTTTTGTTATTGAGCTGTTGTTTTTTTCTTGTGTTTTTATTTTGACAAGAAGCCAGAAGTTTAGTTGAAAATAAGATAAGCTAAGTTTTGGTTTTGGATATTCAACCACAGTTAGTTCAGAAGGAGATTCGCACCCCTGACAAGCAGATCAGAGCCCAGCAGGTTTAAGTTAAAATAAATCAGGGTGAGCCGGTGGATTGACCCGTGCTCTGCTCTGGGCATCATAAAAAAAGGGAGGATTGGATCTGAAGTTTTTCCTCACAAGGTTCAGAGTGTTAAGAGTATAACTTACTTAACCTAAGAGTATATCAAGCAATAATGTAATAATGTTAAACAGTTAAAACTTTTAATTTTTTTAGTGAATGAGGGAGGGCTTCAGATTCATTTGAAAGTGAAATAAACTGTAAATTACACCTTTCTTTTTTGGAGCTGCCTGGTAATTTAACTTGGCTAACAACCCAACTTATGTTAGTAGTTACCTTTATGTCCTCAAATTGGAGACAAAATGGTGTAAAGTTGTGAGAAAAGCTAAAAATACTCACGTGAAAACGACTAGCTAGTCACTTGTGAGTTAATGACAGAATGAAAATATCTGGCTGGAAAATAAGAGATGTGCATTTTTTGTGGGTGGCCAATGTATAATCAGCTTCTTGGATCTTAAAGGATTAATCAACACGGGGATATAGTGATCTGCAACTAAGGAGAATCTATGATGAGCCAAAAGTGTGTGTGCTTCAATAGTTTATGTTTTAGACACATTAAAGAAGAAAAAAAGCAATTTCTAATTCATCTTGTGCTCTTTACCTCATTGCAATAATCTGCTTCTTCTCCTACAAGTTATCCCGTCTCCATGAGGTCTTGAGGAATGAACAAACGCTATGGAAACCCAGTCCCAGGCCAGTTCAGCAGCTGAGAAGAAGAAGAGGGTGGAGACCATCGTGGCTACGAAGGGCTCATCAGCACGCAGTGACATCAGTGAGAAGGCAGTGGCCTCCAGCACCACCTCAAACGGTATGTGTTGCCTCTAACTGCATGATGAATCACAGTGGTTCATGTTTGGTCTATTTGTTAGCTCACTGGTTGAGTAAAGTAAATCAGTGCGGTCACTACAAGGCAAATAACTCTTGTGCCTTCAGCCTTTGCTGAAATTATTTAAGTATTAAATTTTTTTTTATTTTAATTATGATTATAAAGTAAATTTTAATTAACTGGTTTGGAGTGAATAGTCATGAATATGTTCCGCATGGCCATGATAAACAAATGAGAATAAGCAGAAAAAGAAAAAAAAGAAAGGAGAGATGAATGAAACCTGTTGCATTGGCCATTTACAAGAAAAAAAATGTGTTTTCCCTTTTGAGAACTGTTAGCTGTGTTGGTTCTTTTCAAGAAATGTTTTCCATCATAATTTTGTCCAATGTTCATAAGGAAATTGACACAAGACAACTTTTGCAGAACGAATTCAGTCTTTCCTTATCCATCATTTACTAAAGCTTTGCAGATATCCCATCCTTTGCAAGTTTACGATCCAGATTTGGCTTCAACATGTTACCAACCATCACTCAACATATTTGAGCACTAGGGCCACTGATTTAATGGAGGCTCAAGGAGTTTTTTTTGTGCCTGTGTTCTCATTATGTAATGATGACCAACTCACAAAGACACGATTATAAGATTTAGGCATGAACAGATTCTCACACATAACTATTTCCTTTTCTTCTGTTCTCATGGTTCACCATGGTTCTCACTCCCTGGTAGCAACTTGGCATGTTTACAGAGAAACGTCTTCAACACATGCTATTAAAAGTGGCACGGAGCTTGCAGTTCAGTAAGCTTGTCGTCATACAGCCTTTCATTCTCAATTCCATGGCTGGAATATGAAATTTTTGATGGCAAATTTTTCATACTAGAAAGCCTTGGAGCATCAAGCTAAAGTCATAACAAAACCAGAGTTGAGATCACCACAGACTAAGCTGCAGCTGTGCTCATTAGCTTTGAGAGGATTTGGAAGGTTTTGGATTTGGAGACTTGGCTCTAAAAGCTGGAGCTGGTGGCTTGATAAAGTGTTTTCTGACTCTGCTGATGTCAGATGCCGTCATCCCAAGTGTGAATGGGAAACAAACAGTCCAGGAAAGAGTAAATAATTTGCTGTGACTTGGTCTCCATATGGGAGTTATCACAGGAAGTAGGAAAGGCAATACATCCTGAAGCATCTTGGGAACACTCTCACTCTTACTCATTCCCAGATGGCCAGAGCTGTTTTATTCATTAAAGAGGCAGCAAGGAAGAAAAGTTAGTTGTGGAAAAAACATGGATGTAATTTGGCTCAATGATTGTGGATTTTTCTTAGTAATGTCCTGGTAATTATGGCTCTGAACAGCACAAGGTTTGTCTTAAGAACTTTGCCATATCAGAGAACAATATTGCACTCCCTACAATCTACAGTAGTCTCATAATGCAATTGACGAAGGGAAGGATGATATTCATCTGCAGAGAAAAAGGTCCTTTTAGATCTTAATCTGTGTCGTGGAATCATAAGATTGCTTACACATTCTTTGTGTGGTTATAATTACGCCACATTCCCAATTCGCCCCCAACTCATAACCTCTTATCAGGTGTAACCCTACACTTGCCTCAACTTTAACCTTCGAAGCCCCTGCCCCGCTGCCTCCATCCAAACAAAAGGTAATTGTGAGCAGCTGTGGAACCCCAGCGACAGGCTCTTCTTAGCAAAAAATTTTCCCCCGTCAAGCCGAGTAGCCCTGATCTTAGCAAAGCGGAAACCCCCACGATGTGCCGTGCAAAACTGTGCTACAATAAGTTGCGAAAAGTGGCAAATAATTTGAAAAGGGCAGGTGGAATGGTGGATGTTATTCCTGGTGTTTCTAAACTAATCAAAATTTGGGATCAGCTTACAAGCAGGTATTGATCTGATCAGTTTCATTGTAGCACTACAAGGACAATTGTCACCTTGTTGATCCCTAAGTTAGTTTTATCGAAGTTGAGTAATAATGGAGTCCTAGTATAGAGCCCACATGGTTGGTTAAATGGTGGCTTCATCCCTTGTGCCATTCATCTCGCTGCCCTGCCCCCCTCCCTTTGCAGTGACAACTCAAAAGAGCCGACCGAGCTACAACAATGCTGTGATTGGTGCTCTTTAGGAGGGTTTTTTGGGTAGGGGGTAGGGGTGGGGGTGCTGGAGGGAGGGGGGGGGTTGGGGTGGCTGCTTTCCTCTACAATCCTCATCATTTGCCAGGCAGGTGGACCACAAAGTCCCCTGATTCTTTTGTTGAGTTCTGCAATAAAAAAAGATGTCCATGCTCCTTAGCTGAATAAATCCTGTCGCCATGGGATAATTTGCTAGTTAAAGGAAAGATATTTTTTTTAAAAATGGTGGAACTTGGAGGAGTTAAAGTTTCGATAGTTGGAGGAACAAGTAAAAAGTGGAGGAAATAAACTGAACTTAGTTTAGAAAACCATTAGGGGGTGTTGTAAAACATGTGATCAAGGACACATTTAGGACCTTTTTATGATTATAGGCCAATAGGAAGAGTCTCTGAGGTAAACAAGCTAAAGAGCAACAAATGTTTGGCCTTACCAGAGAAATCCCTGCACACACGGGTACTGTGGCTAATGTGTTTAAAGGAGAAAAAGACAACTTGAATACGCTGAAAAAAATGACTCTTCTCATGAGCAAAGAAGGAAGAGAGATACATTGAGGGGAGGGGGGAGATAGAGGAAGAGTAAAAGGCCACCTTCTTTTTAGGCAGCCATTTAAATGATCAACAGTAAATAGAGGGGAATGTCATCTGACAGAAATAAAGTTCCCGTTAACAGCAGGGATGGAAAGTAATTTACAGATACGCTGTCCCCGCCATCTTTGTGCCTCCCAGATAAGGTTTCATTTCAGAAACGGATAGGAGACATTTTCACTTACGGGCCCCCATTCTGGGACACCTGTGATAACAGCTTGTGGACCCCTAATTGAAAATGGGTTTCAAAATGGATTTTCACTTTTCTTCCACCCTCCCTCCCCTCCTCTTTCTCATGACTAACCCCCCCACCCCTCAATCCCTCCATCCCCACCAACACCCAGCTACATCCCTCCTTTTTTTCTTTTTTCCTCGGCGCTCCCTTGTCATTGGCAATATTGGAAGGACAGGGAGGGAGAGAGGAGGAAGGCTTGGGAGGGGGGAAATGGAGCGTTGGGAGCGGATCATCCCTCAGCCCGTGTCACAGCTATGACAGCCGCATGATCCGTCTTATTAATGAAATCATTGATCACTTGATGGGGCTCATAATCAACTGTTTCTCCACTCTGTCCTGCCCCATCTCCTCCTCCCTCCTCACGCTGCCACCTCATGCTTTCCACTTTTTATTCCCTACCTCCCCCCACCCTTTCCACCCTAAAAGACGATTAACCGTACAAGTTTAGAAAAAAGATTAATAAATACATAAATTAATAAGAACACCCAAACAGAGCCTGACAAAAAAATTAAAATAAATAAAATAATAATGCTGAGGGCATCTGATTGGAGTTGCAAAATGTCAAGATTGTATCTTCTGTTTTAAAATGCCATTTTTTTTTGACAGGAAACAAGCCTTTTGTTATTTTAAGAAATTTGCTTGTGGGTCACAACTGCTACAGGGTGATCTGTGTCATCTGTATTTGTGTTGTATTTATTTTATGGGGAGCAGAGAGGGAAGCAAGGGCCCCTTCATGTTACCCTGCTCTGCCTGTTGGAGCTAATGAGAGAGAACTGATGGAGGGATAAGGGACCTCTTGGGAGCTCTGGCTGGCCTGTGGGTCAAACAGTACAATAGAGGAGGCGTTATAGAGCCTGACACACAACCCAGCACAGGAAAACTGCCTTTAGTGTCAAAAGACCTTTGTGTGTTGTATAAGTAATACATATGCTGAAAAAATGCTGAAAAACTTTTTTATTTAGGAAGAAATACATAGAAGAGGATAAAAATTGAACTGCAATGTAACTGCTTTTTGTGGTAGTACATTTTATCTACTATAGCTACCTGTAGATTAGAGTTTGTAAAGTCACCATGTGCACATGCAGCCTTCACTGTTGAGCCCTAGCCATTTCATGGACCTCTGCACTGAAGGCAATTTCCTGCAGCAGCAGGGGGACAGACTTTGGCAGAGCCACCTCACAGAGGCCTGAGGCGCAGGATTAGCTTAGCCTTGCTGCTGCTCAGGACAGAGGGGTAACCTCAGCTGCCCAGCCCCACTTCAGCCCTGCCTGGCCTCTCTTGTCTGGCACACTTCCTTCTGCCGGGGCCCCGCTGCTTCCTTGCCGCTGGAAGATGCGCATAAACCACCGCCTAAAGACTTGTGCAGACTGTGGAGATGCATTCAGTGCTTAGGTGTAGTGGAATTGCATTTTCTGCTGTTCTTAGTCCGCACTCATCCTAGTTGTTGTAGCACATGCTACGGCTTTAGAACTGATGAAAGCCCAGATATAAAAAGAGTATTCCTCTTTTTACAATGCAAGTGTGTTTAGGGGTTTTGGACATACCCTTTTTTTTTTTTTCTTTTTTTTTAACTAATTGTAGTGCTTGACAAATGCAAAGATTTGGGAACATAGCACTATAGTAATTTCTGGCCAGGCAAAGGGCATGAGTAGCTGGTCTGTGGATGACTTCCCAAAAAAGAAACAGATTAAGTTGGTTTATTGTAGCCACTTATAAACCACTGTTGCTACATTCCCAGGTCAGAGTTCTATAGTAAGCCAAAACTCATGTTTTAGTAATTTCAAGTTGACTTCTCAGTGATAGGTTTTTAACTTTTAACATGTTGTGAGCGTTCATGCTTACCATTACAATGGTTCCTTAAAGAAACCTGAGGTCATTTTCACTGACACGCTGGGAACCACAAAAGACTGAAAATGAGGGGTCATGCAGGTCAGAAGCAATGACCGGCTTCTTAACAGCAAATCAGCTTGAGCTGAGATGGAGCATCAGAGAGCAACTACTGATCTCTCCCTGGTAAATCTGCTGCTTTGCCGGATCTAGCACCCTCAAGGAGAGAGACGCTTAGGGCTGACCAGAGGCTCCATAAACTCATAAACCAATAAAGTAAGGAAACAGTAGTTGATTATTCTACCATTCTGTCCATTTGTCGAGCATCAGTGGCCTCCCTCCTGCTTGGAGGGTCCTGACCCTGCCAGGAGGATTTATTGTGGTTGTGTTCTTCTCTGCATCCTCTGTTTTGTTCATTCATCATCACCTCCTTACCACTAGTGTTTTGTTTTCCTGAATGAACTTAGAGGATAAAGAAGCAACTAGTGGCCATGGCATTAAAGTTGGATTTCGTAAAAATAAATTACGGTTCATGAAGAAGGACAGCGCTTGACTAAACCTTGGAATTGTGTATAGAAGATAATTTTCTGCTTTTTGTTAGTTGTCTCATTAACATACAAATGTGTTGACATATAGAAAGAAAGCCTGAGTGAATTTTGTTCTACATTTAAATAAAAAAACAAAACAAAGACTACAATGAAAAGACTCAAGTTCATATGCAGCCTGCTTTAAAAAACAATTTCAAGATTACAGCTCCTAAAAATAAATTAGATTTCATAATATCCAATCCCATATTGGTCACATCACACAAATTCATTTAAGCCTTGTGTATGTCCAACTAAGAGTCTCTTTCACTACGCAACCAGCACCAAGTTTTTCACATTTTGGAATGAGAGCTGCAGCCAAGCTACAAGCTACCAGTTCTCTGTTTGTGTAGCTGTAACACTGGCATCATTCTCCTCGTGAAAAAGACTCTTTTCTAGTGCTGTGGAACTTTGCCAAGCTTACAAGTGCCCCTTCATATTTAATGCAAAGCTCTTCATCGCGCACACACATTATTACCCAGGCACAATTTACATTTCCCTTAGATCTGGTCCTTTACATTCACAGTTGCCAAATAATGCAGTTACCTCCCTGATGTAAATGCAATCCTCTCTGTCTATCTGCTAGCAAAGCTACGCGAGCACTACACATCTGTAGGATGGGCTACCCTTAGCTTGTATGCAGCTTCTTGCCAAGGAGTAGGAGACATATACAATTGCTGCAAGTGCATTTTTTTGTGACAATAAAAAAATCAAAGAAAGGTGGTGAAATTTTAATGTTCATTAATTTTTATGAAAAATTTTTAAAAGCTAATAATTTAAACATTGCTTGTTGTAGTAATTTGAGTGACTAACAAATAGAGATAATTCTGCAGGACATCAGTCCGATATAAAAATCACAAAGTCTTCCTTGAAAAGCCGAAATCCAGTGAAATCACCTAAGCATTGTGAATTAAATATGCATCTTATGTCTGAAGCAGGCTGTATGTTTCAAGCTAAACTCACTGGATTAAATTGGGACATGTTTTCATATTTGAAAGAGCAAAAGGCCCTATATGCCCTAATCTCTCTCCCCTGACCTGCACCCTCCCCTCCTGGGCCTTGACTCTCACCCTCTCCCTGCTCCCCCTTCCCTTTTGCTGCCAACTTTCCCCCTCGCAGTGTGAAAGAGGAGCTAGGATCAAAGGCCATAAACCACGGCAGTGATTTCTGGTGATTGATTAGAAGCAGAGGTTGAGAAGCAGCAACTCTCTCCCCTCTGTTCTTCCCACCCTCTGGTGCTGTGCACGTATCCTCCCAGGGCTCTCGTAAATAGCTCAGGCTTTAAGTGTGAAAAGAGTTGCCACGATTGGCAGACAGATCCCAGAAACACATCCATGCCGAAGCGGCTTGGCTAGTTTTTTTCTGCTTCTTCTTTTTGTATGTCAGAAGGTGGTGGTGGTGGTGGGGGGTTTCAGTTGATAAGAACCATTTGTTGTCTTGCATGGATCTGGGGAGGGACAGTGTAATCCCCTTGCCCTGGTCTGTGTGCAGAGCTGGAGGAAAAGAGCAGGGGAGAGGTGGAGGAATTGATTTTCAGAGGGAGGGCATGCGGAGAATTGAACTCAGATGTGTAGCAGAGACGGGGTTTGAGAGAAACATTCTACTTGCGGGGAAACAAATGTCTGTTGCTTACAGCAGAGGGGCAGTGCAATTTGAACTTGTGCAAGTCCTTCTAATGTTAATCAATTGCATAGTTGTCTTTCACTATTCTCCCCCCCCCCTGCCTCCTCCTCCTCTTTCCTCTAGCACAACTCAGCCCAGAGGCCTCTTGACAGGCAAGGGTTCTGTAAAGGCATTTTAATAGGCCCTGGCCACTCAGTGGCATTGAGATTAATACTTGAACCAAATCTCCAACATGCAAGCTTCTGCACAACCACACTTGCACCTCTCTCAATCTTTGCTACCCTCGCTGATCTCACCTGGAGCTGGAGTCTAATGATGTTCAGAGTGTGGGCCTTGCAGCGACAGCTCTAGTCCCGGGGAGATGTGTCTCATGTCAGACTTTGCGCCAGACAGACTCCAACAAGGAAAGAGGGGGTGGTGACGAGGTGGGGTAGGGTGGGTGTTCTTCATCGCAGCTGGAGCAGAGCCAGAACTAAAAGTGCAATTCTCCAATGGTTTTGTTTTTCCTCTGTGGTATTTACAAAGTGATTGAGCACATTTTTGAGTGTCATGGAGTATCTCATTACGCTCTTAAAAGCTTTTTATCCATCCAAATGCTGTAAGATATGTACACACACACATTGCAGACTGTGGACAGTCATGCATGCATGCTGACGCTCTCATTTTTTCTCACTTTCCTCAGTGGCACCAAACTGTACTTGCACACTTTGTGCAGCTGCAGGATGGGTTGGCGTTATTAACTGTTCGGCAACCTCATGACTTCATCTTCGATGCTGTCAGAGGCAACCCACATTATGTCTCTGCTCGGCTCAATGGGCTCTTTGTTCTGGCTTGGCTCTGGAGCAGCTCAACATGGAGCTGCGTGAGTCCAACAGTCCCAATGTGGCTCAAGGGTGAGGGTGAGGTATGGATGTAGGGAGGTAGTGGATGGGGAAGGGAATTTGCAGGAGACGGATAATGCGAGATAGAGCGAGATTGAGGAGATTTGGGAAAGACATGGGAACTAGGAGAAAACCTAAGAATGAAAGGAGCAAGTGGGATTTGTGAGAAATTAACAGGAAGAAAGTGAGAATAAGTTGCTGGTAGTGGAATGTAGAGAGGTAAAGTAAGCAGAAAGGATACAGAGGGACGAGAATGCAAACGGCAAATCCCAAACCAGCACTCAGTTCTTTTAGAATGAATTTTAAACCATTTTTACCGTCCATCACTCTGTTTCAGAAGAAAATCAGATCACAAAGACTTCAAGACAACTGAGCTTCAGAGGCTAGCCTTGTGCCGAATGTGGGATTAATGAAAAAATAAGGCAGAGATTAGAGAGGAAGGCGAGAGTAGAGCTGGAGAGGTGGATTCCACAGGCGGGGGTGACAGAAGAGGTCAAACATGAGGGGAACCTATTGCCAGGAGGGGACAGCAACAGGAGGGAAGTGTTGAAGCAGGAGGTATGATGAGTAACAGACAGGGATGAAAAGGTTAGGAAAATGAACATTAAGAAGAAAGGCTGCATTATATTTTGTCACAAAGGAATGTAACCCATGTATGGAAAGTTGAAGCACACTTTTGCATGTTTTTATAAAGCATTGGGGAAATTAACACTTTATCCTCTGTACTT
>JBAMHW010000020.1:8688018-8698105 GCA_037177495.1 Rhadinocentrus ornatus | reverse complement strand
ATGTATGGAAAGTTGAAGCACACTTTTGCATGTTTTTATAAAGCATTGGGGAAATTAACACTTTATCCTCTGTACTTGCTACAGATATACTTTAAAAAGGTTTTCCTGTTCTGATTTCAACAACATTCATAAAAATAAAAGACTACCCTATAATAAATGTTTCATGCTTTTTAAATATTAAAACTTTGGCCTCGAGAGGCCATGTTTTCTCTGTTAGTACTGTATGATTAATTACTCTAAATATGATTGTGTCTGTGAGTCAGCTACTGTTTTAGAGGCCAGTGAGAATTTAGAATCATAACAAACTCATGTTGCTAAAAATCCCGGCTTGGTTGGTTCACAGAAAATTTACTCTGCAAAGCAAAACTTAGCACTTCTGCTCCCAGCACAGAGGGACCTACAAGTTGTATTTGCTCAAATGTTTTATCTTAGTCAGAATTTTTTTCAAAGTTCATCAGCTCTGCTTTTACTAAACTACGAACTAAGAACCTGAACTGCAGAGCAGTTTTTTAATTAAAAAAAGTAGGAATTAATACAGTAATTTGAACAATCTAACAAGTTAAATTATTATACATTACCCCCAGAACAGACAAAAAAGTAACAAATAAAATAAAGGTAAAATTACTGTTTAATACCATTTCTTTCTTTTTGAATTTGTTATTAAAAAAAGTTTGAAAGCTTACATAAAATGTCGGATTTTACTCCCAGTGATGAAGCAAAGGACAACTCAGATTAAAAGATGACTATAATGCTCATTTAGGCAATTTTTGTGTGCAAAGTAATGCATGTTAGAAAATGTATGCAAATAACCTAATAAAACTTTTAAATTATTAGTTTAAAAAGTTTTACAATGCATTGGTGTGGGGAAACAAGATTTAAGATAAGGTATCAGATATTTTATGCCCCAGTGCTCCTTTCAAAGCGTACATGACTTTGAAGACCTTTAATTGAGGTAGTTCAGATCAGGAATATTATGCCTTAAAACACCTCACTGTAATTTAAAATTACTTGTGGTGAAAATCTATTTTATGGTTACTTTAAGAGTTCTTAACCCTTTAAAAGAATATGCCTTGTATTATACACTTAGTGAACATGTAGCGACTTACAAGTCACATCCTGTGATCTAAACTGTGACATGTAAATGCATTGTTCCAGCAACAAGCCTATTGGCCAGACCTACAGCTTTCAACTCATTTAGTTATTCACCACTATTTACAGGGGTATTTATATAATCCTTTCTTATTTCATTGATCACCTCCAACCTGCATCCCCTTCTCAGCAGAGAAGATGGTTAAATTTGTTTGGCCAACATGGCAGATCCTCTAATATGCAGATATTTTCCCTGCCTGCTGCAAACACCTTAATGAAGTGGACCATGTTTCAATTGTAATTTAGGTGGGAGTAAGGGGAGCCACGCTCCGTTGATGAAGCAGGCCCTGGTTTCACAAATGTGAGTGGTTGAAGGTCACACGTTTGAAGTGCGAACCATTGATGTGTTTATAAAGGAGTCTTTGTGAGGTAAAGCGGCACCATCAGGTCCTGAAGAAAACTAAAAAAAGCAACTTTATCTTATTCTAGATAGCTAATGTACCAAAGTGTTGAGGTAAAATATAGATTAAAATAGTGTTGATGTATTTTCCCAGGGTGTCTTAAATTTGTACAGGGAATAGCTCGTCGCCGTGGAAACAGAATAAAGGAATCGGTTGCATTTTTACAGCATTTGGCTTGTAGTTTGGAATTCTGATTGTCATGCTCTACACTAAAAAGGCCTTATGTCCAAATGTGATGGGTTAGAAACTGTAAGCATTACCAGCTGCGGCATCAAAGCCCCAGACATGCTGTTTGTTTAACCCAGATCAGTCACACTCATGTGTAGCCCCTGATTCAACTTGTAATGTAGACATTCAGCAGCATGCATTAGTCTGAGACTAATGTGGATTTATGGATGTGGATTAACTCCCAACACCTCTCTACCTGTGATATGTCAGAGATCATTGACTTCATTTGAATTTATTCAGCGGAAGTACATTTGAAATTAATACACATTAATAGTGAATACCGTAGAAACCCACTGGGGATTTTAACATATGCTGTAAAAAATTCACATCAGTTCAAATGAATGTGATATTGTGTGTTTTTTTTTTGTTACACCACGTCAGTTATGCAATAAAAAGGTTTACATAAATCAAAGAACCCCTTTATCACAACACAGATTGCAAGAGGCCGCCATCTACTGCAGGTAAGACACTAACCACTAACAGAGAATGTGAGGGTATGTCACTTTATTTTGTATATTGGGATGGGAGCCCCATCATGAATGCTCTCCCATTACCAGTTTGAAACCAATTATATCTAGGAAGATTGTGTTTTGTTTAGTTAACGCTGAACAAATCTAATGGGGAAGCGAAGAGATGGAGAATGAAAAGAAAAAAAAAAGGAAAGAATGCATGGACCTAACTGGGAGTAAAATGTAAAATTTGGTGACTAAAAAGTAGTTAGTTATGCCCTGCAAAATTCAATCTCTCTTTTTTTTGGCAAATTTATAGTATTAAATGAATTACAATAGCGATGGGTTTTAAAAGTTAAAACAGGGGCCATAAAAGGTTAAATACCTGTCAGAGCAATATTGTAACTGATCAGATTAAGTGACAGCATGCCTTGAAAGAGCACCCTAAAGAGGTAGAAACTGCAAATTGTGAAGTATTTTCAAACTAATATTCCTGTATGTGAAGTTGCTATAATTGAAAAAAAAGAAGAAAAATTCAATGTCTCAAAGGGCACTAGATGCCTGTGATGGATCTTCAGGCAACAGCGCAGGCTTGGTTCTGTAATGGAAATCACTGTATGGGCTCAGGAACACTTCCAGTCATTGTCTGTGGACACAGTTCACCATGCCATCCACAAATGCATGCTGAATCCATATCATGTAACGATAAGGTCATCTGTGAACATGATCCAGAAATACTGGAAAAAGAAATTCCTCACAGTAGCCTAACTTTTCCGAAATTAGAGGTTGTAACAGGTGATTGTGGTAAGTGATCACACTTCATCACATTAACAAAAGAGAAGCTTATCCATTTAAGGTTATGTTGCCTAATACATGTGCTTTTTTCTCTGAACTAGCTATCAGATTTAGCCCTTTTAATACTGCACTATTTATATTTTACCATTATTTTACTAATAAGTTTGCTAAACGTGAGTGTGGCCTGAGTGAGTTTCAAATATGACTCTTGCAGATGTTTCACCTCCGTTCACTGAACTGCACAAGCAGGTGTGAGAAGTGATCAGCAGTGCTAGAGCAGCCAGTGAATTAGACACACAGATCTGAACATCCACAGGCTTAATCAGCATGGAAGGCAGAGAGAGAGTCCACTCTGGACTTAGACGCTCAGCAGTCATTGATAAAGTGCTTAGCAGCAGGAAAATTAATGAATCCGGCCTGACTAGTTGAGGAGGGGTGTTTGGGGTTGATGGGGAGGCAGAGAAGGAGGGGGATGCGCGGGAGGGTAATCCTGTTCCAGTTAAATGGCTGATCCCTCTCATTCCTTAGATATCAAATGTCAAAAGTTAAATTAGCCTGCTAGCCTCAGATACGAGTTAACATGCTTTTAAATGGGGCGAGAGGCAGTGATTCTTGCCTCCTCTGGGATGGTGGGCAGGTGCCTTTGAAGTGTCTAATTATTGAACTCCTTCTAAGTGCAGGCAATTCATCTTAATGGGGGCATATATGTCTCAAAGTTGCATAAAATGCACTTTAATATGCGTGAAAAAATGTGTATTTTTATGCTGACGACATGAAACTAAACACATTATACTTAAATTTTCAGATCTATTCAGAAATTCTAAATCATTCCACACTAACAGGTGTGAGACATCCACACTGTCATTTTGCATCATATTGGCTTTAAATTGTTTAATTATTTTTGACAGTATTTTTACAGTATAGCATAACTGTTGGCGCTGTGTTCCTTTGCTTTGGCTTGATATCCATTTCTCTTGGCAAGGCATGCCTAATCTGAGTGCCACAGACTTGGTCCGGATTGCTCTGGTGTCAGAAGTGGGATTCCACTACTAAGACCCAATGGAAAGCTGGCCCACTCCGGTCTGGTGGGCAGTTTTCCCAGATTCACCCTAAAAGACCCATTTTCCCTTATGGATATTACTCTACCCTTGCAGACAATCATTTATATTGTTACAGAGGACATTATAAGTGACTAACAGGTTATGTGTGATGATAGCTGGCTTGTGACCATTTGAAGCGATGCTAATACAGTCTGTAAGCCAATCAGTGCACCAAATGGCATCTTTGGCTTTGAAGCTTTGATCAAATGCATTTCTTGGTGTTTGATTCGTCGAAGAATGAAGGCCAAGATGCCCTTTGAGTGAACAACCTTAAAAGCTGTAACTATCCGTGGTAAAAAAAAAAGAAAAAAGAAAGAAAAAAAGAAACGCATCAATGCACATTTTAGAGTCAAGCCTTTCAGCCTCTCACTGCAATGCTCATTGCTCCCTCACAATGTGGGCCTGATGAAATGGTCGTGGGGTTTCAGGCTGCTCTATGGTGGGCCTGTGCCCCTAATGGGTGAATAAGGGGGTTGCAAGGGGCAGGCAGTGGCTTGGGCATGACACAACCCTGCTGTGAGGCTGATTTGAGGTGAGCACAGTGAAGAAGGAAAGAGTCAAGCAGGCTTTGATTTGCCCCTCCCCTGCCCTGGGGCCTGGCGGCTAGGACTGTGAGATACTGAGCTCTTGGTGTGTCCCTGAAGACCCCCGGCGGCAGAAAGAACAGGCTGGGACTGCATTTTATGGAGCAGAGGGTTGGGGTGTGGGCTGACGAGGGCCAAATTGAGATGTGGGAGTTGTTGAATTTGCTTAGATGAATATTGAGGAGGGCATATGCGAATGCTGTGTGGGAAATCAGCAGCTGACAATAGACTGCTAACCAGGAGAGGGAACATCCTAACCTCTCTCTGCAATTCGCCCCAACATCAGTCACGCAGTGATGGTTGAATAATCTACAACCACGGATTCACTCTACAGAGACAGAATCAAATATGAGTGCAGAGCTAGAAGGAGTGAACTTAATATTTGTTGAAAGTCTCCCAAGGTTCAGAGAGACATTTTGATACGGGATTGCTAACCATCCTTCCCACGGATATCTGAGTAATGACTTCCTTCTGCTTTGACATTTAGGTTTATTAATCATAAGTTGCTAAAAAGTCAACCTTTGTGTGGAGATACAGAAAACTTGGTTAGAACTCCATAACATCCTCATAACAAATATCTGAACTCTGTTGTGGGGAAGGCAGCAAGCGTCTTGTGGCACAGAGCCTGTCAGCCCAGGAGTTGATCAGAAAAATACCTCACACAATTGCTCTAATCCCCTGCGCTCTTGTTGTCGGGTTTGGAGTCCCTCTTCAGCCTGCACTAATCGTGAATGATTCCCTCTGTCTTTAGCGCTAGTGCCAGGGCCGGTGAATCAGGTACATAAGCCTAAGCCGCTTGGAGAGGTGCTCTTATTAAACTCTAGCCAGCTGCTGGAATTTTTCTTCCCCCTCTCATTGTTAATTGGGGAGTCTTGAGTCTTTCCCTGGAGTTGATTTGCAAGAGAAAGAAAAAAAAGGAGCAAGAGATTATTGCACAGGAGGAGAGGAGCTTTGAAGGAGTGTTTTGTGATTTCACCGTATATCTTTCACTCCTCTCCTTGTTCATTCTCCATGTGCTCCCCAGCCAAAACCTGTTTGTGCTGCAGTGCTTTGAGAAGTCAGAAGGTGGAATACGGCGTATGTCTGGCTTTGGCTCAGAGTAAAACAACACCTCCTCTGATTTTTAGCCTTTCAGTAAAGGGAGAATTGTTGTATGGAATGGTCCTTTGTGCACCCCTGAAATATTCATGTCCCAGGCCCGGAAGGCAATTCAGATAGTTGAGTTAAGGACAATTTAGCTTGTGGGAGAACAACAATCCTTGTTTTTAACCTTTGCCTCCGGAAAATGTCTTCAAAACAACAAAGCAAAGGGTTTGTTTCACTTTCCATTTTTTTAAATTGCCTGGACACCCTTAGCTTTAGCCCCCTTTTATCCTAGAACCCCAACCCTTAGCGCTATTGGCCCCACTCCATATCTCATTATCTCTTTCAAAATTTTGTCATTGCGTCTATGCTCTCTTTTATTCTCACATATTAAAGGCAATGCAAATAGTTTTCTCGAAAGGTATTTGAACCGGTCTTACAATAGAAATTACAGACAAGGGAGGAATAAAAAGGAAAAACCTGGGTTTTAGGATTTAATGAGTGGCTTGCTAGGGGTGAAAGAGAGATAGAAACCAAGTGAGTGGGAGCGATAGAGTGCATTTGTAGAGGGTCAGAGGGAGAAGAGAAAGAGTCGTAAGGGAGTAAGAATGCAGGAATGGAGCACCAGGTACTATTATAGTGGCAGAGAAAGCTCCTGAAATACTAGAGCTGGGGCGTGTGCTCTGATCAGGACGGCAGTGAGCACAATTACCTTCTTTTCAAATCCTTCAGTGACACTGCGGGAGGAAGGAGGACTTTGAAACTTGAAAGGCAGGAGCTCGCTTTCAACCTCAAACGCGAGCAGGAAAGGGCTCTGAAATTTGTTCAGTGCTCCCCATCCACCATTAGCTTGTTTCTTCCTCTCGCCTCCAGGCATTTAAGCGCTTTTTGAAAAGATGTTAAGAAATTCAATCACCATAGAGAGAGAACGGGAAAGTTCTTTTTTTCAGTATTTTTTTTTTTTTTTTTTTTTTTTTTGAGAGGCATGCTTTCCTCTAGTCCACAGAGGACTGGCCTGCTGCTTTTGTGTTGTGAGCTGAATAGACCTGCAAACTGGTAGAGGACTGGATGTGGCAACCATGGGAAAATAAGGAGAAATAAAAGAGGAATGAAAAATGAGGGAGGGAAAAGGGTCTGTTGAGCGTATGGTCAGGAGTCAGTACAGTGTTGCAGGACTGAACTTTTCAAAGTTGCATGTGTTTACCTCTGTCTGCTCTGTCTTTATTAGCCCGGTTTTTGACAGATACTCAACAGGTTATACAGATACAAAAGTTTCCACCAGCACATACAGGCAGCGCAGAAGGAAAAGCCTACCTGAGAATTGCTCTGTTCCACTGAGGAGTCAAAAAGTCAATTGACCCTTGTGCTGCAGAGTGTTTGTTTAACCATTTAAGGTTCTATGAACTGAAGTAATGAAGCCCCTGAAGGTGGTATATGGTCGAATGATGAACCCTCCTCCTTTGGGTTTACTGGGGTGACTGGAGGGGGATGGTGGGACTGTGACAGAGCTGTGATTGAACTATTTGTCGCTTGACCTCTCTTGGAGGAGAAAGACGTAGCAGTGGGGGTCACTATAAAAGAAAAAAAAAGGAAGAACAAGAAAGTTGCAAGAGAAACACCAAATTAAAACAGCACAGCAGTTGAAACTTTAACTAGTAGTTTTTTTCAAGCTTATTCCACACTTTTTAAGGCCCCAGTGATGAATGTATTTATAAAACATCAAATATGTGCATAAAAGTAAAAAAAAAAAAAAAACAAGCTCATAAATATGTAGCCAGTCTAGCTTCCAAGCTGTAATACTAGATTTTTCTGAATGTGCAATAGCTGAAAGTACACAGCAGGAGCCTGTCTTACACAGCTACATGCTCTACCCTTAGCACTGCTTGCTCTCTGCACAGTTTATAGTTTCGACTTCCTCAATCCATGTCAGAAGATGAACCCAATTCCAAAATCCCTTTATGTTAATATTGCGCTTTGCAAGCGCAGACCTATTAATCCAGCTTTAACCGTATAAGTTGCATTATTCCCTTAATAAGATCACTGGCTGTGCAGTATAGGATTAAATACTTATATCATAACTGACACTGTCATTTCCCACAGATGAGAGCGACTTGCCTCTCTGGCTGTCAGTTCCGCGTTAAGAATCCTTGAATCTGCTGCCAGTGCTGCGCCAGGGCATGGCTGGCCCAGACGCAGGTAATGGATGTGGGGGTGAGGGAAATAAAGGCAGGACCCTCAAGCTGCTCTCTCTTCGCCTCTCTCAATCTCATTCCCTTCTCCTTTCTGATCGCTTTTCTTCCTCTGTTAAGTGGCAAAGCACTATGGTGGCCATCTTCAGTGCTTAAGGTAGTGCTCTTTAATCTGGCCCTCTGCTCTGTTTCTAATTGGCAGTTGGATGCTGTTGGGTTGCAGTTCATAGTGGGAGGAGGCACTCACACTGCCAGGCTTCTAATACTACAGAACCTCTGGCGCCAGCGCAGCGGCATTTTGCCAGGTTCTCAATGAGGGACATGAATTTAGAAAAAAGCTGAAGTGCTGCGAAGACCAGCAGCTTCAATGGTAAAATTATATTTACATATAACAAGGCGTTAACATAGAGAGCGCACACAGGGAAGAAAACGAGGGGCAGCTCTTGACAAAAGATCTTAATAAAGTGATTAAAGTCCCAGATCTATTTGTTCATACAGATGTAATCTGTGTTTATTCAAGCATGTCTCTGTTTAAAGCAATGCTTAAACAAGGTATTTAAGTAACTTCAATAACTTCAATTCAAGTGATTATCCACTGTTAGTAAAGTAAATAATCTGGAACAAACAGGCTGTGTAATGTAACCAAAGTTGACATCATCCTCTCCACAGTGCCTTTAGTACCAGTCTTTTATCAGTAATCTGTAATCATTACTAATCATGTAAACTGGTCTAACATTCTGTACATTTATATTAGAGCTGCACGATATCAGTAAAAGATGCGATAACACTGTTGAAACGTGCGATGACGATAGGACCTGCGATAAATAAAATAAATAAAGCTGCGGCTTTGATCTTTCCTCACATGGAGCTGCACTGGAAAACTCTCAGGCACATACGTCTGCAGAACTTTATAGCTTGTGCTATAATAACGCTAGTAGCGTGTTTTAGCTAACGCTAGATTCTTGTAACTCTCTTATTTGGTCAGCCACACAATCATGTACTATGGTGTCCTTTAGCCTAAAGATGTCCTCATCAGAACGGTGGACCACTGTCTAGTCAGTCCAGATTTCCACAGCGCCGTTCTTGTTGGCAGATATGAGGTAATTAGGGTAAAGGCAGCGCCACAACACACAATACGTCAAGGGGATTTGTCTATAGCTTCTTGTAGTTGCACTGTAGGTGGCTGTGGAGACTAAACATGTGTCCTCTGGTGTTTCGCATAAGTTTTCGACATGTCTTGTAGTTCAAAATAGCCAACGTGCCGTTTTATTTAGCCACGAGTTCTGCTTCTTCTTCCACATTTTCCTCGGTCGTCTCGTTACCTTCTGCCATCAAAATGCTCACTCCATGTGCTCCAGCCGTTTGCATCTAGAGCAGGTATCCGGGACAGTAACAGTTCATTTGATTCGCCACTGATGCACACAGAGCATGACGGCTCAGCAGCGTTTGCAACAGCATCACAATACTTCTTTAATAGTTTTTTGACTCAATCAGAATTTTTGTTTTTGCTTTTTGTTTTGTTGTATTGTTTTGCCTTTTGTGGAGTGGTTTGCAGCTCAAAGTTTAACTAATTGATCTGTCACTTTTTCCAAGTAAGTTCATATGAATTTAAAATAACCACAGAATTTTTTTGTTTTATTAAAATGTTTTTTCACCTCACAAAAACTGCAGCCCCCACATTTACACAAAGTCACTCTAAAGCCTGGTACACACACAAGGATTTTCTAAATCTGAAGAGATTTTGTATTTGTTAGAGACCCCACACATAAAGATAAAACTATGCGACTATTATTAACAGAAAAATCCAGAACTAAAAAACAAACCCAGACTGGAGATCGCGTGAACACGGACTTTATATATTTACTTGCTCTCCAGTCGGCTCGGTCTCTGACATGTGTGTACCCAGCTTAAGTTAGTGTGCAATCAAGGTTTAGATCCTTATCATAATACACATATATAACGCACATGAAACACACATACATAAAACTTGCATTGTAGCAACAGCTATAATTGCTTTCAGCGAGATGTTAAATTCATTCACTGATTGCTGATGTTTTCAGCTGAGGGGTTTCCTCTCAGGAACAGGAACTGACTGTCAAATATATATAA
>JBAMHW010000020.1:8675262-8686992 GCA_037177495.1 Rhadinocentrus ornatus | reverse complement strand
TATATATATCGGGCCCCTGAGATAATTGCAAAAATTAAGTTAGGCATCTTTAGTGCAACAAAGTCTTCGTGCTATTTCACTTAAATGCAAACCCAGTTGCTTTATTAGGTTGCTGGTGTTAAATTTAGCAGCACCTGGAAACTTCAGCCCTGCATTTTAAGTAAGTTTCTGTTTTGCTAGTGGGATTTTCTCATGAGCAATGACGCCAAATTGATAACATAACGCTTATGGTAAATGTTAGAACAACAGTGACTGTGCAGCTGCTTCTCTGCCTACCAACTCAAAACAATCGTCACACAAGCTTGCGTAACTTCCTGTGTCTGTGTGTGGTGGTATTGGGCTAGGAAAACAAAAGAATTATGACTGTTTCTGTAGTATTGGATGGTGTTTAGACAGAAATATTTGCAGATCCTGATCCCGTTACTTTTAGCAAGATTGGCAAGCATTTCCGATGCTAATATCAGTATCGGCTCAACTCTAAATGCAACATTAGCTTGTTTTACTGAGAAGTTATCAGGATATGCATTAGGTCGAGTAAAGATTAGAACGCCCTCTGCTGGATCTTAGTGCAAACTGCTTCTGACGCATCTATCTATACATCCGGGGGTCTCAAGTACTTACAAAGTGTAATTTTTGTTCTGTTCAAACAGAATATTGATTTTTAAAGTTTCTTTCTAATTATGAAGCAACTGCTAAGATAAACATCCAGTTTAGTAAATCACTAAGTATGATGATGTTCAGGCTTCATCAGGCAAGATTTAAATAATTATTTTGAACAATTAAAACAAGTTGCAGAAAATGACATCCAGTTAAATTTTTCATGTTGAATTAGGAAAATAAATGAGAATCCCAGACATGCCAAGCCACTTTCTGAGTCAGTCTCAATACCATCAAACTACGGACAAGACTAATACTAGGTTAGGAAGCTAGCTGACCCTTATACATGTCAGTTCAGAGGCCATGCCAAAGGTCAGAGGCCACATCTTTGTGGGGGAGCTCAGCCCTTGAACTCAGCTCCACCGTTATCCCCTTTGCACAGCATGCCAAGAAGCTTTCTCCAAAGACCCTGCTCCTCCTAATTTCCCCCCATAAACAGAGAGAGAAAAAAAAAAGAATGAAAGAGGGTGAGTTTGTTAATGGGCAGCTTGGAATGCTAGCTGAAAGCTTTCTCCATGGGAATCCGTTTCTAAAAAGAACACAAAGCTGATTTTAAGAACTTACGTTGCCTCAGCTGTGTGAAATAAGAAGTTAAGATTTTTTTTATTCGTGATATCTATTTTCTCTAACACCATATGTCTCTGATCACTGTGGAAAGCCTTCCTAGGCAGATTTACCACCTCAATGCCTGGTAGGTTTCAGTTGTTTAGAGCTGATCTCCTCCCTTTACCTGCTCCCTCTGTGTGAACAGACTTCCTCACTGTGTCACGATGTTTATTAACAAAACGTGCAGCTTTAACATCAGCTTCTCTTTTTTTCTTCTTCTCATTTTCTCTATCCTGGCAGAAGATGAGAGTTCAGGCACGCCATACCACCGTGAAAGGCGCAACGCCATCAGCTCCCAGGCCCGGACTCCTGGTGCCCCTGACAGGAGTGTAGCCGAGGAGCCCTCCACATCCACAGAAGAACGCCCATCCCTGCTTAAGAAGGAGATTCATGGTTCTCTACCACATCTAGCTGACCATGCTTTGCCATACCGAGGCACACTGTTTGCTATGGATCCCCGCAATGGCTTCCTAGACTCCCATTATCGTAAGTCTAGTAATACTTGTAACTCCATCTTAGAAAGTTAAGAAACTGCACAGCTCAAGGACATGTTTGTAGCACCCCGAATGCTGAGGCCAGTGTTGCCTCTTTACTGTAGGTGAGAGGCACGATTGCTAGAGTCTTGATTAAGTCTGACAGATTAGCCCTTTTCTACACACACTTAGACACACACTTGTGAACACATGCACGCTCTCTTGTCTTGTTTTGTGCCTGGGAATTTAGTATGGGGAACGGCCAGCGCAGCTTCTTAATTCCCTCATTAGGGGCCTGTCTGAACACAGTACTTCTCTTTCTCTCATCAACACACACTTCAAAGCCCCAAAGCAGCACTGAGTCAAACCTCACCACCCCCCTACTCTGTCTCTTTCTCTCTCTGTGGGACTCAGAAACTGTGTGAGAGAAAGAAAAAGAGACTAACAGAGATGAAGCCCAAGAGAAAGAGGTGAGGGAAGAGAGCTGTGGCTCAGTTGAAATAGTGGAGATAATTTGAAACAAAGGAGAGATAAACAGTAGCAGTCAGAAAAAAGTGAAGCGATATGTTAGTTGGAAAAGAGAACAGGAGGAAAAGTGGATAAGTGTTTTTAAAGGTTGATTAGGAGGTTAATTTGGCAGCCACTATAGGCAGGAATTTGCCTTCAGACAAGAATTTGATGTGATAGCTTGTTTAGTTTGGTTATATTGCCACTGAATTGGGCCAGACAGAGTTGGACAGGGGAATTTTAATGCTGTGGCAGTAATGAAAGCTCCAGTGGACCCCAACCTTACACTGTAACTCCATTTACTCAGCTACTTCATTAGCCACTACTCCCCCGTGCCTAGGTGCCTGAGAATCACCAAGGTGCCTCTTTAAGGGAAAAGTTGCTTAAAACAAGGCTTTGGTGCTGTGGACAGGAGCCTTTAGGGCAGTACATTACTGCCCATTACATCCTGACCTAACTCAGCAACACTGCCACTTCTCATTTTATGAATGTGTGTGGGTATGTGTGAAAGAGATGTGGTGGTTCCAAACCGCTGAAGCCGTGGGGTAGGTTGGAGGAACAAAGTGGAAAGGAGGAGGGGTGGCGGTCATGGTGAGGCTTGGGGTCATGCGGAAAAATCACAGTCTGAAATGGAGAGTTCAAAAGCAGCAGGAAAAGTCGAAAGGGCTGTAGAGCTTTAAGACACCTTGTTTGTGTACTGAGACCTAAGAGGCTGGAACAGGAGCATCAACTGTAGATGTTATGGCAACCAGTTAAACCAACTCGACCATCATCATTTTTGAAAAAACAGCCATTTTAGCATCTAGCTTTCTTCATAAAAGTTAAAACAGTTAAGATAGAGCTTCAATGCAAACTTCATGTCAAACCAGCTGTAAGAGCCCACAATGTTATGGGGTTCTTTCTAATTTTCGCTGCCATTTAACGTTACAGATAGCCAATCAGTTTTTGAAAAAGACATTTACAAACATTTTTTAAAACAGTAAGAGTCATCATGAATGTTTTTGAATGTTTCATTAGTTGCTGGCATCAATAAGTCCTGTTTGAAATTGTTTATAAACCCTCTTTCTTACCGCTTGGCAAGTCATTGCTGATTGATACTTGCAATTGCATTTATAAATGCAGAATGGTTAAACAAAGATGTGAAGCTGAAAGGAAAAATTAGACATACTATCCTTCCGCACTGTGGTCTGCTATAGAAATACAGAGAACATTAGTGGAAGGTTTAAATCACTAACTAGAAGCACTCAGAGAGTTCAGACCTCCGCCAAGCCATTGTAAATCTTTTTGCCTATGATTATGAGCATTATTTTTGAGTTAGACGTGCTAATGGCAAAACTATGCCTATCTCCCCATTGTAAAGAACCCTTTAAAAAATTCCTAGATCCAGAAAAGATCTAATCATTTGTTCCTTATTCTATTTCTGAGATTTCCTGAACATTTATTCAAAATCCATCCATAATTTTTTTATTATGTTGGTACCAGACAGACAGACACACAACTTGTAACAACAACTAGTATTTAAACAGATGTCTGCATGAGCTGAAATGACTAAACTGGAAATGTAGGCTACTTGCCACTAGAAGAAGTGGTTGTCTTCACTGGAAACAACTGCGGGGACATTCAACGCTACTGTTTACATTTACCTTTCATTATTCAAATTTAAAACAGTTTTGAACTAAAATTAAAATAAACTGAGCACCATCAATTGTTGTCTCCCATCCACCCATCCATTATGCTTAGTCCAGCGCAGGGTCACTGGGAACTGCAGTCTATTCCAGCAGCTACTAGGTGAAAGACAGGATACACCCTGGACCATCGAAGAGCAATTGATTCATGTTGGTGTAAGGGGAAATTACTGATCAGCATTTTGCTTGCATATCAGTGTTTTCTTAATGCTATAAACTGTGGCTCTTCATATTCATGGGGGTTTTTAACTTTTTTTAAGATAGACATTTTAGTGGCTCAGGTTTGTTTAATGTCCTGACCATAGCCCCTTACACAACCTGCTCTCAGTTGTAGGCCAGCAAAGTATTGACATGTTTTCCAAGTCAAATGTGTTCCTGGGCTATCAAATGTAGTTGGTAAATAGACAATAGCTGCAAATTACCACAGGATTTGCCTTGGAAAATATAATATCTATTTAATATTGAATTGTCTTTGATTTGAGTCATTGCCCAAACAAATCAAGTTTTTTTTTTTAATGTCTCCTTGTGCCCTGTGAAGTTTTGACTGACATGGAGAAATGAAAGGCAAAATAAAAAAGAATATAGTAGCTTTTTAAGATATCCAATAAATTGTTTGTTGCAGCCCTTGTGTCAAAAAGCAAGTGAAAGTGCTTAACAATTACACAAAAGGCCCATTAAGTTAAGTGCTATAATGAGAAACAACACCAGCAAGGATGAAAAACACTATATATGCCCCAAAATCAGAAAGTCTGAATGGCCTCTGGTGTTTTTCATTGATGTTCTCTGTTTCTTCTCTGATCTTTCCGGTGCTTAGGAAGACTTATGATCTGAGATCAGAGCATTGCTGTGTAAAACACCTCCTCCTGGCCCCAGGTGTTGAGGACATGGGGTGTCCCTAAAGGCAGCGGTCCCATTCTGTCTGATTGAACCCACTACCAGCTCAGTCCCCAGGAGTTTTGGCGGTCTGAGGGTCAGCAGAACGCAAGGGGTCCCCTTAAACCTCTGCTCACCCCCCTCTGTCCTTCAGCTTTGAACCAGAGCCCTGTAGTATCTGTCACCACTCCTGCACCACAAGGTGTAAAAAGCCACTGCCTCCTGTTCCAGTTTCTGGTTCCATACACAATTGAGCACACACACAGATCCTGTGCTTTGTCACCTCCTAAATTCATCCCAGGTGTGTTCATATGTGTGCGTGTGTACCTGTGTGTGTGATGGAGAGGGGGGCAGTAAGGCTTTGTGCTGTGCTTGCACAGAGCGCCACACCAAGCAGCAGACAGCCAGGTAAATCCGATTACTCTTAGCACTGGTGTGTGTCAGTGCTTAATGTGCCTAAATGCGACAGCACCTGCAGCTTCTCCACACCTGGCTGCTGGGTCGTTAACGTGCTGGCGAAGCTCTGGGAGGTGTGGGAGTTGAGAAACGAGAAGAGAGCAAAGGGGCTTTATCCTCAGGGGTCTGTGCTCTGGGTAAATCTCTGCTATTCACCCAGACTTGTGATCTCCCACTCCTCTTATGTCCTTGGCCTAAGACTGTGTTTACTCTGGTTTTTACACCCACTTCAGCACAGAAAAGAGGAGGCACCAAGGAAACATCACTCCATTGTTAATACTAGCTAATCGTAGCAATGTCTGAGTCTTAGCTGCTTTTCTTGGGCAAACACTGGATAAGAGTCCATATCCTTCTTACCACAACGTTAATACATGGGGCTTTGCTGCAGGATAAGAAGAAAGGATTGAGATGAGGATTAATGAGGGAGAAGTCTTTTTTTTAAATCTTAACTGTTTGGAAGTGTGAATGGGACGCACATTGCTGACATCTGTTTACATTGTGTGCTGATTAGCCGGTCAGTGGTCCTGCAGCAACAGTGAGCCCACTTGCTGGCAAAGCATCTTGCTTCCTCCAAGGAGATCTTCTTTTTTAAAGAGTTTCCTTCTTGCCCCTCTTTGCCAGACAAAATGCATCCATGGAGGGACTTAAAGCTTCTCCTTTTTATAGCAATGTTGGAACTGCACTGAAAGACCAGAGAATGTTTAATGAAAGAAGGGCAAGTAGATGAAAGTGAAAGCTTAAGCATTTTGGAGCTGAAGTGGTAGCACTGTTTGACTGCTACAGTAGGTTGCTGATTGAGGCAGACCAGGCACAAGTGTCTTCAAACTGTGATGGCTGCCCATCAGCTTAATTTAGCTCCTTAACAGATCTGGTGCATATCTTGCTGCCAGGGCCCTAATCCCCTTACCAAAGCCATGCTGCCCTTGACTGATTTCAAAAGCCAGCCCAGAAAAAGTAGGGGCTGAAGGATTCCTCCACACATATCTCAGCAATCTTGGTTTGTGAGTCCGAACGAAGGTGACTGCTAATGTGGATCATACAGGCCGTGTGTTGTGGGAAAGTGGCTGCCAGCACTAAGCTGTAGTGTAAGGGGCCTTATACACCAAGCTGTGAATCAACCACGGGGAACATCTGGAGTGTTCGTAAATGTATGTTTTTTTTTTTTTGTTTTCACGATTGGCTCCATCAAACCGAGTCAAAATCTTTTTTGGATGGATTCAACTGTGGCAATTTAATGTGATGTTAACTGTGTTATTTTTCACAGTATGAAAATTATATAGGACTATGTTGGCTGCTAAAAGCTGAACTAATAATGCCCCCAAAAAAGCAAAACAAAACTGTTTTCCATATAAGATAATAGTGTTATATTATTCTATAGTGTTATGCTCCATTCTGCACTGCAATGTAATGTATGTTGTCATTATTATTCCAAATGTTGGTGACATAAGGAGTCATGCAGGGACTCTGCTGTCACTGATATGCTGTATTAGAACCCCTAAAATGTGTTCCAGTGTTTTATGGTGTGGTGGTGGGAGTGGTGCGTGTCCAGTCTCAAAGGTTAAACTCTAAACTGCTGTGCTGAGCTGATCTCAGGTTTACTCGGCCGTGGCACGCCAGCCGCTGCCCCGGCGTCATTCTGTCTGCCTTGATATAAAAATGCGGCTGGCCACTGAAGTGAGCAAACTCACTGTCACTAAATCTAACATGATCTATATAACAATAACCCTGCACTCTACAGTTAATTACAGCACTGGGTCACTCAGTTCATATGGACTTCAGAGGACCTTCCTATGTGTCAAAAAAAGCTCAAACAGCAAAGAATCTATGGATTAAAAAGTTTGCATTCAAAGAAAAAACTTCCTGGTCTCTTGTTGGTTTAAATGTGACAACTGACTGGAACGTCAGTTCAAACACCCTACCCCCAAAGAATTGGGGAGTAGAGAGGAAAGCCCAGGGTGAGAGGACACGTGCCTGTTTCAAGGGTAAGTGTTTGTCTTTGTGATTGTTTCAATATTGGCTTTTTGAGCATGGTGGCGCGGTGTAGTCCCCCAGTGTTGTGCAGGCACAGAGAAGCCTGGGGCACACTGCAGGCAATGTAGAGGGATCCCTTCCATCCACCTCCTTTCATCAAGAAAGAACAACATAGGCCTGTGCTTTGCTGTGGCCCCTTGGTCCAGCGCACCAGGGATAATCAGATGATCCCCTTTTATACAGCTTATTAGAGGCATCTCATGCTGTAAGATAGGCAATATTCTCACATGCTTGTGCCTCTTTGTAGTGCTTGATGATTTGAGAGGGTTAAGCAGAGTTTGAAGTGCTTCGAGAATGCACTTTCATACCATCTTAAGGTCATGTGCTGCTCTTAGCACAAGCCTCATGAGTGTGAACTGATTTTCTGGAAATAATGGCACTCCTCATTAACAATGACTAGATTAAATGTGAAGGGGCTAAGAAGAATTAAGAAGAATTTCCAAAGAGCTGAAGATGCACTAAAGGAATGCTCCGCATTTCTTAGTATCACTGCAGCAACATCTGTCACTATGTTTAACTTCTTTGCAAATGTGATTGGTTAATCAGTCAAGTGGCAGAAACAAGCAGAAACAATAGCATTTTGTTGATGCGAAGGCTTAAAATGAAGATTTTGTATCTTGTCTATCCAAAAGGAGAATTAACTGCAGCAAACCCTTCTGGCAACACAAAACATTAAGCACTATGCCATAAAACAAGAAGGCTAAATGCTCATGGGGGTTTCTCCTCAGTTATCTAGTTGAAGCCATAATAATTTGAGCTTTTTCTGTTTTTTAGTTACCCTGTAGTCTTCAGCAGGATAATCACCCCCTTGTGCGGTGGGAGAACCAAGAGTTTTTTATGTTTGTTTCCTGTCTATCCAAATCTCATCACTCCTTTCTGTATTTGCATTCCTTTCACATAGTGTCAAAGATAAGCACCCATATCCCTACAGCCAACAACCCATATCTGGCTCATGTCTCTGGAGGGTCACAAGCACTTTTTGTTCAACATAGAGAGGAGGCTGATGAACACACTATAATTAAAATGTTTCTACCAGCCTGGTGCAATGTAAGATATCGCTGGAGAACAGAAAAAAGGAAGACACGGCTGCGGGTATAAGAGAAATGGAGAGTAAGGAGAAGAAGAAGGAGAAGAGCCAGAGAGTGTGGAGAGAAGGGGGAGTGTAAGGGTGTAACAAAGCAGAAAATGAAGAGAGACATAAAAGAAAGGGAGCTCAAGGAGGTCAGGCCCATCACAGTCTTTAGTGTTGCCTTCAAAGATGCCTGGGACAGGTGGCAGCTCCAGACAATCTCGCACCACAGAGCAGCATCCTCTCAGGAGGAGATAAGGGATTCCTCCATCCAGGCACACTCCTCTCCCTCCTCCCACCTCTCCTGCACTCACATCACATGCTTCCCTCCACCCCCCATCTCGGGGTTCTCCCAGACGGGCTGCTTTGATGTGGCTCAGTGTGAGCGGGCAGCTGTAGGCCACGGGTCTGGAGCAGCGCTGCTGGGCCGGCCGACCGTTGGGATCTGACTCGAGCGCGGCTCAATCAGCAGGGTTCTCCGGTGCCCGACACTTTCAGGTCTCATTAAAGGGCCCCGGCAGGGTTAATCCTCTTTAAGGTTTACACGGGCCTCAGTTTGTCTCTCTGCCCAGGCTGAGGGAACCCCCTGGGCGCCACCTGCGTGACAAAGACTCAAATCACTGTGACACAAGTTCCCTCCATATGTACTCCTCCACTCCCCTTGTATGTACTTCTCACTCTTTGCTCTTCTTCTTCTGTGGCTCGCTTACTTTCCCCTGTGCATTCTGTCTCTTCTCCCCGTCCCTTGATAGTACCTAGGCCTGGTTGTAAGTCTTTTAGGATTATTTGGCAGAATCTGTTGACAGGGGTGTAGTAAATGGATTACAACTTTGTCCTTGTTTTGGGATGCTGTGAGGAGGGAAAGGGGAAAGATCAGGAGGATGCGCTTTGAATAATGAGAGGGGCAAAGAAAAAGAGATAGGCAGAGAGCAGGATTAACTGAAAGAATTAGGAGGACGATGCAAGAGTGAGAAAGAGGGTGAAAGAGAGGGTAAGGTGACATCAACACAGTCAGCTCAGAGTTTAAAAAAAAAATAAAAATCTGAGTTCCAGATGTTGTGGCGCTTTTAGGACCTAATTGGTTCAAAGGGCATTAAACCCTGTCTGGCCCTGGAGAACCCAGCAGCCATTTGTCTGATCACTTTGACACAAAGTTTCTTCCATCAGCCCAACTAATGGCCACGTACCTCTTGAGGCCTGAGCCGACTTTGTGTCATGTCTGCAAAAGCACAGTGGAAAATGGCGAAATAGACTCAGAAAATAGTATTAAAATGCCATTTTTTTTGTAAAAAAGGCATTAAAAAGGCTACACTGGTGGCTAAGTTTATGAATTTAAAACAATGAATCTAAGAAAATTTCAACAAGATTTATTTCCCACCTTCCAGCCAACTTTTTATTGTTTTGAACACAGTGTTGGAGGGTTATAACTTACTTAACAAAAATAAATCACAATGTTGTTTTTAACTTAACCGTGTCTTCAAATTTCCCCAAAGATTAAGATTACAGTGTTAGTTCTCAAACTGTAACCTTTGTAATAAAAGTCGTGCTACACATTTCATTCCCTTGTTGGCTTTCAGGTTTTGCTGCTACACAGTTGCATCATAGGCTCCTTTTCTGCAGGTCGTCTGGTAGGCTTGGAGCAAATTTAAAGTTGTACTTCTTTTAAACATATTACCAAGCAGTCATACGTCATTTAGACAAAAATGTTCAATTTGATGGATTACTTCCCATTGGAAATTGAGGAAAGTCTGCAAGAACAATGGTTTTGTTAAAATATTATCTACTAAGATAAATTACATTAAAATGGCTAGTTGAGATCAGTGGCCCTAAAATTGAGAAGTTTTTCAATAACATGTCACTGTTTTTCTAAAACCTCTGCGGATTAATACATCTATTGAAATCATAAAAACGTTTGTGCATCATAATAGTTATCTAATGATATTTCCATTTTACTGACATAGCATGTTGTTGTTTTTTTTTTGTCAACTACTTACACAGCTTGGGAAAATTACTTGGTTGTGTCCCAATTCAGGATCTACACACTTCGAAGTGCAGGTTGGTTGGCTACATGTGTCATAGTGGCGCACCAAGCACTGTCCCATTTGGAAGTCGCCTCCAAATTCACCCTACAAACCCACACTTTGTTTGGCCTGTGGCAAAGGCTACTGGTGGTGCATCCTTCATGACCTCTTTTCTCCCATAATTCATTGCGCACAAGATGTCTCCGAATTAGCAACAAAGCTCCAAAGAGTACTTTTTTGTTTGCCCCACTTTAATAGAAATGTCCATCCATTATCTATACCGCTTCATCCAATTAAGGGTCACGGGGAAGCTGGAGCCTATCCCAGCAATTAGCAGGTCACCAGTCCATCGCAGGGCCAACACAGAGAGACAAACAACCATTCACACTCGCACTCACTCCTAGGGAGAATTTAGAGTGATCAATTAACCTAACATGCATGTCTTTGTACGGTGGGAGGAAGCCAGAGTATCCGCAGAGAACCCACACATACACAGAGAAAAAATGCAAACTCCACACAGAAAGGCCCTTATTTGATCCCACCACACCACCATGCAGCCCCAGTAGAAATGTGACAAAGCCAAATACATTAAAAACATGTTTGTTGAACGGTGGCATTAAAATTCTGTACTATTTGATATTTGTGGATTTTTAAGGGGTTAATGAAGAGTGTATACCTGCTGGAAAACAATGGAGCTTCTGGTAGGTGGTAAAAAAAACTTTTTTTAGCGCTGGGCACGTTAACGTGTTAATCACGCATATACGCAACAATTAACGCTGGTAATATGTTTAATTGCGCGTTAATTTATTTATTTATTTATTTTTTCCCTTGCCTACTGGCTTTGATAACAGAAACCCCATGGCTGCAGTCAATGTCTCCCTTCCTGGTCTTGCTGTCAGGAGAAAGCGGGCTTATTAAAAAAAGACGTTTTCTGTCTGGAACTTTAGAAACAAGAAAAAGAACCGATATTTTTTCTTTATCTGTCAAAACCCATGCAGATGGGCAGAACATATTGATTTTTGGACGGGAAACTGCTCCAGAAAGACAATGAGAAACTTTTTATTTATTAAAAAATGCTGTTTTCATTAGGCACGACAGCGAAGGTAAGACATATTTTCTGGCTTTTACAAACATAAAGCATAAATTGAGCCTTCTTCTGCTTCTGGTTGGTGAATCTTGGTCATAGCGAGATGAAACTTTCAGCTGTGGAATCTGTTAGATGTGAGCTTTTAATAGAGGAGCCGTTTGTTTGTGTTGTCAAAATAATTTGGTCGACAACACAATCATGTACTATGGTGTCCTTTAGCCTAAAGACTAGAAATAAAATAGAAAATTGACAGCCTTTGTAAAAG
>JBAMHW010000020.1:8652084-8675162 GCA_037177495.1 Rhadinocentrus ornatus | reverse complement strand
GTGTTTAGAAGGAAGCAGCTTCACAGCTTTAAATTCATCCTGCTGACTTTTTACCTTTTAGTTGGTAAATCCTGAACATTTCATCCTACTTTGTCATAAATATTTGATTTTATATATATGAAAAAATATTTTAACTGTTGCTGTTTAAAGAGAAAACTGTTGCTTAATGTGTTTATGGGTTTAGTGCAGGGGTCTGCAGCTTTTACAATCCTAAGAGCCATTTTTCCCTCAGCCAGCTAAATAGAACTCCTTTAGAGCTGCAAATGTTACGAGAGCTTTTCAAAAAGGCAACTTAATATACATTTTTTAATAAAAAACCATAGGATATTCGTTATTTTTTAAGAAACACATTTTTATTTCCATTTTTAGGTTTTAAAATAAAGAACAACATAAAGCTTGTATAAAAAAAGAGAATAGACAGACTTTCTTCTAAGGGATGTAAATATTTGTGGAAAATTATGTAAAGTAAAAAAAAAAAAAAAAAGGTCCATAGTTTCCAACCTATTGACAAGAAAAATATATTTAAATAAACATTTTAGCCACAAATTTAGAGGGATTGTGGAAGGTCCAGAGAGCCACTTGCGGCTACAGAGTTGCAGGTTGGAAACCCCTGATTTAGTGTTAATAAACCAAAACTTACTGCATTTTATTTATATAGCCGTAGGCCTTCTTTTAAAGGAAAGAGACATTTTGCATGTAACAATGTGATTAATCGCGATTAATCGCAACATGTCATGTGATTAATCGCGATTAAAAATTTTGAAAGTTGCCCAGCACAATTTTTTTTATATTATTACGCGGTCTGTGTTAATGTTCACTAAAGTGTACTATGAAATGTAAACTTAGTAATTTCAGAGGTTTCGGTGGTTCAACGTCTTATGTTGATGCTATGGGAAATTCTTGTAGGTAGGCTGTCCCATTTCACAAATGGAAAGCAGCTTTGGAGTGCACAGACTATGTAGGACACTCCATCGCCTACATAGTCTGTGCACTCTGAAGTGTGTAGACCCTGAATTGGTCTCATCCCCGCTTTCATGATTCTCTTAGGCTACACTCATTCAGTCTTTGTTAGCGGTTAGCAACTAGCTCAGAGGTCCACTACTGCCAGCTAGTGGACTGGAGTGTGCTGAGTGATACATATCTGCCTCTCTTGATGGATCAATTGAAAATGTCTTATGCTTATCCTTGAGACTGGTTAAATGTATGTAAATGTATGTTGAGAGTGTTTTTATAGCCCAGTATGGGCTCAATATTAAATCATTAAGATTTTGCAGTTGAAAATAAATGTTTACAAATAATTTCAGAGTTTGCATTTGTAAGTCCAGCTTGTCACCCTGTAAAAACAATCTGCCTAAAAATTCAAGTTAGCAAATGTGCAGAAAAGAGTTTGCATGGTTGTAACAAAGATTTGTATTTGTGGGAAAAAAATAATCATTCTTTTGCGAAAACCCTGTTTACACATGCAAAGCACAAAACTACCTGCGAGACTCTGAAGTTGCGAATTATGTCCATATCTTTACACTTGTATCTGATTAAAAAAGTGACAAATCAATCTATCCAATCAGAGAGCAGACAGCTTCTTGACCTCCTGTGCCGCTGCAGACTCTTAAAGGAAAGTAGATGAATTTTGAAGATGGGTAACGGTGCGAACAGAGTGGTTTATTAAATGATACTGGGTGCGACATTTTCTGTGACAAAATGAACGTGATGAAGTTTGTAACAATATCAGACATAATGATGTGATTCAGTTCGAGTGTGGAGCTGCAAAGTGAATGTAATAAACTGTTGGCTCTTTTTTTCTCTCTCTCCCGTTCGGGAGATCCCTTCCGGCATCTCAGCCGATGTAGACGTCACCCACACAAATGTAGTGAACCTTATGTAGTAACTTAAAGAACACACACAGGAGACATGTTGCTCAGAACTTCAGTGCTGCACCCACTCTGCTGCTGCAGAGAGGAGGACACTCAGACAACACGCAAAGTTAGTCTATTAGTAACAGACATTGCACTCTGACATAAAATGATATTATTCAATCTCAGACTCCAGCAGCAGGTGCTTTGGACTGTCTCTCTCTCTGCAAACCACCACTCTCTCCCCCACCTGGTGGCTCCCCTCCAGCTGGCCTCTGTGCGCCGCAGTAGCTGTTTCAACGGTGCTTGGATTCCGGGGTAGCCGCTGTTGCATTAGTAACAGACGTACTCACGCCTTTGTCCATTTTGAAACTCTACTCCCCTCTAAGAGTCTGCAATGGTGCGGGACGTCGGGAAGCTGTCTGCTCTCTGATTGGATAGATTGATTTGTCACCATCCAAACAGATAGAAGTGTAAATATATGGACATAATTCGCAACGGCAACTTCAGGGTCTCGCATGCAGTTTTTTTCTTTGTGTCTGTGAACAGCGTTTTCGCAAAAGAACTTTTTTTATACCAATCTTTTTTACAACCATGCAAACCCTTTCTGCACATTTGCAAGCTTGAATCTTTCAGGCAGATTGTTTTTACAGGGTGACAATCTTAATTTACGGATACAAACACTGAAATTATGTGCAAATAACTGCAAAATCTTTGTCACTTAATATTGAGCCCATAGCCCAGCCCTTTCTTGAATAAAGTTTCAAATTCTGTACTGACTTTATGTTTGACTAGAATAAATCACACATGGGTCATTAAAGTAAAAGAAATGTAGTATAGTCCTGGTAAGTCAACTTGAGGTTTGAATCAACTCCCTGCTGTCTAAGCGTTATCATAGTTAGGAGAAAAGGAGATAGACAGATGTGAGTGCAGGAGATAGACAGATAGGAGGGAGGAGAAGAGAAGTGTAGCGTGGGGTTTCAACTACTAAACTGCTTCATTTTTCCCCAGCTGGGTGGGGGAGAGCATGCTGGAGGTGTGGTGAGAGTGCAGGAGTGAGCGGAGAAGGCCAACGCATAGCTCTTTGTTCTGCTCCCCAGCTTACCCCAATCTGGGGGAAATTCTGCAAATGTAGGAGATAGATTGGTGCTCTGCAGAGGCCCTGTGAAATAACCTCCACTCCCGGATCTATATGGGGGATACAAGGAGAGAGAAGAAAAATAGGGCATAGCCGGGGGTTGTATGGTGCTGGGGGCCTCTGGAAGAGCCATGTTTGTGCACTCATTATCAAGAAATCCTTATTATAGGTTGCAATTTGTTCAGACTGACTTGGTAAATGGCCACGTTTACATGAGAGTTTTAATTACTCTTTAATTCACAGTAAAAATTAAATCCTCTTTAAGAAGATTAAAAATGACCTTATAAACACCTAGTTCTGAATGAAAATGGCCATCCCAAATCAAACTTAAATCTGAAGTAAGCAACTGATTTATTCTGATTTTAAATTCGCAATTACTTTTTCCAACATGAAGGAGAAATCTTTAATTCCAAATTATTTAATTCTAAATAATTTATTCAAAATAAAAAATCATGTAACCGTGGCAATGACTTGCAGATGCTGGAATGCCAACAAGCATAAAATTACCTGCATCTCCTGCAGATGGGTGCATATTTAAGGCATTAGGTAGGTTAGGTATTTTGGAGGGAAATGATAGTGTCCTCCTTATTTTGGCACAAATACATAACCTGCTTGAGCAACAGCTCCCAGAGCAAATATGCATAGACTTGTAGAACTATGGGCACAGAATTTCTTGTGCAGTCTAGACGAACAAATTACTTGTGACAGCGAATAGCGATGGAATGTATACTAGAGCAGAAAACCTGTTATCGTTTGTCTTTTTACCGATCTACCCCCCTCTGTTTAGTTTCTTTTGCACCATGTTAATTACATTTACCTACATAGAGGCTGTTTGTGTTTAAGGGTTTGAGAGCCAGAGAGACAGAAAAAGTAAAAGCAGAGCGGAAGAAGGGGGGATAAGCTATTGATTTACAGAGGAAGGGCAGAGTGTGATCTGCCAGCTTGGTGTATATGATAAATGGCAGCGAGAGTGGCAAGCCAATGCTTCGCATTCTTCTGTTATTTAACCTCTCTACTGGCTTTCCTGTCCCTCTTTCACAGTGTTGCATCTTTGCTGAATAAGGGCTTGTTTTTTAAGATTTCTGTGTTGCAGTGCTGCAGCATTGCATACAGTAGTGAAAGCTCGGCACAGCATGAACATTAGGCTAATTTATACAGCGGTAATTAGGCCATTAGACCTGAAACAATCTGGGACCTGTAATTAAGCAAAGCGCTCCGAAAGTCAACATCAACTCCCATTGAGCTTAGCTAAACAGTCTCTGAAAGTGTTATTTACATGTCCAAACAGCTTGAGGTCTCAGTGTAAGCAAACATGGGGAGAGGTGGGGTGAAAAGGGATTGATCAGAGAGGGAATTTGTCATCGCAAGAGAGGCAGTTTCCAACCCTACTCCTGCTGATAGTCCGTCATGAGTCTCTTATCTTCATCGTCTGCCAGGCTGATTGTGATCAGAGGTTTCATGTCACATTTCTGGAGGAAAGTGGGATCACAGGTCATGTAATCATACAAATACTCACAGTCATACTTGACAGGAGATATGATGTGTATATAAGAAGTCCCTCTAATGTTAAAAAACTTTGTGGGTATTAGGGAATTTTTAAAGAGTCTCGAGGAGAAAACTATTATACTTTTTACCAACTGAACGCTAATGCCAGCTAAGCATTACATCAATCTGCATGTGTCTGTTTGAAAATTGTTCTTCATATTTTTGATGGACTATAGAAAAAGGAGAAGGCAAACTTCTATGCCTCAAAAATTTAAATAGGAACTTGTAAGAACTGATCTTGTGTTCCCTCAAAGTTTTGTTTCTGGTTTTCAACTCCTTTTTTTTTAGTAATGCACAGTGTGGCATGTACTATTCCGTGTTGACAACATAGCTCCAAGCTAGTTAATGGAAACAACCTTCATGTACTTTGTCTGTACAGCACCATTTCAGATTTTAATCTTAAATCTACTTCACCAGCTGGATGCAAACACAGCTTATAGTTATTTTAATTCAGTTATGTTACCATGTACCATTTGTGAACTTTGTGAAAAGTTTATGGAGGCCGTGAAATCTAAAAGAAAAAAATAACAAAAAAGAAAAAAACTGAATGATTTTTTACCTTTTTTGACAAATAGTTGATGCACATAAAGGGAGATGGAAACATCTTCTGTGAATTAGCTTTGACTGAGCGGACATTTTCTGCACGTCAGCGATTCTTCAGCTGTTTCTTCTTACAGAGAATAAATATTGCTAACACTCACTGATATAAAAAAATAATCCTAACATCCCAAGACCTTGCTCTCTTTTTTTCAAAAATGGCCACAATCACGTTTTTGTTTTTCTGTAGTCTATATGCACCAAAATGTATGATTTTAGAGGATGTAGGCTACGAAAAAACATTCAAATGAAACAATCTGGAAAGGGGTTAAAGAAAAAACAAACAAAAAAAACCCAACTAGGATCTACTGCTCTAGATATTGGGGACTATACCAAGAGAAAGAACCAGTAAAGAAAAGAGAAAACCACAAAAAACGAAATACGCCCAAAATTTCAATAACTTCTTTTGCAGTAAGAAGCAACAAGCCTTGCACACTCAAACACTTTCAAACATAGAAAGAAACAATGTTTTAAGCATCCCTCACACACCCTGTAGAGTTGCGACGTAAACCACGGGCCTCGTTGCAGACGAACATGCTTGAGCAGTGAGATCATGAGCGTGGAGAGAGGTGGCATAATGAATCCTGGCAGTCAGCCCCGGCACAAGCTTCATATGTTCCACATTAGCAATTCACAAACCTCTGGAGCAGGCCCCGGCAGCTCTTTTCTCACTCCGCCTTAGTCACTTATGACAATCTGTCAGTGGCTCTTTGTGTTCTCGCGGTGGAGCATCGATGGGAAGTGCAGTGTTTATGGAAGAGAGTTTCGTCCTTGGCTGCATGTGACACTCTGTTTGAGCAGAGTCACTGAACCCTCACCAGAGGAGAGGAGGAGTCCAGGTTTAGCCATCAAAACAATAAACTCACAGTGCTGACTTGACAACAAAAGGAGAAGAAGAGAAATTGTTTTTTATTATCAAAACCCAAATCAGAATCGCAAGTGACAGCTTAAATTCTCTGCAAGTATCAGATCACATAAATTCCAAAGCCAACCAAGAGTCTTTCTGGCAAAACTCCTATTATGAAAAGAGATGAGCAAATAAGGACATTGCAAATGATGTGCTTTAGGCTTCATCCTCCCCCTTCTTTTGAAATTCAAGCGTCCAATAAAGGACAAGGCAATTAGTATCCTCTCTTTAATGAAGGGGAAGCTGGCTTTTGGTCCTGAGCATGGTGAGCTTGTGTTGAATTAAAATTAATGAGCCCGGTCAAAGTTTGCTTCTAATTGCCCTTTCATTAAGACGCATTTGTTATCATGTCTTAATAGCTCCAATCCCTTCTCATAAAGACTGGAAAAAATGTAAGTAAAAAAAGTATATAGCAATTCAAAAAGTTGCATTGACTTTTTTGGTTCATTGTGCTGAAATGTTTCCAGTGTTTTAAATTCCACAAATACTTGATTGGCTGAGGCCATTTTTGAATTGGCCAGTGGTGGTTTTCAAGTTGCAGCCAGGACAAACTGTCGTGATTATTCCTTCTTTAGGAATGCTTCAGTTGCTGCGATATGTGGTCGCAATGGGAGGGTAAAAGCTATGACGTGTGTGTCTTTTGGCTTCCTGCTTGCCTCCAGCTGTATTCTGTATTAGAGGACGAGAATACCCTTGAATATCCAGGAGAACAGGGGCAATTTAGTCCTGGAGTAAACAGTAAAGAGTCCCAACAGGAAACACTGGAGATGGATTGCAGGATAGAGGCTCTCCTACACTTTCCTTTGCTAGCCATTCTTTGTGACTGTATACATTCCCTCTGGTGACACAAAGCTGTTTGCCTTGCTAATGGAGAGCTGTTCTTGTGTAAAAGAGGTGGCAGGCTCTATTTAGATAGGACTATAGTAAAGTAAACTTCTGAGTTGGATTTAAATAAACCTCAGTGGAACGTTTTGCTGTGCAGCTAAGTCATTGGTAACAGCAAGAGGAGGGTGGGAGGGAGAAGGTGATGAAGGAGTAAGAAAAATAGTCCAGCCTATGCACAGAGCTGTGCTGAGTGAGTAGCTCCAGAGACATAAACAAAAAGGGGGTCTGGGTAATGCAAAGATGAGTGCTGGGTGTGGGACTGAAGGTTAAAATGATCTCACGGTTAGTAATCTCTGTAGTCATTCTCAATCCCCCAAGATGACAGAGGTTAGTGTAAGGGTCCTGCTATGTGGGCAGGGATGGTTTAGATTAGAAAGCATGAGTTTATTACTCACATTGAGCCTGTACACAACACGTAGACCCCTTGTAAACCTAAAGGCTTATTTCCGAGTCTGACAACCAAGGGCCGAATACTCAGGAGTGAAGCTGTGGAGAGTACAGGTCAGATTCCACCCTTGTCTACCACCAGCCCATCCCTACATCCCAGCATCCCGTCATCCCTCCTTCCCTTAACGGCTCTGGAATCGGCCAACCTGTGCTGAGCCAAGAAACAGAGTCATCAGGAGAAAACTATCAAACAGACAAAGTCGGTATGGTCAGATACTTGCCAGAGCTGCATGGAGGAGGCTTTTACCATTTATCTCTTGTTATTGTTAGCACAGGATAAATACTCTGGCGTGGTTTTGTAGGAGTTTTGCCTAAGTTTTATTTTCACTTGTTACATGCTCCAGTGTTGCTATGAGAGATATTTCAAAAGATAAATGATAACCTAAATTGTATGAGGTTATCATGGTGGTAAACATTATACATCACAGTTCAACACAGCATACAGCAGACGATTAACAGGAGGCTTAAATGCAACATCCTTTCAGGCCTAGGGCCCTGACATTCATATGGATGTCATTTACGAAACTGTTGAAAGTTGGTGAAGACCAACCCCAATGCCCCCTTTACTTTTTCTATTTCAGTTGCCCCCAAAATTCATCAACAGACTTGCTATTGTCTTTTTGCAGCAAGTCTTAAAAAATTGCTCCCTACAGGTTTGCAAGTTAAAGCAGAAAACACAAGTGTTGGCTGTCTTCATGAGCATTGCATGTGCCAGTAAATCCAGCAATTTATCATGTTAAGACTTTAATACTCTGAAGCTTGTGAAAACAGATGTACTCTTATGTCTGTTGCTCTGAGAAGAACTTTCAAATATTGCCAAAAGTACTCAAGCTGCATCATCCGGGTATCTTGGTGGTAGGCTTGTGTTAAACAATTAGTGCATAGCATTTGAAAGACGGGGCATTAAAGAGACAAGAATGTCAAATGCAATATTCTTTCATATTGCATCATGTAAAACACAAGATCTGGAGATTTTTGTTGATCTATACGAAGAACTAAAATTCAGGATACCTTTACTTTTGCTGCTTTTATAATAAGGAAAAATTATTATTATTTATGTTTTTTTTTTTTCATTCAGTTTTCTCCCCAAAATATTTTCATGCAAAAACACAAGGTGTAAAAACATGACATTCCTGATTTTGCTCCGAATTCCTACCACTATTAACTTAAGGTATTGCATCTATACAATGCAATACCTCAAGTTATTTTGGCACCTTAGCCAGTTATCAAACTTACACCTCTGAATTAATCTCTGCCCTTTCTCTATTAGCCTCTATTTGTGCTTTTCCTCAATGACTGTTTTCGAAAACAGTTAATAAGAAACCAAAGGATCAGCTAGCTTGAAGCTGATTTAGGAATTAAGCTTTCAGGACTTTACTGACCTCTACTAAAAGAAACTAAGATATAGTAATCTGTTGAGAATTTATGAGACAGTGATTTGTTTGTTTTATCTAAATAAGTATTTATATATATATTTAAAAAAAAGTATGTTGATATATTGACCAACACTTGATAATGTTGGTTTGTACTGAAGGACATTGGTAGGGTGGGGTGATCTAACAGTGCAAACAGCATATAAAATCCAAATTCTTAAAAATCACAAAGAAGGAAGAAAAATAATAATAAAAAAAATAAATATATATATATATATATATATACATTTTTTTATTATTTTTTTTTCTCTTTCACTTCTGCATTCCAAAAAGTTTAACCTTACAAAGGTCCAGGGTTTGAATCCCCTCGCTGGTAAGAGATGTATACATGCTTGCTCAGTTATTTGGAGCTTGGGGCAATTTTTTCTTCCATTATCTTTCTATTTATTTTAATGCCTTACAATAACAAACAACACCAACCAAATCATCTCTTAATCATTGCTGCTCTGGTCGAAACTGGCAATAACCATCTCAGTGAATGAATGGCTGATGAGGTAATCAGACCTGGATCAACACCTGCTGTGCTGCCCAGAAATGCAGCTGTTATTTGTCATGGCCCGACACTTGTAGAGCCGTTTGGCACCCCACTGTTTGGCCATCTGCCCTCTTGGCTCATATGTTTACAAGCCTAAAGAAATGTAAAAACACATAGGTAGCAGCTTTGGACTTGCTGTGTGAACTTATGCAAATGTTGACACATGATCTGCCTCAGGGTGATGAGACACAACTTGGCACCTTAAAATAAGAAAACTGCAGTAAAGTGACACGTGTTCTGGTAAGATGGTGAATAAAGATGTGTTTTCTTTATGACATTCTAGTTTAATGACTTAGGCAGCACTGATGGAGAACTCCCACTCATGGTTTGCTTGTTTCAACTGGTCCAGAAGTGAATGCATAGTTCTAACGTGCAATTCCAGCTTTAGTTTTTAAAAATTATAGTGTGGAGTGTAGTTAAGGTTAGACGTGAGTGCACGCAATTGTGAATTTGGTCTGGTGGCAGTGCAACAGTTTAAATTTCAGGGGTAAAAATAAAGAAAAGCTTGAAAGCACATAATATGCAAATGTTGTAATGTTTGAGGAAGCCTCCGGATTGTCTCTGGCAGTTACAAAACAGACAAAACACTCAAGTGGAAAAGGATGTTTTAGTCCTCGTTTTATAAGTTCCATTGGTTTTAGTTAAATGTTATTCTTTGTACAAATCCAGATCATGCTTGGCACAGTGAGAAATGTACCATTTGGCTGCTTTTCTTTTGGTTATTTTTCACTGTTTATTTTAAGTTCTATCAGCCTTGAAACATCTATAAAGACTTCCTCAGCAAACATTTTGGAGCAGTGCAGCTTTTAGCTCAGTGTGTTTATTCGGGTCTCATTTGGGTGGGTCTGCTGAAAGATAACCATCAACTACTGCCTTTCATTTTGGCTGTTATGTAGATTAGTTTAGCATGAAGTTTATTTACATGAAAAAATATGTTCATTCTCCTACAAAGTGTAAAGAAAAGTATCTCATGTGTCTTCTTTTTTTTTGTTCTACACAGCTGCTCCACAGTTCTTCCCCAACTTCCATCCTCCTGTGCCAATAGACGACAGACATACCCAGGGACGTTACATCTATGAGACCTCCCCCGTGCCCCCTCTTCATGTGTAAGTCTCTCATACTGGTCACACACACTCAAGCACAGCCTCGCAACCAGAATATTGCTGATCACAACTGCATTTGGCGATACAAATCAAGACCCTGAAACTTCCTTCCGCCCGTGGGCGTGGAGCATCCTCCTCATGGGTGCTGGGAGCCTCTTTTTTGCCTTTCAGGATCAAAGGCCACGGCCCTGTATGTGCGCAACATGATCCACATGTCAGAGACACGCAAATGAACATGTGTCAGAGACATGAAAATGAGAGCAGGTCGAGGGGAGCCTGGGAGCGTGCAATTCTCATAAGAGCAGTGATCAAGCCCTGTCAAGAGAAGGAAGCAATGCCTTTGCTGACATTTACCCGTCTCTGACAGACGCAGATGCAACTAACCGCTGTGCCTCATCCAATCACACACATGTTCATTCTGTCAGCTATGAAATAAAGTAAAAACATGGTGTCATTTCTCATTAGAAGCATTTGTCTAAGCAGTGTAACTCTTATTATGAGCGTTTCCCTGGAGGGCTTCTGGTGGTGCTGGTTAGGTCAGCAGAGAACTTCAAAGCACCATCAACCCACTTTTACTCAGCTGCTATCACTCTTTCTTTCTCTTTCCCTCCCTTTGTCATTTGTATTCTTTACATCCAAACAGCAAGCACCACGAGGAGACACTTCATCGTCCTTTCGCTGCTTGTTTCCTACCGCCAGACACGAAGGAAGCGATCACTGCGCGACGAGGACAAATTGGATGGGGCAGCTACTTGGGCTGCATTATGTTTGATATTCTTCATCATTATCAACTCCCCCCTTCTCCTCCTCTAGGAGTCATATCTCTCCCTTGCTGATGTGCCACTAAGCGTAATGAATTTTTTATGCCCCCCCCTCTCTCACCACCACCACTAGTACCACCACCCCTCCACCTCCGGCCCCGCTCGTCTCCTGCTCAAGGTGTTGTAGCACAGGAAAAAAAAAAGGGAGTAAATAAAAAAGAAAACGGGAGGTGATTGATGCCCCGTGTCAGTGCAAACAAAATGGCAAATATAATTTAGCATTTAACTTATGCAGAGATAATGGGGTGAACACGTTCAGGCAACATAGGCTCAAGCAAACAGCCTGGTTTGTTATCCGTCAGGAGCGCTTTGGCACAATGTGGAGCACAGGCTGGAGGAGATGAGGAAGTGGGGGTAGAAGGAGGCAGGGAATTGAATTAAGGAGAAGTTACGCTGCGCTGGTGTCTTCAGTCACTCTGTTCGGACAGGAGTTATCTGTGCACTTGGTTTGCTGTCACTGAGACACTGCCGTGTTCTGCCACACTACTTAGGGCCTATTTATCCAAGCCATTGAGCATAGAGCTGTTTAATATGACACCATGTTGAGGGAAACTATTTGTCATTATTATAAGACAGCTGTTGCCGTATATTTTAACCAACTCGGTGAGCTCAGTGTCATATTGTCTGTTACACTTCTGCACACGAAAGTGTTAATATTACCCATTTGATTAAAAAGCAGCACTGAATTCCTCAGTGAGAAGAAGCCACTCATCACGTTTTGTATTAGAGCAACCACCTGATGGCAAATTGGAGTTAATTACAGGGGTAGGTTTTGTGCAAGTTCTTGCTGTGGCTGAACTTTACAAGCCTAAAACTACAACTGAAAAGCAAGTCTCTGCCAAGACCTAAGCGATGCATTCTTCTCAGTAATGTTGCGTGCAGCCAGCCCAAGCAAATAGAGGCAGTCAACATATAGCTGTCGCTTCAGGGAAATGGGGGACAGGAGGCAGCTTATGGAGAAATATTGAATTGTTTTAAGACAAGTTCTCCTCCGTGTGCAGAATTAATCGTTATTAGCCCTCTCAAAGATATGCCTAAGTACACAGGGACTATTATTGCAGTACTTCCCCATGCAACCTCTCATTACGGCCTGTAATTACAGTTGGGTTGGCCCTGCGGCAGTTCCATCAATCCAGCCCGCTTCCCCCGCTGTGCACACAAGCCAGCCACCACGGGCATCCGTGGCCGGAGAAAAAAACACCACGAACGCCCAGCAGCTTGTTTCCTTTCCGCAACGACACATCCACCATCAGTACGTGGCAAATGAGCAGAATCATATCCTATTACAGTGAAGGGCCTAATTGAAACATGTTTATTTATGGCCCTCGTTTTCAGGCAACGAGCGGGCGTTAGCAGCGCTGCTAACGGGCTCTTGCAATATGAGGCAGTGGAATTAAATTAAAAGCTCATAAAATGAAATATGCTCTGTATTAGCTGTTTGACACTTAATTTGCCTTCAAATGAGCAGAGGAAATCACAAATTAACTGTCCTTTGTTTTTTTTCCCTCTGCTTTACCTCACCTCCCCTATTAGGCAATGCAGAGTGCAATTACAGACAGAGGCTAATCATTTAGTTTATAAATTCTTGTGGGGAAGGTACCGATGTGCCATTCAAAATTAAAGCCTTAGGGTCAAAGGAGGGGGTGGGAGTCTTGTACAATACTGAGAAACTGACATATTCGTTTGATAGAACAACACTTAACAATTTCAACAGCTTCAGATAATCCCAACAAAAAGCTTCTTCCACCTTTCCAAGCAGTGCAGTTTGACTCAAGCCTCAATTTGTGCACAGATCCAGGACCAGCCAGAGTCCTTCCTGCCCTCAAGCTTGCCCTCTGTTGTCTCTGTGGTCTGGACACAGCTAACCTCCAACCTCAGGAGAGAGAGAAAGAGTCCTAAAGAAGATGCTTCCTGCTTAAATAAACACAATGATCAATGAAGAGCATACTCTCCACGGGAGTTCTGGTCCCCTCTGCCACCACTATTGTGCAGGACTGGCTTAATGGGAGTTTTTGGGGGAAGAGAGTAGAAACTGCTCCTTTCATTCCAGCTTTATTGCCTGACCGCGGTACACAGCAAAACAAAACAGCCCTCTTATGCAGCTCAACGCCGGTTCTCGGTCACCCGGAGACCACTCAGAACAAACAGAGGTATTCGTCACAAGTCAATTATCGGCTGCAGAGTTTACTGTGGAGTCTCGGGCACTCGTGCTGTGAATGGGGCCACTAACACAACAAAACATTCTTATGGGATAAGCAATTGACTTGCAACCTTTTGATCACTTACCGTATGTGAATTTACTAAAGAATGAAGGCAAGCTTAGTCAGTTTAAGAGTCTGTAAAGTTTTAAACCAGAAGCTGCTCTGAGCTTATACTTCATGCTTTATGATAATGTGTCTTTGTATATTTATTGAAGAATTTGAGTTTGACACAAATGCTTAAATTTATTTTGCTTGAAAGCAAGCATAAAAAAATTGTTATTTTATAATTGAAGACTGTCAGAATCTTACCTGATTTAAGGATTTTAGCCTGAAGCTTAAAAATTCTCCTGAAAGTCATGTTCTGTATTTTCTGTGGCTGTAAAGCCCAGGCTGGGGCTTCAAGAGTGTGTTTCCATTTTCCTGGCCCGTGTGTTTTTTTTTTCCAGGAGTTTGTTTGTTCGGCTGCAGGCCCAGTCTGACTGCAAGGTATTCTGGAGGTACTGTGGGAAGAGCTGCTGCCCGTTTCCGTCATCACAGTGCAACCTTAGCTCAGAAACGACTAACAGGGAGGAATTTAGCGGTTCTTCTGATGCTTTGTTTCCTTTAATGAACGCAGCATGGCTCCAACACGCTGAATCACCTTATTACCCTTTAATTCCATTTTTATTCTCGGTCAGCATTGGAGATTCTCCACCTTGCTGTCCTCACTAGCGGTCTTTTCTTTTAAGTTGTATGCCGACTTCTTCTGTTATTTACATAAACTGTTGTCAGAGTGCCCAATCTCCTGCATGGAGGAGCGGCGTGTTGCTTAGCATAAAGACCACGGTCTTATCTCAACACCTCCTTCCAGATGGGACGAGGCCGAGCATTGCTGTGCTCACACAAACACACTCACACACACACAAGTGCAGGCATGCACACATACTGCAAAACAATAGGATGAAAAAGGGAGCTTGTGTGCCTATTATTACTGCTGGAGGGGAAATGTTTTGTAATGTGTATTTTCATCACTGGCTATTTATTGTTGGCCACATTTGATCATTTGTATTTCAGTTTCTAACCTCATACAACTTATTCTTACTTTTTTCAATGTATATTTCATTTTAAACAGAGGAAATTTCTTAAAATTTGATCTGAAAAAGCAAAAAATAAACAATAAAAAAAAAATAAGAGAAAAAAAATCCTGTTTGGCATCCCCTTTTAATTGTTTTATTTAAATAAAGCCTATAAGTTTCCAAAAGACAAGTGCAGAATCCAACGTACAGCCATAAATTAAACTAAGAATCGATGTTTATTCCCTAATCGCCTCTGATAATCTCTGTCCTTATAGGTCTGCTGTCACCAAAAAGCAGGGGCAGAAAGACGAAAGCCACTTTTTCATCTTACTCGCTAACTGTCCAAAACCTATTCAGTGTGACTTCATAGGTCACCCCTTTATAGTGCAGTCACTGCCTTTCCTCACTCCTTCCTCCTTCTTTAATACTTTCTCTATGGAGTAAGTCAGGGGGACAGGCAGTCACGCCGTCGCTGGCTTCATGATTAATGGTGTTTATTCTTGACAGAAGGCTCCTTTATTTATCTGCATTGCAGTTTCACTGATACTATCTGTCACCTGAATGAAAAATATTCAGTCATACCAATTCTGCAGTATAATTGAGTAGAGTCACTTCCTTTCAGTTTTTCCTCCTCCCCCCCTTGCTCTCCTCTTCCTCTCTATCTGGCAGCCTTATCATCGCCACAGTAATTTTCGCGCAGCGTTGTTTGATATGGAGAGGCTGACTTTAGCCGTATTTGACATAAAGCCTCTCCAATTTTCACAGGAGGAAAAAAAGGGAAGAAAAAAAGTTATGCACCACTCAGTAGGGGAAAGTATCTCTCCTCCCTCCATCTTTCTTTCTTTTTTCTGAGGCAATTTCAGGATTTAGAGAGAAAGGAGATAAATGCCTAAGCAGAAATGTGGGCAGATTGAAGTTACAGTATATCTGTTTCTTTGTAATACACCAGTTTTAAAACCTAAATGGGCAATGTAATCTTCTTTTTTTTGTTTTTTTTTTCTCCAGCTTGTTCACAGAATCGTGATATTTTAAGGCACCTGTGTATTTTGAAAATTATGGATCCAGCAAGTTGGAAGAAAAAAAAAAAAGAGAGAGAGGAAAAAAAAGAGTTTGGCATGGAAGAGATTTTACGAGGCCTGTAAAGGTTTTAAGGTTGAGTCATTACCTGTGGAGATCTGTTAAGACTTGTTCCAACTGCACTTACCCAGCTAGGATTACCCACATTTAGACTGCTCCTGCCCCTGTGCATGCTTATATTTCTGCCTAGTTTATTGAACATCACATCAAATTTTATAGTTGATATTATCTCCTTTAAATGGCAATATTTTATATTAAAACTCATACATTTTTATCTTTCATTCCTTATATGGACCAAATTGTGAGTCTGAAATTAAAATTAAATTAAACTGAATAGTAAGCTATAAAGAAAAAAGTAATAGAATTTAATGTCTGATCCCTTACATAACATTTTATTCATGTAGATCAATTCCTGCCTGTTTATACCTTCAACAAATATTTCCTACTCATTGTAATTTCTTCAGTGTCGGTCCTGGGTGGAATTTAATTTAAGAGTCCATTAAAATAGCTTTGATAAAGGTACATTTCTGATAAAAGAGGAGCACATTAATCTCTAATGCGAGGCCTGTGAATTTGCACATGTAACACATTAGTGGATTTGATTTTCTTTACACAAGTCATTTGCCCCCTCTTCATGTTTGAGATCTCAATTTGTAGCTCTCCCAAGGAGCACAATGGAAAACCAGGTCTGAGGGGAAGAGATAACAGGCAGGTGCCAACAGCTCTGCACTAATGTCTGTGTGTGTGTGCAGCCGTGCTTAAACACACACAAATACGCAAGTGTGAAAGAAATTTAATTTATTTAGCATCACTCTTTTCTTTTTTTTTCTAATTTTTTTTCTTTAATTTTCCTCATTTTTATCTACACAATTTTGACATTTGATTATTTACAGCTTGTAAAAACGTCTCAGTTGAAGGCTGAAATAACTAAAATGTGCATTAAAAACAAGTCTTTAGAACTGTTGTATTTCTAGTGTTGATTAATCTGCCAATTGACTATAAAATGTTTATAGGTAAATATGAAAAAAACAAAAAACAACACTGGCAATGATCATTCATTGCATTTTTTAGCTTTAAAAAATATAAATAATTTTAAACAGCAGTTTTTGATTGATGTCATCAGCTAATTGATTAGCTCACTAATCTTCTCTGCTGCAAATCATCTACACTAGCTTTTCTTAAATAATGTTTTAATCTGTGGGATGTATTTATAAGAAGCTTGCAAGTTAAAGCATCTGTAAGTTGTTTGATGGGTGTGTCAGACTGTCATTTTTATGAGTTTCTTAATTGGCTTTGTAAAAGGCCCTCCTCTCATTGGTGAGGACCTATTAGAGAGCAGCAGTCACTGTCACGCTTTAAGCCGGCTCTGGCAGCACACCGCCTCACATCCTCTCCACAACCTCAGGGCGGCAGCTTTAAAAAGAGCCTCCTGCCTGAAGAAGCTGCCACTTAAATGTATTTTTCTTCAATAAGAGGAATGAATGATTTTTAGAAAGGCTGCTCCTCACCTAATGCAGAATAATCAATTTTAACAGTCAGTTTTCCTTTTTTTTTTCGACTCAGCCCGTGCCCTCAAGACGTCATGCTGTAGACCTGTAGAAATGTGGAATTTCCATTACTCTGATCTGCGGGCTCCAGAACCTGCGATCCCACTCTGGGGGCCAGTTATAGCGAGTAACGAGACCAAGGAAACAGGGTCATAAATCCTCTCCAACTCTCCTTATTTTCTTTCCGTCCCGCCCTTTCTTTCCTCGCTCTTTCCTTTGCTTCCATCTCTCCTACTCCAACTCTCAGTAAATGATTGAAAGGACCCCAAACAGAACAATGTGAAATATCACCATATTTTTAGTGTGGCTGAGGTTTCTACTAATGTGAGAAAAAATTAGTTTATTTCTTCTCTCATTGCTCTTGCTCGTCTTTTACTCCTATTTTTTATTTATTTTCTAAATCGCATGAAAAAAATCACCTTTTTTACACTCTCCTCACCAGTGAAAATTAATTCATATCACAGAAAGCGATTCTTTTCTCTCAGCCGTTTATCTCGATTATCAGATGTGGCGTCCGTTACATCTGATAACGTAATAGAGAATATTTTTATCTTATGATGTTGTTTGAACCATAGGGCCACAAAGAAACCCCCTTTCTATTTTGGACTCCCATGATACCTTGCTTTTCTGTGACAGGGCGTCAGCTTGTGAAGTGTTTTCCATTGCGAGCGTCTGATGGGAGTCATGCACGCAGCTGCAGGGTGAATGCACTTGTAAGAATGCAGCAGGGGTTTTTGTTGCATGCCCATCACTTCAACCTTTCTTTGGCAGTGATTTTTCTAAATTAGGAGTGAAATTTTACTTTTGTGGACTGAACAAGGCTCAGGATTGTTCCTGGAGCCAGAGTTAAAGAAGATTAATGTTTGCCAAACCTAGCTCATTAGGAATCCCCTCCCATATATATCAGTTTTGTTTTACTTTTTGTAACAGCTTTGTGAAACATCCTCCTTTGGGTCTGTCCAAAATTTCCGCAGGTCTGTGTTTAAGTCTCCCAAAGCTTCATCAAGCTTGAGAATGGCACTACCACGCATTCAGCCTCTTCATGATTAAATATCAAGGAACTCCACTTGACGTTTTATTAGCCCAACAAGATGGATGAAATGGCCAGAATAAAGTAGGCTGTGTCTGTTCACTTTCCCACCAGCGCTTGCCTTTCTTCTGTTCAGTTTTTCTCTCCTTCCCCTCCTTTGCAAGAAGAAGTATGTGTTAGGGAAATGTGATGGATTTCTCTTCGAAAAGGAGATTTTCAGAGCTGAGAAGGCAACGTATATTTCTGTCTTGTACCTGATGCTCCTATTCTGCTCTCACTGTGTCTCAGCCCCTCCTCCTCCTCTCGACCCCCTTTATTTTTTCTGTTGTTCTACCTCAGATTTCTGTTTGAAGGATTAACCATCTCCAGCAGTGTGTCTCTGCTGTCTTGTAGCGCAGTGTATTGTTTGTGATTTGCTCATGCCCATCCGTGCGGCTGCTTATTCCGGCAGGTGGTGAATTGTGGTGTATCGTGCGGTGCCACTGCAGCAGCCCCCTCGGCCACACTCATTCTCTGTGCCTCCCCTCACCTGTAGGCTGCACCTTCACACTCAGACATGTGTGCTCATTACCTGAGTTGTTGAGCTGTGAAGGCGAAGGGGTGTGGAACTTGAGCCTTGTTTGGCTGAAGGCGTTAGCTGAATGTTTGGGTAAAGGCATCAGGGCCATTGAGACGATGCTCGCGAGGAAAAAGAAAGATAGACGTGCTTCCTCCCTGTTTTCACAAATTTAACGCTTTAACACCCAGAAGCCTTCTTCTCTCTTCTCTGTAGCCTGAGGCATGCTAGAGGAACTCAAAACACTGACTGTTGGCTAGTTCCACCTGTGTGTACTCTGCTGCTTTGAAAAAAAGGCAATCAAGCGCATATTTGCAGTGAACCAAGATGAAGGTGAAATGTTCAATTCAAAGTGACTACTGTATTTGTAAATGGCAAAATTATACATGGGAGAAGACCAAAAAGGAGCTGAAAAATTCTCTTTTTTTGTTCTCATGTTTGTTCCCTGACTCCAGCCCCCTTGAAATTACAGGAAAAAAGACTGGCTCATTTTGTGCAATTTGGCTTTCATGTTTTCTTTTTCTTGCTACATACTCAGTTGATTCGTTTTGGTAGACATTCTTATCTCGATGGCTGAAATTACATTTAATTGCAGTGTGGAAAAACGGTTTTCACAACAGCCTGTAAGAATAAAAAAAAAAACCCCGCTGCGTGGCAAAGCCAAACATAAACTTTGAATACAACGATTTGGAACCAGAGCAAGTGAGAAGATGAGATTCTGTCTTTTCTGATAAAGTATAATCCCCCTGACGTTGTAGACATGGATCCTTGATTTAAAACAAGAAGCATTTCTCATGTGTGACCCAACTCGTGAAGGTTTGTGACTCCTTTTGAGTTCACGGATGCAGCAGTTGCAAATGGAGCCTTTGACACCTGGGCCGGTTTGTTATGACTTATGCTTGTCACAGTCACTGACTCTTGATAAATATATGTTATCACTCCAGTGGCATGGAAGTGATACGGGCCCACTAGGATGTACTGTACATCGTTCAGGCTGGACGAGTGTGTATGCGTCTTCCTGCTGCTGCTCATATGTAGAATGTCAGTGTGAAACACACTGGAGGGGGGAGATGGAGAAACTGAAGGGGAGTGTTGGGTACTCAACTGGACAGCATGTGAGTGTGTGTGTGTGTGAGCTGACTGCAGTGTACGAGAATGACGGGCACGCCTCCAGAGGTATCCCACCGAGAGGGAATCCTGCTTGATGTGACCATGAATAGAAAGCCTTCCCCACCCCCTGGACCCACCCAGGCCTTTGATGTCGGGGGGGGGGGGACCTCTAAAGGGGAGCATAGTTACCCTGAACGCTTGGTAACCGCAGCATACTCAGCTAGTTTCATGGCCTGTGCTGCCAAAAGAACAACTTAAAGCAGGGATTGCTGCTTCTTTTGACCATATTGCTGCAATATTGTCATTAAGTTAGGTGTGTATATTAAAATATCTAGAAAGAAAAGAAACAACATATTTATTCACCTTCTGTTTTATTTTAGTTACTGTGCATTACAGGGTTATGATGAAAGAACAATCTTTAGTATAAAGCTACTGTGGCTTTCATTCGCCTACCTGCATGTAACAGCTACAGGTAATGTACTACACCATATGGTGCTCACAAGAACTGTGACTGTCAGCATGGGTAGTTTCTGTTTACTCCTGCAGTGTTGACTGATGAATACCTGAAGCAAGCTGAATATGTTTTCTTTTTTGTTTTACCAAACAGAGTTATTGTATCATACAGGGAATAAATAACTGAAAGCGCAGTTATTGTGCCAAATATCCTAAGACAAAAAAGTGAGTAAAAGCATTGTCAGTCATGTTTCTATAAGCTTTGTGACCTGACAGTAAAGCAATAATTGCTTTCAAAGTATCTGTTAATAGTTAACTTAATAAAGACTTTCCCACTGAATCATTAAGAAAATAAAATATATCTATCTTCCTCTGTTTGTGTGTCTCTGTCTTGACTGTCTTGACTGTCTTCTCTCTTGCCTTGCCTTGTCTCAGCTCCTTTTCCATTCTCCTTGGGTCTCAGCTGGCTCTGTTTCTTCGACCCTTTGATCTCAGTGAAAAGGTTTGGAGCTTTAAAGTGCTTCTGTTTCCGCTGTCAGGAGTCCCTCTCTTCCTCCTCTCTGGTTTAGGCTTTCAGAGCAGTGGCAGCAGCGTTGTGCTGTGTTGCTGGGTGGGTTAGTGGGTTGGGAGTGGATTGGAGGGGGTTTGGGTTTCTATGAGGTGGTAAGATTGAGGTGAGGTTGGAGGGGGATGGTGGGCATGTGATGTTGTCAGCCTCGGTCAGGAGAGGACCTGACATCCGACTAATCCCAGTTCCCTCCAAAAAAAAAAAGAAAAGAAAAACCCTGTTCCCACCTCGCTCAGCCCCTTGTGGCCACAGGTGTAATGTGTGTGCTCTCTGTCTTCAGTACATATCATTTGAAGGTGTCTTCTGTCAAAAAATGGAATCCAACTAAATGGTAGCTGCAGAATTTTGGCAAAAAAGAAATCCTAGTTCAATTTCAGAAAAAATATTATTATATTCATATCAGTCGTTATTATATAATGAGAAAACAAACCAAAGGGGCCGCTTTCAGACTGTATCACCACTCTTGGTAGTCAATAATACTGTTTTAAAGCATTAAAGGGAACATGCAATAAAAAAACAAAACAGCAAAAAATAAAAAAAGGTGTTTGAAGTGACTGTAAACTCTAAAACTTCAACATATGACCATCCTGTCACAAGGCCTGGGTGAGATGAAAAAAAACATCTAAGTTTTATCACCAGTTTTCATTGTTTTTCTTAAAATAACAGAGGAATCATTAAAACCAGAGTCACAGTCACCGACTCTTTACCAGCGTTCTGAACATTCTGACTTATTGTTGACATTTGTTTTGATTAATAATTAAAGGATCAAATCAACTAATAATAATTAGTTTGTTTTGACTCTTCAGTTTCATACGTGTAACTTACATACAGCCTTAATAAACTGGATGTAAATCTCAGCAACCTTAAAATCAGCTGCACTCAGCTGTTGAAGTCACGTTGCGTTTTCAAGCTTTATCGCAGACCAGTTCTCTATAAATGACCTAAATGCTGTAATACAAAAAACTCTTTGGACAGAAAAACGTTCACCAGTTTAAATGTCCTGATGAAAACCTTTTATTCAGTGGAGTCCTGCATAATTTTCTTAAAGTTCAGATCTCAGATAACGTGTTGACGTTAATAACACCTGGATTGGAGCCAGTTTAAGTTGTAAAACAAGTCAGAAATGACTACAGTGACGGTAGATTCAGCTGTGCGCGTTTCCGCCAGACATGAAACACCCAAACAGGAGAAATACTCCGACTGCTTCCATCTTCACCTTCCTGGGAGAGTTAAAAACTCATATTTATGTCCTTTTTTCAGCTGGTTGACGTGTTGTCTGACACGCATTGTGTTGACTGACCAAAGTGAGATCACCTGTGTGAATGTGTGGCATCAGGGGTGAATGACATACCATGATGTAAATCAGGATAATAACATCAGACTGTTTAGCTTTTAATAAGAGAGCATAGTTTAAACCTGTTCTAGAGGAAACTGAGCCTAAAATTACTTCTGTTGTGACTTGGCGCTGCATAGAAAACAAAATCAAAATAAATAAACGTGACCTTCAACAGGGATGAATACACTGAGTAATGCCCTAAATTATAGTCAATGTGACAGAGAAATTTCTTTTTTTAATGCTATAGTTCTCTCGTTAATGTCATGTTGAATTGTTAAATAGGCTAATTGTATCTCCAGATTCATATCTTCCCTCTGAAATGTGCAGTTTGTATAAAAAGATGTAGTACTTTTATGTGCAATAGGTTGTTTTTTTGCTTTCCTATGTCTTTTGTTTCTTTGGCATATGAACATTGGTGCAACTGGTCTTGTGTCTACCACCACCAGACACCGCTGCAACATTGCAACTGTCCAGCAACCAGCTTGTGGGAGGATGCTAAGCTCTGTAGCAGGAACTGTGCTTTGGTTCTCAGAAGGTTCTCAGCAGGTAGCAGAAGCACTTCAGGAGGTGATAAGCCAAAAACCAACCTAGCTGGAGCAATTGCTCTATCCTGTAATAAGTGATTGGTGGTCCAGATTTGGCTCCCTTAGAAGAAGAATGGTTCTCAAATGGTTCTTCATTAGGATCACTTGGAGCTTCTATTCTAGTCTAATGACTGGTTTGTGTGCTTGGTAAGCAATTTTATCCAGTGTTTCCATAAAAGCCAGATTATTAAACCTTTTTTTCCATCCATCCATTTTCTGCCGTTTATCCGGAGTCGGGTCGCGGGGGCAGCTGCCTAAGCAGGGAAACCCAGACTTCCCTCTCCCCGGCCACATTCACCA
>JBAMHW010000020.1:8614251-8640099 GCA_037177495.1 Rhadinocentrus ornatus | reverse complement strand
TATATATATCATGTGACAAACACATTGTATTGTGCATGGGGTTTGTTTGAATGCACCCTTTTGACTAACACATGAAAAAGCGAGATTGTCCATACAATGACAATGTAAAGGGGGTGTTGCTCTTCATACAGCTTCATGCTGCAGATGCAACTCAGGCCTACGTATGCCAGAACACTATTGCTGCCACCACATAGCTATGCACGCACACACATTCACATCCACACACTCTGATTACCATGTGAATGGAGCATTCTGTAATCGCTGGATGTGTCAAACGAGAGATGGAGCATTTACGTTTTGGGAGACGGATGGATTGAGGGGGACGTAAATATGGAGGGGGGTTATCGGGGCTGTGCAAGCTGGTTTTGTTTGCCTTTATAAAATAACTCAAAATGTTTTATTTCCAAGACTTGAGTCACAAAGTCATTGTGTCAGTTCACGCACAAAGCACGACATCCCCTCAGCGCTTTTTTCCCCTCCTTCCATCTCTCCCTGTTTTTTCTCTGTCTTGTTTGTGACATCTCCATGTGAAAAGACAACAAAAGTCATGTTTTAATCTCTACCCGTGGCTCATTGTATGTGCAGAGAGAATGCTTGTGCTGTTTCCGCCTTTTACCTTTTCAAACCCCATTTTTAGTATTTCCAGTCAACACTGATTGCATTTGAATAACGAGTCAAATTGGACTTGATTAAATATTACCATACACAGTCAGAGCATTTTTCCAACATAAAAGGCATGTTTTCTCATGGTTGAAATTCAAGCAGTGCATCAAGTGACAGCCGAACACTCATTCAGATGAGCCTTTTGTCTGATGATTGACAAAAATGTCATCTGTTAGGGTTAGATTAGGTTAGAGTTTGGATGAAGTCAAACAGAAAATTGTGTATAATTCAGTAATAGCTCCTTTCAGATTTTAACTGATGTTCTTGTCCAAAAACAAGCAGCATGAAAAAGAAGAGAAGGGTACATTTACAACCTTGCAGGACACTTTTTTAAAGCAGCGCCTTGGCTGCTACCTAATGCCTTTTTATTGCTGCATCTAACTCCACTCCATTCTCTGTCCACATTGTGCAGGCTCTCGGTTTCCAAGCCCGAGGCTTCCATCACGGCCCAGCAGGAAGCGCCCTCTGCCCATATCGCCGCTCTCTGAGCACAGCTTTGACCTGCAGACCATGATCCGCAACTCACCCAACTCCCTCGTCAATTCTCTGCTCAACAACTCGCGCTCCAGCTCCTCCACCAGCGGCTCCTATGGTCACCTCTCCGCTGGAGCCATCAGGTAGTAAACCCTGCTACCAAAACTCATCTGCAAAAGTGTTTTAAAAGTTCCCATGCTTAATTTTTTTCAATATACCGCTGTTGTCAAGTTCGAGATTCAAGTTTTTAGTTAAACACCAAAGTTCCTCTGTAACAAGCTGGAAAACCAGGAAGGTTTTAACTGATGCTTATAACACAAATTTAAAGAGGTAATGATAATTACCTGATTATTACCTGATTAGGTTCCTCACATTTTCCAAGTTCTAAATCTGACTTGAGATTGGGTTTTCCAGTAAAAACCTCCCACTGGATTCATTGATATATTATTCCAATAAGTTAAATGTTAGGTGTCAAAGATATGTAATGTTTCAATTCAGGTATTACTTTCCAGCTCTATCGTTTTGTCCATATTGGGTCACTTCCTGCTCCTAACAAAAGACTAAAATGGAGACAACCAAATTGTAAACATGATATTTGAATTTAGGCGACTCACAGGGCTGTTTCCACTTCTCAGCTGCAGACCGTGATGGGAGCTCAGGATAAGTTGGTGGTTCAAATGAAACACAACATAATGATCAGTCAGCTGTATTGTGGGAATTCTAAGATCAATTGCTTGACACATTTTAGTGGCTAAACATCTCTTGTTAGTGTCACAGTTTTATTGAAATGTGATACAAAACTGTTAAACAACAACCTTGAGGGTAAGATTATTCAGGTGGTATAACAGCGAATGATGGGAATGTTACTGTAAATGATTTATGTTGTAGTTTTTACTTTGTTTCCTTCAGATTAGCATCTTAATATCCGATTTACAGCAAACACATGGTGTGTATAAGTATATGTGTGTGCCTCCATGTCAAGCCCCCGTGTGGGTGACGATCTTCCAGCCAGCTTAGTCAGCCTGCCTCTCCGGGGGCTTGTGTCAGTCACACAATGGAAACATCACATACATCACGCTCTGGTTCAAAAGACGAGCAAAAGGAAGCACAAGGGGAAAAAGTATAGAAGGGGGGAAAAGGAAAGATCCATTGCCCCACCCACAGCCATTGATCAGCAATCTGTAAGAAGAGCCTGATCAATCATGCTGCACAGTCAGCCACTGTCCAAGTGACAAGGGCCAAATAGCCAGAGCCAACAGACTGATGAGTGATATGACAAGCACATGGGCCCCCAAATGCGTCTCGGCCCATTGATTTCCACTCGGCTCATAATAAGATCAGCAGACATATGGGTCGCAGAGAGAGCAAATTGTCAGAGCACAGGATGAATGGAGGCCGCTGCTGTTGAGCCACACAGATCTGTGTTTATCTGGTGGTTCACCACTGGTTACACAGAGCCCAGAGGAGACTTGGTGGCTTCTGGGATAATTTTTTTTATTATCAACAAAGTTAGCTCACTTTGTGGGTTAATAATCTACAGAGGAGACAACTCTGCCGCATTAGTTAAAAAATAATTCTGCTTTATTTACATGGCTCTAAGATACACTTAAGATTTTTTATCATCTGAATCATTTGCCCAGTGGAGGAATGTCATACTGGCCTACACAGACCACATGATAATTCACTGTGTTAACAAGCTGAACATTCATTGTTAGGGATTTGCAGACAGTCCCCTGGTTCCAGCATTTCCACACCGTTTCCTGTCAGATTGTCCTCAGGGATGAAGAACTATCCAGAACAATCCATTTACTCGCTATCGTTCCCCTTTTTTTTGCCTCATTGCTTTTGCAACTAATAATAAAGTAAACTTGTTCTTTAGTTTTATGATTATTTTAACCATTTTCTTTTTCTGCTGTTTCCAGTCCAGCATTAAGCTTTGCCTATCCTCCAACCCCGGTGGCCTTGCATGTGCACCAACAGCTGATTGGCCGTCAACCAGGCATCATTGGCTCTGCCTTTGGTCACAGTCCTCCCTTAGTCCACCCGACGCCAGCCTTTGCCCCTCAGCGACCCATGCCTGGCATCCCCCCATCAGGGCTCAGCGCCAGTGAGCGCTCAGTCATCTCCAACGACTCCTCACAGGTGAGTGCGGTGGTCGGCGCCTCTACGATTCATCATCACACGTAATAGATAGCGCCGCCGCATGCCAGCCACATGTGAGCGAAATGCAGCCAGCGAACATGGTATAGGCAGGAACCCCCCTCCACGCACTCCTCTCTTGGGAGTTTCCTTCTAGTTGTGTTGTCTCTTGTTTTAAGGCTGCTGCGAAGAGCCCAGAACGTGCCTGCAGCAAACAACAAGGGGCTTGTTAGCATAGAATCCCACTGCTGACTCCATTAATCACTAGAGAGAGAACAGGGATATAGAGAGGAAATATTGACAGGGATGGATGGATCCAAAGGGCTTTTTTTCTCTCTTTCCTCAGCCCTTACTGTTTGTGCGGGCCCACATTTTAAGCATATATTCAGTGTTTATTACCCATCCTCCCTGTTGTTTCCCATGCCTTGAATCCCGCCTTATCACAAATGAGGCCCCATTCAAATTGGGCACCAGAATTGCCTTTTCCTTTCCCTGAATAAACAGAATATTGCCTCGGGGCCTACAGATGAATATCAAAGATAAGGCAAATATGTGTCATGCTGGAGACACAAAGCGGATGGGGAGTCCTGTGGAAAACATTAACATTCTTAAGAACTGAAATCCAACAAAATTCATCTTTTTTTCCAGATGTTTAAAAGCTTCTTGTTATTTCTTTCATTCTCACACAGCTTTTAATGCAACAAAAACTTCCCCACAGGCACATTCAAACCAGGGCCAGAGTCAGGTCATCTGTTGGTTGAATTGGTTCATGAGTTTGTTTTAATTGCAATGATTAGGGTCGCTAATGTGAGACATTGAATTGCATAGTTTTTCATGCTTGTTTGAGACTTTGCTTGCATGATCATTATAGGTCAGTCCCAGTTGTTTTGTCTAGTTGATTAAGTAAATGATGTATTAGCTTATAAGCATAACATGCATTTTTAATGATACCATGAAAAGGATAAAATAATCTATATAGTCAACACTATCCTTCAAAATTATGAACTTGGAAATGCTCAGATATGTTCTCTTTCAAGGCCAAACCGACAAGCGAATCTGCTGTAAGCAGCACAGGCGACCCAATGCACCACAAACGGTCCAAAATGAAACCAGAAGAGGAGCTGCCGAGCCCTGGCGCAGTGAGCGTGCAGGTGAGGATTTCCCATGTTTAATAAAAAGCATGAACTCTACAGGCATCCTTTAGTCATTTTTCAGAACTGTTAACACTCTGAATAAAAATACACACCCTGCTTGGTAAATCACAGTTTTCACCAGCATGTGTTTATATTTTTAGAATTTATGTCCCCCTAGAATAAGAAGCCTGTATAAATGAAGCCAAAGTGGCTACAACAATAGACACGCTTACCAGCCGCAGCAGGTTTTTATTTACCTGCAGCTGGCAGTTTGTTGGTGTTAGTTTCCCGCTTTGCTCTTATCAGTTTTTGTTTCCCAAGTGAAACAATCCATTGATCTTTGGGACACCAGAAGGAAATTGTTTTTGCTTTTCTTTAATCAAAATTTTAAGTGGCTGGAAAAATGAAAGAAAAATGTGATAACAGCTAGCATTTTCATCTGCAGAAGAAAAAACCTTATTAGAGTGGATTTTTCAGATGAAAGCTGAGGTGTGTGGTGGAAGCCTCCTGCAGTGGGCTGCACTTCTACTCAGCCATGTGACAGTGAAATATGTCTGGGCTAATAGAGCAGCCTACTGCAGGAAGAGGGGGTTATATTCCTCAAATACTCGGCCCAGTCCTGTCATATAACTACCCCAAAACACAGAGGGGCTTTCACTGCTACATTTCCGCTCTCCACACTTCTCTCCACATGTAGCCAAACAAGGCCAGATTCACAGGAGCACTGTGGTCGAAACCTGTAACCAGTAACCAGTGCCTTTCATGTGAAATATGGCTTTTATTACAAGTTTACATGTTGGGAGGGAGGTAAAACTGTTCCTTTTGCTTTTACCCTTTTTTCTGGTCACTTTTCTCATTTTATTTCATTGCATCCTTGTTGTTTATCTTTCTTTTTTTTTCCCTCTTCTTCTTCTTTTCTTGCGGCCATCATTTAGGACCATCCTGAGGGGATGACTCTGGTGAAGGAGGAAGGAGACAAGGATGATAGCAAACAGGAGCCGGAGGTGGTTTATGAGACAAACTGCCACTGGGAGAACTGTTGCCGTGAGTTTGACACCCAGGAGCAGCTGGTACAAGTGAGTATTGAGCAAAACATTGAAGATTAGAGTTTTGCTTTTGGAAATCTTCTTATGAAATGACAAAGGAGAGGTTTTCAAAGTGTGAGGCAGGCCTCCCCAGGGGGTACCAAACTGTCACAGAGGAGGCTTAGCTAATGTTCTGATAATTTGTTTAAGGGGAATTTTTCTGTTTTTCCCCCCCAAATAACTAATAAATACATGAACACATTTTATGTATTTAGTGTAGTCTGGATATAGCAAACAGGCTAACGTGTGAAGCACATGTCACACACATCACAATCAAGAAATATAGAAAGTGGGAGGAGTACAAATTTTATCTTACGCATGTCTTTCTGTCTCACCCTTTGAAAAGCACTGACTTTGAGTTGGTACAATGTGTACTCAGATCTGTTTAAATCAGCTGAGAAGACACATCACACATCATGAGCTGCTGGTCAAGTGAGTTTAAGAATGACAGAAGCCAAATACCCAAAATCTTAGTTCCAGGCTCTGCTGATCAGATTTTACAGCTGATACATTTTACATTGCAAACAAAAAAAGTTTACACTTCTACACACCTCTACACAAACCTCCACAGGGAGGAAGCTTTTTTATTGTTGCTTTGACATTTGGCTGTTTTCTGCTAAACCACTGCTCAAAAGGCTGCAGCCCAAAAACACCCTGAAGCTAAGAAATTGCCAGAAAATGGTAGCAACTCTGCAGATGAATATTTTTAGGAATATTCTGAGCATTATGCTTAACAGAATATTTGCAATATTTAAAACGTGGCATTTATTGTTTTGTGTCACACTTTTATCAGTTGTTGCATATGTTAGCATCATGCATCAGCCCTCAATCAGCCTGCTCTCTAAATGAACATATTTGTGTCATCTTCTCTCACTGCTGTAAAACAAATGGTCGTTATCTTACTTTTGCTTTGGGATTCAACACTTTCTGTGAACCCATCTGACCTTAGCTCAGTTCAGTTTGTAACTGGAGCCCTAAACCACAACAAGGTGTTTACAACTCTACAACGCCACTCAGAAAACATTTGTGTGCAGTATAAGAGTTTTTATCTGTTTCTTCCCTCTAGCTCAGTTGATCCCAGCATCATTAACAGAAGCTGCCATTCTGGACAGTGCCTCCTATCAGGCCACAGCTTCTGTGTCTGGCAGCCAGCAGTAGGGTCAGAGCTGCAGGCGCTGGCTCTTAGTGATGCTGGATTCCTGATTGGATCCAGGGACACTGGTAATGGGCTCAAAAGCTGGAAAGCACATCTCACAGCTGGACGGTGCTAACTGATTTGGCTGGTTAAGCCTCCTAGAGTTTTGAGTTCTGTACTGGACCGGACCCCCCTTCTTGTCTGTTATCAGAACTCTCACACAGCCCGGGAGATGGATGGTTCTCATCGTCCTGCGCCCGAGGGCTCCCTATAAAGCTAAATATTAATAGTGTTATGGTTGTGTCGTCTCCACTGTGGCTACAGCTTTTAGCTCTAACTTGGCCTGTGAACCACTTACCCTTCAGCGAAGTGAGAAAGCAGACTGAAGTTGGAGAAGTGATGAAATTACACCAATATAAGTGACGGTGAAGGGCTCACATACACGTGAAAAACATCACACATCTGATAGAAAGATCCTCGGCTCTCCACAGCTGTCTTTTCACCGTCTTGACATTGCAATCCTCAGCTGCGGTGGTAACCCCTATCTATAATTGATATCCTCAGCACGAAATGGGCTGCCTCCCGTGTTTGAAGGGCTCGACTCAAAGGTTGAGGATCTTGACAACTTCTTGCCCCTGTTTCAGGAGGTGGGATGAGTTAAAGTGGTAGAAGAGGAAGACAGGGTGGCGTCTTCATGGAAGAAAATCTTGCTCACATCCTCCCGCTACTGTACCCACCCAAGGGGGGGCCATCTGAAGAAAGCAATGCCGTCATATTCCTCCACAGCTTCTTACTAAGCTGCAGTTATTATCAAGAAAATAAAATCCTGATTAGTTTTCCATATACCCATCTTGGAATTGTCTTTTTATTTTAATTTTTCTAGCATTTGACTTTCTGATATGACGTTTTATTTCTCATTTTCTATGCACATGCTGATATGCAGAGAGATGCCAATAAAAGTCTTCGCCTACAGAATCCCTGCCCTCTAATTCAGCAGAGCGGACGGGAAAATGCTCTTATCTCTTCACACCCCCACCCCCCTCAGTAATAGGATAAGTACAGTATTTGGACCACAGTGGCTCTCTTCACACTCTGGGAGGGGTTTGGGGGTGAGTGAGGGGGGGATTTCCATATAACCAAACAATGGAACGTCCCTTCCCCCTGTCGTTGGTTTCTAAAATAAATTTAAGGGGGGGGGACATGATGAGAAAAAAATACTCTTTCTTTCTTGGTTGAAGCCATTTTAATCACTAGCTTTTGCTTAAACTTTAAACAAGGATTCATATTTAAACGTACCAGTTTGTGTTGACAAACTGTGTCAAGAACAAACAGCTTTTTGAAGTGTTAAAAGTAAAAACTGTGCTGATTCAAATATCCCTTTTTCTTTGTGGTTGGCCTAATTTTAGAATTAAGCCTTCACACCACCCTCATCGCGTTCCACCTTGTTCAGAAGTGCCCCTGTTGTGCTCTTGATGCATATTTTTACACCATCAAACAAGCTCTCACCGCGACACGCCACAGCGTTTCTTTATCATCTGCGTTTAAGCGCTCTTGGTGCCGCCGATAAGATAAACATCAGATCTATGCAATGTGGCTCACTTATCTGGCCTACCCAGTCAGCAAAAGCGAAGCGGGTGTCAATTTTAGTTTGCTGTATTTATTACTTTCACTACATTTCTACTCCTTATACCTCTCCATCTTCCTCTCAGCTCCAAGTTCTTCTGCTTCGTCTTTTTTTATTTTTGCATGAGCCTCTCCCTCCATTTTTTCTCTCTCATCATTTTCTCCTCAAAGGGAGCACATTTATAGATAAGGCCTGGTGGCTTCTTTAATGTCTCTCTTGAAGTAGGCTTTTTTCAGTTTTGTCACAGAGATGCCAACTCCCCCACTCCCACAATTCTCTAATATGGCCATGCTTTACAGTCTGTTATTATTTTCCTCTTGATTTATCCCTCTTTACAACAGAGAAACTTGCAAAAGAATTGTTCCTTTTCACTTCAGACACTTTTTACAGCAGTTTTAACTAAAAGTGACAGTAGAGTCATCGCATAAAAGCACATGAAAATGATAAAGAAAGGAAGGTTTTCACTACTTATCTTTGCTTAGTGAATGTGCATACCTTGCTGGACCCATAACCCATTACATACATATGTTGCTCCACGAAGCAACATATGTGCTTTTATCTTTTCACCTCTACATATTTATGATCATTCAAAATAAAATTTTTAACATAAAGATTAAGCCTGTAATTTAATTGACCAAAAAAAAAAAAAAAAGGTGCACAGTGGTGTGGATGTTAGCACTGCGGCCTTACAGCAAGAAGGTCACTGGCTCGGCTGGGGAGGTTCGAACAGTGGCCTTTCTATGTGGAGTTTATGGGTTCTCTCCGGGTTCTCCGGCTTCCTCCCACCATCCAAAGACATGCATGTTAGCTTAATTGATCACTCTAAATTCTCCCTAGGAGTGAGTGTGAGCATGAATGGTTGTTCGTCCTTATCTATGTTGGCCCTGCGATGGACTGGTGACCTGTCCAGGGTGTACCCTGCCTCTCACCTGCTATAATGCTGGGTTAGGCTCCAGCTTCCCTGCAACCCTTAATGGACAAAGTGGTATAGATAATGGATGGATGGAGAAAAAAAAAGTTTAAACCTGAAATCTTATTATTTTATTTTATGTTTGAAGTTTCTTAAAAGACTAAAACAAATAAAAGGACCAATTGAAAATGTCCCTGAAACCCTCAGGTTTTGGAAGTGTTTCTTTAAATGAAGCCCCTTAGATCTAGCCCAGGGGTGTCCAAAGTCAGTCCTTGAGTGCTGCAGTCCTGCAGGTTTTCAATATTTCCCTGCTCCAACACACCTGACTCAAATTAAATAGATCCAACAGCCTATCAAGTTCCGCAAAATGCCTCATTAATTTAAGACAGGTGTGTTGGAGCAGGGATACATCGAAAACCTACAGGATCGTGACCCTCGAAAACTGTAGCTGGACACCCCTGGTTTACCATATTGGGTTAAAGCAGCTGGCAAAGTTGGACAGCAAAACTAAAAGAGATGCTAAATGAGATGTCAATGCAGAGGGTGAGCTTTGTTAAAAAATAACTCAGACTGAATAGAGGTATATATAAAACTAATGGATATAACCTTTTGATTTGAAAAGTTAAAAATGAAGAAGTAACTTCAAGCTGCTTTCTATTTAAGAATAGAATAGAATAGAATAGAATAGAATAGAATAGAATAGAATAGAATAGGACTTTATTGTCATTGCAACAAGTGCAACGAAATTACAAATGACCAGCAGGAGACAAATTCTGATTCGTTACTTATGAAAATGTGAACCTAATGAATTGATAGTCTTAACTTTATTTAATATAACATAACAATTATGTAGATCATGATCCCATTAAAAGTAAAATAAACAATAAATAAAAGTAAGTTTTTCAAAAGGTTCTCCAACAGCTTGTTGTCATATTCTGCACAAGCCTTTGAATGACCCATTAATTAGAGTCAGGTGTGTTGCAGCAGGAAAACATCTAAAACCTGCAGGACAGTAGCTCTTGAGAACTGGAGTTGGCGATCTCTGATCTAGATTTAAAGGAGCAAGATAGTTTAAAAACTATTTCAAAACACATGTCCACAAGCCAGAGGTGACAACAAAGTGACCACATCCAAGATTTATATACAGTCTATGTTTCCAGCCAATATTTTAACCTAAATCATGTTAGTTAACTCCAATTATTCCAATCCCACAATCAGACCTAATTTAAAAACCATTTTCAGATTACTAATCATCCATTTGCATTAATAAATAAATGTTCTGTTTTGAAGTTGTGAGGCTGCAGGCACCAAAGTTATTTTAGAAGATGTGGGTGACCACACAAAACATCAGGCTGCTAGAAGGACTTGGTGGTCTGTACATAAGTTTCCTCCCATCTCATCAGACATTTGTCCACCTACCAAAGCCTTCCAGGTTGTTCTTATAGTTAGTGTTATGATGTCCTTACATGGGGGAGCTGGTTCTCCCTGTGTACAGCCTTGTTGAGGCAACTGCTGGGTTAAAGGGAAATAAACGCTAGCAGTCTGACGGCAGCTCATCTCATCTCTGGCTGCTGGCACAGGCCTTTAATTGGTAAAATGCAGATTTTTGATCAGGAGAAGGATTAGGCCTCTTATCTGTCTAGAGTATCTTACTCAAAGATGAAAAGACTGCTGAATTACACATGCCAATTCCAGCTCCCTGCCCCCTGCTCATCATTTACTTACTCTTATCCTCCCTCCTTCTCTCCCTCAGCCTCAATTCCCCCTTTTTACTTCCTCCCTCTTTCCCTCCCTTCTTTCCTTTTTTCATGCTTGTTCCTTCCTCTCTCTTTACACAAAGCACTTCAGCAACTGACATCACAAAAGAGCATATGATTTATTAGGCAGTGTTTGATAAAGCTAAACGGTGTTGCGGGTCCCATCGCTTAGTGAAATTGCCTTGTAAACAGGCCCTCTTTTTATGCACGCTTGCATTCTAATGCATGAGGGCTGCGTCCCAGAGAGGATTTGATAAGGAGATGTAGAGATGGATACTGAAGTGAGCAAAGGGTGGGAAATAGCAGAAAACAATGAATTTGTGTATTACAATAATGCTTATAGACATGCAAAGGCTAAAAAATAAATCTAAATCAAAAGCTTCTACTCTTTTTCAGAAAACTTAAAAAACCAATCCAAGTGTAAAATTAAATGTGTGTTTTAGTGCTTTTTATGTTGATAGTTGTTTCTGCCGAAGCAGCAGGCATCTGAACCAAGAAAGCAATGGCTGCACCTGTGTGTATGTGTGTGTGTGTACACCTCTTATACGTCACAGGCGGCTCCAGTGTCCCCTGTGTCCGTGTCCCTTGCGTTCCCTGTCGTGCGACTCCCTCCTAAATCCATCTTGGTGGCGTTTTTACAGTTGTTGGCCGATAAGCTGGCAGGAGGAAGATGAATAACCCGCCGCGTCGCCGCTATCAGCACCTGTTTGTCGATTTAGCCGGCCAACGGGACCTGTCTGCTCAGCATGGAGATTATTGATTCAATAAGAATTGCCATTAGATCATGCCATTAGGTTTCTTGGCGGCCCCTCTCTCCCCTGTGCTGGCTGTCCCCCCTCTCTGTCAGCTCAGAGGCTAATGCATCAAGCCTGTCTGCGACCTCCTTCATTTTTACAAACAGTGTGCGTGCTCGTGCGCTGTCCTGTGCCAGCCGCCAGCATGATCCAACGCCACAGCGCTCTCCCATCGCTCTCAGCCAGCGGATATTGAACGCTGGTCACAACAGAGCGATCGCTTGCCACAGGGATTCCCTCATGGAGGGGAGAAAAAAGAGAGGAGGCTTTTCTGGAGCGCTGACCAAGAAGGGTAGAAGACTGATCTTTATGACCATCCAGTTCCCAATCATTGTCCCTGGAATTAGTCTTGTTTTGTCACTTTAGAATTAAAAAGTGTCACATAAAAGCAATGGAAACTCTCCCCTGATATATTAGTGTCTGATTGTTTGTCGACGCTCCTCCTTTAGCTTCACTTGAGGTTAAAAGAAGTGAGCTTTCTGGTGGATGTCATGGTCATGGTTTGTAGGGGGTCTTGTCAGGTCATGCCTGGAGGGAAACTCACTCTGAATACTTTATTTGCTTTGGTCCTGTATGTTTCACTGCTTGACAATCTTATGAATAGGTGCTCACACAAAGCATAGATTCCCCAGACATTTAGGAGCATTCAAAGTCAAGTTTGTATTTATGTCCCCTCCTCCCATCTGTCCATCTGTATTCACCCCTGAGGTAAAAAGACTCTTTCTGCTGCTCAGGAATGTCATGATATTGGTTTCTTTAGGTCAGGATATTGTCTATCTCTTCGGGTTTAAACTGCCGTTGAAAAGGCACTTTCTGAGGCTACCATACTGTTGTCTTTCAAACAGAGCCTGATGTTGACTTTATCCCAGAGGGTTGTATTTTTTCCCCCCTTTTTTTAATTCCTGTAGCATCCACCGTTTACCTATTTTTACAAGGCAGTTAGTGGGAAAAGAAGAAAGATGGAGAAAAAGGAAGACAGCGAGGGATGGAGTGAGACAAAAGTAGTGTTTGCAGATATTATGCCTAGCTAGAGTTGTAAAGCCCTCGCATTTCAAAAGCTTTGACTGAACTTTTGATTTCTGGCCCCATCTCCTCACCTCGCTCCCTGCTCCCCTGCTTTCTAAGCCTCAGATTGGAAGTTGCCACGGCAGCACAACTGTCAGCACTTGTCATGGAGTGGTGAGGGTCCAAAGTGATGCAAAGTGACAGGGTTTTATTTGAAAATCCCATCTAGATCGGACACAGACTCCGGAGCCTTTGTACACTTCTCAGCTGAATGAATCAGAGAATTGCTGGAAAGGAAGAAAAGAAGGAAAAGCATTTAGTTAAAATGAAGTTAAAGAGGTTTGAAGTGCTACTGAGCAAAAATTCTCCAAAGTGAAGTTATAAATCAGTTGACTTCAAAATATCTGTGTAGTTAACTCTCATGCACTGATATGGCAGGAGAGTATAATAATGCAGCTGTTTTAAGTTCTCGTCTTCTTTTCCAGCACATCAACAATGACCACATCCATGGAGAGAAGAAGGAGTTTGTGTGTCGGTGGGAAGAATGCTCCAGAGAGCAGAAGCCCTTCAAGGCACAGTACATGCTGGTGGTCCACATGCGCAGGCATACTGGTGAAAAACCACACAAGTGCACCGTAAGGGCGCTCATGCTTGTTCAGCTGAGTTCATTTATTTACAAAGTTATTACATTATTGTAAGTGGAAGTTTTCTTCTTTCTTCCTCCAGTTCGAAGGCTGCACCAAAGCGTACTCCCGTCTGGAAAATCTTAAAACTCACTTGCGTTCCCATACTGGAGAGAAGCCTTATGTGTGTGAGCATGAGGGCTGCAACAAAGCTTTTTCCAACGCTTCAGACCGGGCAAAACATCAGAATCGCACACATTCAAACGAGGTATCAACACTTATACTTCCACACAGTCCGTAAATTTATTCAAATTTATTATTAATAAATTATGTCAATGTTCTGCTCTCTCCTCTTCTAGAAACCTTATGTGTGTAAAATCCCAGGTTGCACCAAACGCTACACAGATCCTAGCTCCTTACGCAAGCATGTCAAGACGGTACACGGGCCTGAAGCGCACGTCACCAAAAAACAGCGTGGAGAATACCCACGCCCTCCGCCCCAGCCAAGGGACCCTGGGGGCAACAGTCAGGGCCGGTCACCAGGGCAACTGCCCCTGGGTGGGTACACGGACCAAAGGGAGTACAACCATGCTACCTCTAAACAGGATGAATGTCTGCAGGTCAAGTCTATCAAGACAGAGAAGCCCATGGTAAGACTTCATTTCAGGTTTTAGATTATCATAGGTTATCCTTTTAGTTTGACTTTTCTAACACTCTTTTACTAGAATGAATCCTACACTGTGATTTAAATGAGGGGCTTGAACATTAACACTGAAATCTACTAATGAGTCCATATTTTCCTTTATCCAATGCTTCGGCATTTCTCTCCGTCCCTTTCTAAGGACAGTGGGTAATCAGGTGAGATAGGTATCACACTACATCTGTGAAGCATTCTTTCCAAATCTCATTTTTCCTCTCCTTCATCGCTTCACAGGTCTGCCTGACTCTTCCTCATCCTGTTGTAACTGCTCAACACATTCACCCCAAACATGCCAGATTTACTCTCATTTGTAGGTCTCAGTTTCTCATCCCTCACAGTCATAAAAAGATTATTTTTTGCATTTTGCTGTACAACTCTTTGATATTTACCAAAGGGGGGGGGGGGGCAGTTTTTGTGAGCAGTGCCCGGGGCTTTGGGCAGAACTGACAGGGCACTGAGACTGGGCCTGATTCTGTCCAAAGCTTCATTGTGCAGCCAAATCCTTTTCGCTCATAAACAGCATGAAGCGCCTTCCAACGTGTCTGACAGAGCCAAAAAAGTGATTTCATTCTTCCTTAGTGTGACATAGTTCCTAAAACTCTGTAAACAATCTAATTAAGCATTAGCCGGTCTCACTGGAGTCCTTTATCCTATTTGGCTTTTGAAGTACTTTTTTTCCTATCATAGTCGCAGGAGGAGGCATTACTCATGCCTAAGTTATGTGGTGTCGAAACACCTCTTCATTTAGTAAAGAATGCAGATACCAAGAAGTATTCACAACTTAGATGATGGTATGACATGATAAAGAACAAGGACCTTTTCCTCAGATGAAAATATAGTTTTATTTCTTAAGTTAAATCCATTCATTGTAACACAGCAAACTAACTGGATATCAAAATAAATGCAGGATGATTTGCAATTTAAGAAGTTAGTTAAGAGAAAGAAAAGGAAATGCTCAGGAGTCTATCAGTTAGTTATGGCATCCCCTTAAATCTATTGCAAATCATCTCGTGTTACCAAAGTGTTGTTCTAGATATTAAGTTTAATATCTAGAGCTTTAATAATAATATTAAATAAAAACAAATCTTGTTTCTCTGATGTTTAGTTCGAGTTTTAGTTGAGTGCCACCTCTTAAAGAGACATTCTGTTTTTCGGCCTGATCACTGGATCATAGGTCGCTGCATTGTTTAGATTTTTTGTGCTGTTAACAGCTTTTTGCTTCCTAAGTCTTCTTTAAAAGAAGAAAAAAAGAAAATAACCCCTATTTTAGAGCCCAAAAGGGCATTCCAGGTAATAAACCAGAAAGGTGTTAATTTCGGACTTTATTAATTCTCCAAGTGCAGTTCAGTTTAAGCAGTCATGCTCAGATCATGCATACATTAAACAGACAAGTCAGTCAGTTTTTCAAAGTACATCAACAACTGCCACCAAGGAAGGTGCAAACAAGTTTGTGAAGTCGACCCATAAATGAAGAATAAATTGAACAGAACTGTGTTAATTTATTCATTATGCCATTTCATCTAAGTTGGAGTGTCGAGGCTTTCTCGACAGTGGTCTGTAATATGGTTGTACTTTATACCACCTCCACTAAATCACACCTGTCGGCTCAGCCATTAAAGCCAAGCTTGTTATATGAACGTCTACATACACTTGTGTTTCCTGTAAATTATTCATCAAAGCTCATCTCTGTCTGATGTTTTAAGAATAGCACCTTCAAAGAAATACATTACAACCTTGTTTGTAACATATAACTGGATATTTTCCACTTAACTATTTCTTCTTTGTATCTGCCAGACGTCTCAGCCAAGCCCTGGCGGTCAGTCTACATGCAGCAGTGTCCAGTCCCCCGTCAGCTCCTATCCCAGCAGTGGAGTCCAGCTTGCTGTGAGCGCCGGACGCTCGCCAGGGCAGGGGCTGGAGGAGAATGAGGAGAGAGATGGAAATGAAGAGGAGGGAGAGGAGGAGTGCGAAGGTGAGCCAGCCCCAATCATGGACTCCACAGTCTCCACAGCAACTGCGGCCATGTTGACCCTGCAGGCGAGGCGAAGCATTGGCCGCCCAATGCGCTGGATGGAGCACATGAAGATGGAGAGGCTGAAGCAGGTGAATGGAGCGCTGCCGAGGCTGGGGCCTTTGTCCCCTACACCACCCCCCAAAGGTTCTGCAGCACCTAACATCCTGGGGAAAGGTAAGATTAACGTTATTAAGACTTTTGGCATTTTATTTTAAAGTATGAGCTTAAAATGCAAGGAGTTTTTTTCTTCTAAATACAGTTAAAATAGTTTAAAAAAAACATCCACAACTCTCATGTCTGACAAAACACCTGTAGAGTTTACAGAACCAAATTATCCCCGATTCCATCTTGCCCATTTTGGCTGAAGGATTCAGGCAAAACAAATGCTTAAAATTTGCTGTTACGCTGCAAAATTGTATCAAGCTGTGCATCATATCAGAGAGAATAGCATGTAATGTAATGTTTCATGGCCAAATGCTGCTAGTTCTGTTTGAGAGATCTCTCCACACTCAGACTTCACTTATACGGCTTTTTCACTTTCATCCTCCTGTACTTTTCCTGTCACCATGCATTATTTTTCATGTTCTCTCTATCAGAGCTCTAGTTTTCTTTATATGCTTGTCTCTGTGTCTCCATAGGATCCTGTCTGGGAAAGCAGTGGGGGGTGTCTGCTCCTCAGCCACCTGCTCATGCTGAGCTGGGCAGCACAGAGTTAACAGTACTCAGTTTGCTCCGAGATAGGCGTGACAGCAGCGGCAGCGCCACCAGTTCAGCCTACCTGAGCAGCAGCCGGCGCTCTTCAGGCATCTCCCCCTGCTTCTCCAGTCGACGCTCCAGCCAGGCTTCCCAGAGCGAGGGCACGATGGCAGCCATTCACCATCGCCGCCTCCACAACCTGAGCTCCACCGACTCTTACGACCCCATCTCCACTGATGCCTCCCGCCGGTCCAGTGAGGCTAGCCACTATGGAGGTGGGGCAGGAGGAGGAGGAAGTGGTGGAGGGATGCTCTCAAGTGGAGGCTGTGGAGGGGTAGGAGGAGTAGGCATAGGGGAAGGGGGAGGAGGGTCAAGGGGGATGCTCAATTTAACCCCAGCACAGCACTACCACCTTAAAGCCAAGTATGCTGCAGCGACTGGCGGGCCACCTCCCACCCCGCTACCCAACATGGAGCGCATGAGCTTGAAGACTCACATGGCCATGATGGATGAGGGAGGGAGCAACTGCAGCTTGCCACCCCTTGTAAGACCACCTCGCTATGGTGAAGCTACCAACGGGTACAACAATGGATCTTTAGGACATGGAGGCTACAGGAGAAGGGTCCTCTATCCTGGTGAGGGACTGAACGGGAACCGGAGGGCCAGTGACCCAGTGCGTACACAGGTTCCTGAAACTATCAGTTTGCCTCCAGTGCAGCGCTTCAACAGCCTCAGTAATCTCCACCCTCTTCCCCCTCTGACTCACCATACTACATTGGAGTATCGCAATTTTACCCTGCAGAACTACACACGCTCAGAGGGCAACTTGCAGAGAGGCCTGCAACACTCACCGTACACTTCTAGCATTGCAGAGAATGCAGGCTTAGAAGCTCTGGCCATGGAGGACGATGGGGAAGTTGGTCTGTTGCTTGACGATGAGGATATATTGCCAGATGACCTGGTGCAGTACCTCCATTCCCAGGTTCAGATGGACAGTGGCTCCTGCATTCAAAATGAGGACCAAATAGCTTCCAGTCAAAGGGACACCTCCCATCAGTCTGTGGAGGCCATCCAGGCTTCAAGGTTAAATAGGACCTTCTCTGGATCCCATAGTTTCCAGCAGCAGCAGATAACAGAGAGGAAGAGCCCCAGTAAGCTTCCCATCCAGTGGAATGAAGTAAGCTCTGGAAGTACTGACAGGTCTCCTGAGAAGCAACGTAACCACCATTCGCAGTGTGGGAGGTGGCCTAGCATGGAACATGGACCCACTTCTGCACCTTTTGGAAGGTTTGGGAACATGGTGGTTCAGCAGCAGTCTACTGACTTCCAGAACAGCTGCACCCAGGCTAATCAGTCTCAAAATCCTTGCCTTGCTAACCCTGGAGTGAAGTTAGAGACAGCCCCTAACGCTTGCATGGAGATAAAAAGTGCTGGTGACAACTCTACAAACACCTTTGGCAGATCAAACTTCAATGGGCCTCTTCTCCAGGGTCTGAAACAGCACCCATCCAATGGACCTCAGAAACACAGCCACTTCCAGCAGAACAACAACAATAGCACCTCTTGGCAGGTTGGAAACAATCTAAGCCTCAGCAGGGTCTCCATGGAAAGTCACAATCAGCTGTCGCATGCCCCTCACCCCCCAATCACCAGTTACAGGAACCTGGTTAGGACCCAACAGTACCTCAGTCCTGAGATCTCCAGTGAAACCCATGCTAGCCCCAGCTCACCTCAACAGCTGCAGAGGAGTGGAGATCAATGTTCTCTTGCACATCAGGTATCTGGACTGAAACTGGAGAATCCAGACCACAGATACTTGGAGCAGAATTTTGCAGACTGCCTCTCTTACGAACCAGTAGATTGCAAGGCTTCCTCATTCCCTGTTCTGGAAGATCAAAACTTGCTTGACTCCATAGTGAAGTCTGATTGCCCAGGTGGTGGCACTGAGAACTTGTTTGACCTTCCCTCCCCTGGTACAGACCAGGTAACAAGCACAGTGGATGGCCATGTGTCTGGTGTGTTAGACGAAGTGGTAAATCTGGACTTTGGTGTCATGCTGGAGGACGGCTACGACCAAGGCAGCCTAGTCTCTGGAGTGTTGAGTCCCTCCATCTTCCAGGGCCTGTCTAGGACCTCGTCACGCCTCACCACCCCTCGAGCCTCTGCGACCTTTCACACCGTGGCCCCTGGCCTGAACAACATGGCTATTGGTGATATGAGCTCTCTTCTCACCACTCTTGCTGAAGAGAGCAAGTTCCTAACTATCATGCAGTAGCTGTTCATTCTCTCTGCTTTCTCCTTCCTTAGGATAAAAAAAATGGAAAATGGGAAGAAAAGACTGGTGTATGTGAAGATTAAGACAAAAAAAGTGACAGTCATTAGAACTTCACAATGTACTTAAAAGTGTTGTGGAACAGCAGTTGCCAAACCCTTTCTGTTTTGTAAAAATGTCATCCCACAAAGAACTGGGATGTGTTGAAAATATGTATAGATAAGTAGTTATATTCCGTTTCTGGAATGAAGGCTATTTTTTGGAAGCCGCTTCTCTTTGATGGTGAGCAAAAGCTCACTTCCTTGAATCAGTATTCTGTGTATTGTCACTGTTTTTGCTGTACGCCCTGTTTGTAAAATTGCATGTACTCAAGCTAAACATTAAACACTGTCTATATATGTACATAGACTAGCCCATGTGCCAACTGTCAAGCAGTCTAATCCTACAGGTACAAAACATCTATATCTTTTCTTGACATAGCAAGTGGGACATGGGTCATTAACTTAACAGACCCTGACCACAAATTATATATATACATATATATACACACACACATATATATGTACGTATATACATAGGATTTAATAAATGGTATATTGACATTTGTATATTGTCATTTTGTTTTTGAGGCTTTAAATGTTTCAGTGCTTCAAAATAGTTTTACCAAGTGGTGTTTTTGTCAAGATGAAGTCCAAAAGAAAACCGGACCACACACCCAAGTCTTCAAGACACCGTAGATTGTCGTCTACTTGATATCTAAATGGCTTGATTTTGTTAGTCTGGTAAGGTACTCACAAGTGTATATAACAGTGTTTGGATATTCCGTTTGTGGTCAGATTTTTGATGTGGGATTGCACGGTTGTACGGAGCAGAAATGTTAACGGACCTTCAGTCCTGGATTTGGTGCTTTATGTTTGCTCACATTTATTTGATAAGAGTACTTCCATGGTTTTTAACTGTCTTAATGACCAACACATGATAAGGCCCACAGCACGTTACGTGCTATAAGGTGATGTTTTATGGGTAACCATCCGTATTGTGTTCTCCAAAGCTCTTAAAATTCAGAATGTGTACTGCCATCAAGTATTGCAGTGACTTTGTCAACAGTGTTAGTATTGCCTTGCAGTCTTCCGTGGCTGCAATATTGAGTAGTTTACCTTTTATTCAGCGTCAGAGCAATGAGGTACAAACTGTTTTATTGTTCTTTGGTACTTTGGTCATTTTTGTAGCTGTGCATCGATGGTTTTTTGTTATTTCAAAGAAGTAGAAATCATTTCCTTTGAAAGAAGGAAATTACTGAGGTATGTGCCTTAATTGATCTGCCTGTTGAAAAAGAGAGATCACTGCCAATCTTCCATTGTGAATAATTAACAAATGAAATAAAATGTGTAAAGTGTCTTACGAGACCTGGAAAAAAGATAACATGACAGAACATTTATATAAAAGTCTGAATATCAGAAGTTAAGATTTTGTGAAATGCATTCTACTTTTGTTGCTTTTAGGTTTTTTTTTCTTTTTTTTTGGCGTTTATTGTGATATATATATATACATATATATGTATATATATTCACACACACCCACATGTAAATACATTACTCTGTTTGTAGGTTTAGCAAAAGAAATGTGGAGTATCCTGGGACCAATAAAGAACTGACTTTGAAAGCAGGGATTCCCAGGCCCTGGTCAGGGGCCAGGCAGATCTGGCTCAAAGCGGCTACCCTTCTGCCAGAAGAGCCGCTTCGCTTTTATAACTGACAACAAATGTTTGTATGGTTTTAATAAAAATGGAAATCATATTTTAAGTCTCTTTTCTTCTTATTTGATGGTTTTGATATGTGAAGAAGGCATTGAATCATGTATTAGGGTTTTATGCAGACATTAAACAAAGATAGGGGATAAAACATCTGTAATTCAGCAAACATCCACTTCAAATTCCTGTAAATCCTCAAAACTAGTATTTCCTATAACTATAATGCAACTTTTATAACTAAATAAAATCCAAAGGCCAAATAAAACATGTAGTTACAACCTTAGCTTTTAGAAGCAGTTATTAAAACTGTAGAACTAATACAGTCATGGAGAATCTGTAATACATCTGATGCCCTCTACTGACCATTTCAAGACATTAGAAATTCCGCTCTTGTGAATTTAAGTAATAACTTGTTTGGTTACATATTCACATTAAGGGCAGTCATGTCATGCATCTCTATGCCGAGATTAAAGCCAGCAGGTGTTAGCATGCCAGTTCATTCATTCTGACATCTTTACTGGTGGTTATCCTACTACAGCCTACATGTATTTACAGACCTCTTCAGGTTGACAGCCCATCAGCTCCTATCTGAAGCCCTTTTAGTGCACTCTGTGCAAGCATGCAGAGCAATTGCATCACTCTCCCACTTTCCAGATGGAGAGAAATGGGAATCTTTTGAGCGAGCCTCCCATTATGCTTTTCAGGGGCTCAACACAACTACAATCATACCATGAAAATGAAATAAAGCATTGGAGCCTAAATTTGTTACAACTGGATGCAAGATAGAGGTTTTACTTTTGATGCTCCAAAAGTGCAGCTTTTAGTTGGGGTTTTTTAAAACCTCACTTACACGTTTCTTCCCTTGAATCTTCAGAGTCCTTGTAAGGAAATATTTTAATATATCTAATTAACTATGCAATCTTTTTCTTTTTTTTTTTTAAAGTAAGTTTCTAAAAAACAAGACTTGATATCTAAATGAAAACCAAGGGCTTGTATACAACAACATTTTATTACTAAAAAGCCATCTTGTACTGAAGGTGCTCTTTCAGCAGCGATTTTCACAACTATTCTTTATTGAAATCACAAGATTGGTTTTACCACATGATGGAAAGAAAAATTAATACATGAAGGACATAACTATGGACTATCTACAACATTGGAAGTGAAGGGTCACAGATGTGGCTTCTATAGGCCAGCATTGTTTGGTGTTTTAACACACCAGGCTCATACAGAAGGCACTTGAATGGGAGAGCCTTAAGAGCCAGGACTTCTCCAGAGTGCTGGAGGGAAAGTTTCAAAAGACAAAAAACAAAAGCAATGACTATCGCTTATGAAAAGGAAAAAAATAAAATAAAATAAAAAAATCAAGAAATGCTTAACATGCATCTATTCCTTCAGCTTAGGCCTCCATGGTTGACGGCATGGTAAGAAGGTGGAGGGGTTGGTGTTACATGTGGGACACTGATGCGCAGAGCGTTTACACAGGCCTGCACCAGGGAAACCTATAAACAGAAGGGTGCACATTTCGAAAGCATGCATCGCCTGATAATGAGCAATGTGGTTAAGAACAAAAGGTCTGCAACTATGACTAAACTGTCTGCTGCTTTAGATTGTTAATGCAATAGACACAGTATTTACAGGAATCTTATTTTTTCTTTTAAACATCTGTCAGTCCAATGCCGGTTAAATAACAAAAAGAAAGTCCATAAATGCATAATGGGGTATGAAAAATGAAAAATGCCAAAATCATTGTCTTTCAGAGTGGCTACCATTTTAATGATTATTTACAATAAAACACAATGTATTCATTAGCAAAATGATGCTGAAAAAGAACGTAACTTGATGACATTCTGAAACGAAGTCTGTGGGTTGTATGCCGCACTGCAGAGTTCCTGTCAGAGGTGGTTTTAGTGGTCGGTTCTGTCTGCTTGCTCTGGGAGTGTGTGGGATTATGGTGTCAGATCTTTTCCTGGATAAACGGATGCTGCAGAGCCTGGTTGATGCTGATGCGTTTGGCTGGGTCCAGCATCACTGTGCCCTCTAGCAGATCCTTCAGCTGCATCACCTTCTTCCTCTGGTCCTCAGGCAGTCTCTGGCCTCCTATCATGTCTGCCAGCAGGTCTTTGGTGGGGTTGATGGTGCTCATTACAGTCACCTTCTCCTGAAGGGAAAAAAACAACAAAAAAACAAAACAAGATTTATGTGAAAATTAGATATTCAACATTTTCGGTACAGATTTACGTCAAATAGAATTTTGCACATTTTAAAATTGCAGCACGTTAAAAATTACAATATTTTATACAAGAAAAACATCTTACCCTTTCTGTCACTTTGTCTACTTCAATGTACAGGAAGTTCAAGTTCTGGTCGAAGTGCTGGTCTTTGAACAAGCCTTTACGGATCATCTGAGGAAAGAATCCACATTATTGCATCACTTCTTGAACACTGCATGCGGCAGCAACACTTCTCACTTTATCTTGGAGAAGAACCAAAACGTTATGATGCAATAATACCTTGTTGGGCATCTTGCCTTTGAGGTCCATCGCTAGCTTAATCATGTGATTGTTGGAAGATCCAGGAAACAGGATTTTGCCGGTATACAGCTCGTACAAAGTGCAGCCGACAGACCACATGTCAATGCCGTAGTCATAAGGTTTTCCTATAACTGTAAAACAGAGATTAAGCAAAATTCTCATTTAAAAGACACTGATAAATGGAGACAATAAATTAAGAAGGCAACTTACTAATTTCTGGAGCTCTGTAAAATCTGCTGACCAGATATGGTGTGATGTCGTTGTCAGCAACATGTGACGCAGAACCAAAGTCACAAAGCTTCAAAATGGTTTTTGACTCGTTAACCTTTAAAGAAAACATAAAATATATGTTATATTTGTATTCTGTTTTTTGGATTTTAGTTCAGCCTTTAATACTATAATCCTGCAGCATCTGATCAACAAACTGGGTCCACTGGGACTGATGAGGCCAAGCTGATGACCCACTGCTTTGTCAAGTACAGAAGAAATCACATCAAGTATGTGGACGACAACAGTGGTGGGTCTGGTGATCGACTTCAGGAGAAAACGGCCGTGCCCACCTCAATTTACATCAGGGGTGCCGCTGTGAAGATCTTCCCACACATTTACGTAGCCAATACCTTCACCTGGTCCCTGCACACCTCCTCCACTGTCAAAAAGGCCCACCAGCGCTTGCACTTCTTAAAGAGAGCTCACCTCAACTCAGCCCAACAATTCTCACCACCTTCTACAGAGGCACCATTGAGAGTGTGCTTACCAGCAGCATCTCTCTGTGGTACGAAAGCAGCAGTGCCTCGGACTCATCAAGGACCCTACACAACACTGCTATGGACTGCTTTCTGTCCTTCCCTCAGGCAGAAGGTACCGCAGTCTGACAAGCAGAACTGGAAGGTTCCGGGACAGCTCTTATCCCACCGCCATCACACTGCTCTAACAGTTTAAACACTCGCTAACACATACCAATATGAGGCAATACTGGCCACTGGAACTATAACTCAGTATTGCACTATATTTATATTAATTTCATTTTAAAAATGGCATTTATATTTTCTAACCATTATTGCTTACTTTTAATCATTTTTTATATCAAACTTTTTGTTTTCTTCTACATTTTTTTTTATCTACGCTGTTTTTGTGGGGCAGTTGCAACAGAATTTCATTCTGCAGAGCATCTCTGGTGTACTGCTACTGAATGGCAAAGGAATCTATCTGCTGATTTATACTGAGTGAGCATTTTGATGGTACCAGGATGTTGTCTGGCTTGATGTCAGCGTGGAGGATGTTGCATCTTTTGAGCAGCTTCAGGGCCAAAAAGAGCTGTTGGCTGTATGATCTCACAGCTTTGATGTGGAGCCCAACATCTTTGCCGTATTTCTTCAGCACCTCTCGCAAATTCATACTAAAAATGAGACAATTTGAGAACAAGATTATGAGATGGATGATGCAGTGATCATTGAAGTGTGTAGATTTAAATGATGCTGAAAGCAAAGCTGGCTCTCCAACTCTCAGTACCTCAGAGGCTCAAATACCAGACAAAGATGCTGCTTGTGGTAGAAATGCCGGAAAAGACGAAGACAGTGGAACTTGTCATCAGGATCAGCATCGTTTAACTTTTTGAGGAATTCCAATTCTTTCAAACCGGTCTTCTGCCTGTTCATCACAAATTCATTCGTGTTAATCTCAATGCTTTTCTGTATGGCAAAGTACAAATTATGAAGTGTTAAATTTTATATTCAAAAAAATATTTACACTAAAATAGGATTGACTCACATGAGCTCATTGTTTCGGATGATCTTGACTGCCACCTCCTGGCCGGCCCTGGCAGTGTCCCTGGCTCTGACCACGTTGCTGAAGACACCCTGGCCCGTGTAGCCATACACATCATAGCGTTTGTCCAATATTTCTCCAATGTTCACCCCTGAGGGGGAAGAAAAAAAAAGGTTGGAAGGCTTAAATAAATGTAAACACTGATGTGATGTTTATGATCAGTTAACTCAGACAGAAACAAGCTTGCTGCAAGTTAGTTACAGGCATTTCAGAGGCACCTACGGTAGTAACCCTCAGCATCAGTCCAGTTGTCCCTGAGGTTGGGGTTCTCCTTGAAGTCCTTTCCCACACCTGCTGCTCTCATCCTGGCGTTCTGCAAAGAGTATAAAAGAAAGAAAAGAAATTACTATCTGAAACGTCGCACTAAACCATAAAATGCAGAACAACTTTCAGATGTCATACATAGTAGGGCTGGGCGATATGAACCAAATCTTTTATATATATCTATATATATCTATATATATATCTATATCTATATCTATATATATATAGATATATCTATATCTATCTATATATATATCTATATATATATATATATCTATATATATATCTATATATATATAGATAGATAGATATATATCTATATATGTCTATCTATCTATATATCTATCTATCTATATATCTATATATATATATCTATATCTATATATATATATCTATCTATATATATATCTATATATATATATAAATATATCTATATATATATCTATATC
>JBAMHW010000020.1:8579727-8614151 GCA_037177495.1 Rhadinocentrus ornatus | reverse complement strand
TATATATCTATAGATCTATAGATATATAGATATATAAATATATATATTTGGTCAAGTAATCAAAGAGACTAATTTACAGCCTTCAGTGCTAAAAACACTTTTACTAAGGATCAGCAGTACATGTGCATTAAAACAGCTGACTGAAATTAAAGAACCTTTAAATTAAATTAAATGCTCCTAAAACAAAATAAATGAAAAATACTTTTCAATGACCATAGCAAAAATACAGCTGTGCAAAATGCAAAAGATGCTTTTAACTCAAAACAAGCTATCTCAATATAGACGACACTCCTTCCTTCTATATTGTGTCTGATAAAGGCTCGATATACTTGAAAATCTCGATATATTGCCCAGCCCTAATCGTAGCTTCATTTATGAATACTTACATCGAAATCAGCAGCAAACATGTCGTCAGACTCTGTAAACATGTCAGGGGCTGAAGGCTTCTTTGGGTTGCCTCCTAAAACAAAACAAACACACATAAGCACAACAGCAGATGAGTTCCTCAGCTCCCACAGCATATTGTAAAACAGTAAATCTGGAACATGTGTTTGATTCACATACTCTGCAGAGATCAAAACATGCTGCAGGTGGCAGACACAACCAGGCTTTGGATTACAAGCCAGCAACTGAATGAACATATGACAGAAAAAACAAAATTAAAATCCCTGCATCACACAACTGCATTTCTCACACAGATCAAGCCACTAATGTAAATGTTCGATTTGACTCTGTGTTCATGTGAAAATGCAAACCTGCTATGAAGTGCCAATTTTATTGTGCGACTACAAACTCAATTTGAAAAGCAGGGTTAACCGTTTTGTTTTCGTTTAATCAGATTGTACTTTTAGAAATTGCCAGGGTGGCTGTGAACTCAAGAATGCTTCATGGTTCATGCTTCAAGAAAATTCAGAGCTTATCCAAAGTAAATCTTACTTATTAGGAATTCTTTCAATACCTGCATTCAAATCTTCAGCACAATGACTCACATGCACGTGGCAACTTATATCGGAGTAACCTTGTTTTTGTGCATCCTCTTGATTTCATTCTGATGGTTCCAGACATATTTCTACAAAACTAGAGGTGCACATGATGTTGTGGTTCATTCAGTTGGCCTTGTACACCAACAGATCTAATTATTTTTACAAAGACATTACCGTCTTTCTCCTGGGCGATGAGGTTATGCTTGGCTTTGATGTTGGCCTCGAAGGTATTGAGGTTCTCGCGTTCGTACTCCTTGACATCAGCAGCTACCCGCTCCAAGATGTCGTCAGGAGAAGGAGAGCGGCTGCGTGTGCTGCTCTGAGGGCTGCTGGGCTCTGATACCATGTTGGTGTCCTCATTCAAAATCTTGTATTTCTGGGAACAAAAAAAGTACGGGTAAGAAAAGTTTGAGAGAAGACAGATGATTCATTTAGAGCCATGAAATCATTTAAGCCTAAAAATAATTACATAAGTGGCTAGGGAATAGCACAGAGATAAAACAGACCTGGACAATGGCCAAACGTTGCTGACGCCGCTGCTCAATGACAGCTTCTTCATCTATCTCTTCACCTTCAAAGTCCTCCAAGCTGCAAACATAAGCCAGGCTTTAAGAAACAGAAAAACTAAAACTCCCTGTGAAAGAATAAGCATTAAGTTTTGTGACGATCCATTAACAGAGCCAGTGTGAAATGAAGTGAGTAGTGAAGCAAAGTTTCATACGAAACAAAAAGTTAGACAGAACTTCAAGAACAGAACCTCATAAGTTTTAATTTATTAGTACCAGTTAATACAAATTAAAATCAGTTACAGTCTAAACCTTAAACTAATAACTTCTCATTTAATTAGTATCAAGTGTGGCATGTTAAAACAGACAAAATACCAAACATCATAAAATAGATACATTTTCTTTATATTTTTTAAAAAAAGTTTACAATTTGGCTTAACAAAACTACATGGGAAATGCAACAAAAATAATAAATAAACAAAAAAGGTTTTAATCTATACAGTGTAGGTGCAAGTATCGTCCTTTACTCACACTTCTTCCTCTGAGGATTCCTGGTCAAGTTTCATCCCCTCTGAAAGGCTACCTTTAAACTTGTCTTCATCTCTGCTGCGCCGCCTTCTCCTCTCGCGATCACGAGAAGTTGAGCGCCGATACTGCCGGAGTCTCCCATACCTGTCTCTCTCCCCAGACCTGCAAGACATGTTTGTCAAGTAGGATGAACCATAAAAAGTTACTAAAAGGTTTTGCTGCATCTGGAGACAAAATGCAAGTTCTTGTTTAAATCTGAGCAAAATCCTGATTCTGCCTTTGCTTTGGTGCAACACAAACAAACATATTGTGTCTGGCAGGGATTGAGTAAAAAGTTAGTAGCCATCACCTGCGTCTCAGTGGAGACCTGCTTCGTCTGCGTGGTGAGGACCGAGAGCGTCGTCGTGGTGACATGGACCTCCTCCTCAGAGGCGAGCGACTTATCCTACGGCGAGAGGATGACCTGGGACTCTTATCTCGTGATCTGTCTCTGCCTGGTCCAGCATCTGCTCGAGAGCGCTTCCTACAGCGACGGGAAAGATTCATCTTTAATACCATCCCAGATTTACATTGTCGTCGTAACATATTTTCTGCTTTAATTACTTTCTTTTGTAAACCCCTAATTTCTCTGTGCTATAAATGTTGATAAACTCAGCTGAATTTACAATGCAGAACTATAAGTGTAACCAAACATCTTCCTACAAACACAAAGCATAGCATCTTTTTATATAAACACCCTGATGCAAAACTACACTTCAATACTGAGCTCTGTTACTTTAATCATTCTCTCTAATTCTCTCCAAGACAGACTTTTACTCAGCTTGACTACATGTGTTTCCTAAGAATTAACTTATATTCTTCTTTTAGTGTCACAGCTTACTTTATTGGTGGGACTCAAACTACTGACTGACCTCAGCGGCGAGTCCTGCCTGTCAGCATCCCTCCTCCTGGGGTCTGGTGAGCGGCTGCGAGCTCTCCTAGGTGAGGGCCTTGTTTTAGATGGAGAGTGGCTCTGTTTTGATGTCCTGTCTGAGGCACCAGTGGACTGGTGGTGGGCCTCCCTATGGCGAGGGGAAGCACTGCGTTTTCTTATGGGACTGTGAGGCCCTCGTCTGTGAGGGGAGCGGTTCTCTTTTCCTAATGACGTGTCCTTAAATGGAGACTTAGCAGGCCGCTTGTCCCGGTCAGCATCTGAGCGACTTGGCCGTTCTCGTGCAGGTGACCGCCGGCTTGCTCTTTCCTGGTTTGGTCTTTCATCTCGCTGAGGAGAGGAACGCTTTTCAGGACGACTGACTTTCTGCTCACTTCTAAAGTTGGAAGGAGAGTTTGACTTCCTTCTCTCCTTGGACTGATCAGTGCTGTGTGAGCGCTTTCTGTCTTTTGACCTGCTCTTGCCACGGACTCTGTCTTTAACACCTGTATCCTTGGTGCTTTTGGTCCCCTTGTCCTGCTTAGACTCCTTGACGGATTTCTCTGCAGACTTACTTCGACTGCGACGCTTGGAGCTGGGTTTAATGACCTCTGTGGAGTCTCGTCTGGATTTCACACTTTTTGCCCCTCTGGGAGATATGGGTTTACCTGAGCTGCCCCTTGGACGTTGTTCTCCATTTCTGAATCTTGCATCTCCATCCTCTTCAGATCCAGAGTTATATCCCTGAAGGATCAGACCCATGCCAGACTGCACCTTCCCTTCCATTAACTGGCTGTCCAGCTCAGCTTTAATCATGGCCCTCTGCTTCTCCAAATCCTCCAACAAGGCTCTGTCATCCAGACTTGGATTTCCAGAGGAGGGCGAAGATTCCACCTTCCTCTGGCTGGAGGAGCCAAAAAGTACACCTCCAGAGGGAGAAGAGCCTGTTTCTTTACGCTTATGTTTTCTGTGTTTGTGACGATGCTTGCGTTTGCGGTCCTTGTCTTCATCTGATGCATGTTTGTGCTTTTTGTGCTTACTGCGATGCTTGTGTTTTTTTCTCTTGTGTTTTCCACTGCTACTATGATGTTTGGATCCTTCCTCTATCTTCTCACCGTTAGTTTCAGCCTCCTCCTAGGATGAGAACATTTCAGAATTAAAAATAACTCAGGCCACAGATCGAGCCAATATTTACATGTTTAGACAAGTAGTAAACAAGGGTATAACAATCCGTCCTTTAACTTTATGGTACTTAACTTTTCATACATGAACACCAGATATACTTTGAGGAGCAAGTTGGGACAATTTTCTCTGGTCTTGCTATTCACACAAGCACATCACAGCAGGAAGGCTCTCTCCTGGAGATGCACTCTCCCAGCTGGAAATGTGAGGGAGGAGGTGTGGGGTAACAGCTTTCTAGAGCTTGCAGGAGGTACCACATGATGCAGAAATTACAGTGTTGGAATCATTGTGTTTTCTTTACAACACATTAAGAAAAGCAGATCAGGCTCCTGAATGTGATATGAGAACTACAATTATCCACAATCACAGGTAGTGACTGTACAGCAGCATACAGGTCTGTCGAAACTACAATCTCTCACCAACAGACAGACACACACACACAGCAGATAATCTCAGCAGAAAGTACTGAATGTTGCAGATATTTGCATTGCCAAGAATTTCAGGACTCTACTGCATGAATAAATGTATAATCATGTCACTATATGTATTTGATGAGTTTGAAGAGAGGCAATATTTTCAAAGTACAGATACTGAGAACCTCTGACACCACAGTTTGAATCCAACAAAATGTAGTTGGTCCCATAATCATTTTAAAATAATTTAGTTATTTTCAATTAACAGTTTAGAGAAATCATGTAAATCATGACATGATAAAAGTTAAGATATTTGGGTCATGCTCTTATGTAGCCTTACCTCTTCCTCCTCAGACAAGCCTCCACTGTCATCATTTCCACTCTTTTCATGGCTTTCCAGATCTTGCTTCCTGTTTAATGTGAAATGTTGAATAAAAATTGTTTCACAATCATATTAAAACAGCAAGTCACTAACAGTGAGTTAACTGACAGGTGAAATTAAAAAGTATGCAGCAAGCCTTATGCTTCTTTGCAATTTCCCTTTGAGATTTATAAAGTATTCTTCATTTAATTTTATTTCTTTTATTCTGAATATAACTGCCATTCACCAGTTTCAGCAAAAATATTTTCAAATACAAGTGTAACTTTGTTTGATTTTTTTTTACTATAAGTTAAATAAAACCTTACTTCAATAACACTACAACTAAGGATTAACTTTAAGTATGACTGAAAAACATATTGGTACATCATCACCGTGGGCATGATAAATAAATCATTTCAAGTATTTCAAACTGAATTAAACACAAAAGCAACACTTTTGCTTATGCATACAAAAGAAAAACTCAAATTACTTTTCCATTTCTATCACTAAAATTAAAAAGTTTTCATATAGCTATAGGGTAATATGAAAGACTGATGCTAACCAAAAGCAGGAACTCTTTTGGTGGTGCCGGGCAACTGTTGCCACAACACGAGGCAACATAATACATTTGGTAGCTCATTAAAAATGTATTTGCAAATATAACTTTTGTTGTGTTTTATATAAAAGCTAAGATAGATTAACACTGAGACCAAAAGACTGCAGCACTGTAAGAATCTAGTGTTAAGTAAACACATACATTTTCTTCAATTAGTGTGCAGCAAATATCCGAGCTGAGGTAAAACAGAGTTCACCCTAGCAACGTAATACGACTACTTCTTAAAAAAGTGTGTGAAGTGACTTTTTAACTATTATTCATAAATTTCACAGAAATGTCATAATTATATTAGCTATATACGTTAAATACAATGTTTGGCTTAAACTTCAATACAATAAACGTATTCAAGTTTGAGTCACCCAGACGAAATCATCCCAAGGTAAGGTGAGCATAGCGATAAACGTTAGATAAACCAAGGTTACGTAATGTGCTCAATTTAGCTTTGAAACATATAAAACGCCAAGAATAAACGTTGACATAAGGGACTCCTATAACGTCAGAAATTAAAATATTGGTGTGGCGCCGACAACCGTTCGTTTATGTGCAAACTCGACTTGTTAGCCCAGTTAGCTCCTTCCCTGACCCAGAGCGCCAGGAGGGTTTTAGCCATTAGCTACGCAACCATAAACGTCTTTAGCAAACTTAAAAACTAGCGGGCTAACTTCCATTACAGAATCGTTACGTGCTGTAAACTACCTATCGTTTTCCTTTTTAGTGGTCCGGCATGCACAGTTTTACTGGAGATAACGCACGTAAATGTATTTAGTGTACATTTATATATACTTTACATTAACAAAACCTAACGCTGGCTAAGCTATGGAAAATTAGCTAAATAGCTAAAACTGCTAGCTAAACGCAAGCATGTCATTTAGCTAGCCCGGGCCACATTTGGAACCTGCTACTCTGTTAGTCTCCGCAATTGTAACAGTTATTTTTTTTTTTATTTCGGACCAAAAAGGCGCTTACATCCTATTGCCATCAAGTTTCATAATCCTTTCTTAAATGACTTACACGTGTTCGTTGCCATTATTCATTCTTCTGGACGCGATGTCCATCTCAACGTCAGCCATTTTCCTGAGCCGAGGTGCCACCGTCTTCTTCTTCTTCGATGGTTTAGAAGTGGAATGAAAATACTAGCATGCACTCTGGTGTATTGGCGGTGAACTGCAGCCAGAAATTTGCACCTCGAAGTTTGTACTACGTCCACCAGAGTGTATCTTTGTCCAACTTTAAGATTTCAAGCAAGTCATACATTGTTTGTGCCAATAGGGTATCTGATGGAACAGCTTAAAGTCAAAATAAGTAGGCTGACTTTACAGATATATTTTGTAACTGTAGAGGCACTTTTAATTGTCATAATGTGAAAACCTGGGAAAAATGCACTTACATGGTTTTCATGAATAATTAATAATAGTTTATCACTATAACAATTTAAGCTGTTAATTGCAATATCTTGGCAGCTCAAGATATTGTGCTTTTGTGTGTTTGTTGTTCTCTACTTCTGTGAGATTCTTTGGTCATCTTGTATGCACCACTGTTCTGAGGTCTTTTCACAGAGTTTTTATTAAGTTTAGGTTGTGAGGGACTGCTAGAACCACTTTAAAACCCTCAGCATGCACATCCTGTGGTATAATATTGGGGATTTTTAGGTGTGTTGCTCAGTAATATTATCCCAAAAGATCCCTTTTCTGATGCTTGCTTAAAAATTTTGTTATAGTTTGCTTCCAGCGTTGTTTCAATTAAAACAAACTGAAATGCTTTAATATGTTCTCTTGAGGCATTTTTCTGTGTTGTGGACATGAATAATTTAAACTCTATGAATATCAGTGTTTGACAGGGTTTGAGGAGTCAGAGCACCAATAAAGCTTTTAGCATAATTCGGCTGTTCTTAACCAAGCCAGAGCACAAAGTTAATTAATGCATTTATTATTATTTTTTTACCTTAGTAAAATATTATGCGAAGACTTTTACAAGATGTTGCTTTTATATTTAAGACAAAATAATAAATAAAGTTTAGATAATTAAAAAATTTAAAATTTTACTTTTGTTTTTTAACAAGATACATTTATCTTTGCCTCACTTATTTAATTTGTGCACCATTGTATGCTATTCACTGTATCTGTTAGCATTAAACTGTGCATTTAAAAAAAAAAAAGACAAAGTCTGACCACATCTTATTTGTATTGTCTCAACATTTACCTGTAAGCCTGCAGTGCTGAATGATGTTAACCACTGAATAACTGTAGTAAGTGTCTTACTAAAACCTTTTGAGGGGTTGTCTAAAAGCTACAGAAAGAGAAAAGCAAGAGGCAAAAGGTTCAGTTTGCCAACTCCACAGGATGGCCCTGGAGGTCAATTAGTGGATCATGTGCTTGTCGAAGGCCCCTCTTGCACCCCATGGTTTTTCCTTCTTTGTGTGCACCATTGGTATGTGCAAGAAAACTGCTACATAAATGCTCGGTTGAGATTCTCTCTCCTTCAGTGCAGCTGAAGAGTAAGGATTTTGTAGCCATTTCATGACAGCTATTGGTGCAAAGTTGAAAAACGTACAAATTTGTGGAAGATGTGATACTGATTTCAGCTACACATATATGATTTTTAACTGAGATATGGATGCTAAAAAAAAGTACGATACAACAAAATCTCTTGTATATGAAGGTTACTGTTTTTTTTACTTTTAATATAAAAAAAATTAAGTATTTGAAACAGCAAAATAAGTCTTTTAATGAGAAATGCAAGTTATATATCTGGTATCCAAGCATGCCAATATTTTTCTGATTAAAATAATCTAACCTGCCCAACAGTGCAAAGCATTACAAGCAGTACAAATAAGTTATTATTAGATATACTGTGTTATTTCTCTAAAGGAAAACCACAACAAATTACGTTGAACTTGAAAAACATTAAAATCACCAGATGAGGCTTCTAATGCAGGTCCGTAAAATCATGTGACTTTCAAGGATGCAAAAGCATTTATGGGCTGTTATTATCCACTCTTGACAGTTTTATATGAAGCAGTAAATTGCGTTATTGTGAGGCACCTGCAGCTGCTTATTCACAGTGTTGAGAAAGTAAAGGAAGTGTGACAATACTGCAGCATAAAAGCTGACAACCTGACAGAGGGGACAAGAATTTCTTCTAAATGATAGAACTGCAGATGTTGTTGTGAGTTTTGATGACATCTTGCTTTGTGTGAACTGGCTTTCTATGAAAATCTGTTTCTGCTTGCAGTTTGGACATTTATAGGATTAAAAAAAAAATCTAAATATGAAATAGAGCTTGAATTTATTTCCAAAGCCCCTCTGATAAAACTATGCATTGAATGTACAGACAACTTGGAGCTGTAACTCACAAGCTGGGCCTTCTGTACACTGTGTCTCAGATTTATAAGGTAAAGTTGCAAGCTGGAAGTCTCACAACAGATTAAAGTTCCGATCTGAGAGACATTAGATATTCCATGAGTTGAGACCTCTGTCCCTGCATGTCTAATAAATCATGGTTAAACACAATATGAGACAAATGCTGTGTCCTGAATTCTGTAGTGCAATCTGAAGGCGTGTCAACCTTATTTATTATGCGTGTTGACACTTTGAGTATAGCTAAGCCCTCCCTCAGAAAAATTTTCAGTAGTTGGGAGTAATGTGCGTAATTTGACATAGTATTAAAAAAAAAGAAAAAAAAAGTAAATCCAATTACATTTAGGTCTATATGAGATTTTTTAGATGGCACAAGTGGTCAAAGCTGTAATGTCGTAGCTCTGCTTTTAGCTAATCGCTAACATTAAGATGCCAACACGCACTTTATGCTAATTCTAATGCTGATGTTTAGCAGATAGTTTTCCACCATCACACGGAGATAATACCCAATATACAGTTACATGGAAGCAAGATTGCAAATGGGTCAGGGAGAAGCACAGGCTGGATGAATGGTGACACTTTTTTTTTTTTTTTAAGCGTCCAAATTCTGGTAAAGTGAGCTGAAACAGTCATCCGCTGTAACAAGTAAAGCTAAACTTGTAAAAGCAAACAGGCAATAATATTTTTTTAAATAAAAAATTGCATTTCATTGCTTTAATCGCTGTTGCAAAATTGAAACCAATTCACAGGTTTTTATCAGTATTTATTCAGCATTAACTTTGCACAGTTGTCACATCTGGTAGTTTTATGACATTTACACCCTCTTCATAAAATGTAAACAGTTTAAACAGACAAATATTATAACCATTTAGGTAGCTGGTGAGATAATGCTGTATAAATGCCGGATTATGAGCAATACTACCATGCAAAAACATGATAGTGTTTCTGTAGAACAACATATACAAGTATACATGTTGCATTCGCTGGGCATCTGAGATTTACCCAGGTAAAGGTCAGTTTACACTATTTAATTTCTTAAAATATGCACCTCGGGACCAGTCAGATTTTAGGGGTAGCTTGTGCCCCTCCCCCAGGTCACCCCTCTGGCCCTGCCCTTGGATAGTGTGAAACTGGAAAGTGAGCCAAGAAAACTGACCTTTTTACTTGGTACTTGGTGTGGGTCTCTTTTCTGTTGAATTTTTAGCAAACAGCAGGGAAAGCAGCTGCAAGACACACCACACTGTCCCCAACACATTAATTGTTTAGTGTGTGTGTCTGTGTTGGGGTTATCTACTACACTGCTGTGGCATTAATTCAGAACAACCGCATTAAAACTTGTGGCTTTAGGGTAAATGTAAGTGTGTAAAGCCTTCCTGATGTGTGACATTCAAAGTGCTGTATGTACTGAAACACTGATGTCTAATACACTGACATAATGTTTACATGGCTCCATTAGTTACTATTCAAAATGAACAACAACACAACTAAAAACTTAAACTTTACCTAAAGTCTGAGGCCAAATAGAAAGAACATTCACAACAACTTTTCTATGCACCAAGCCCGAAGATCAGATTTATTACCTGCTGGATTTCCACAACAAGGGAATAAAAGAAGCAGACATTAGGTCTGCCTTGGCTCATCGGGCCTCCACTCTCCAAGCTTCATGGAGACACAATATGGATAGGGCCATAAAACATGGGGTCCAACAGATGCTCACCGAAGACAACCACAGTCCATTATAGAGCCTGTTAAAGACACTCAGGCAGTTTGCTAACCCGCTGTCACCCCAGGCCCTACACCCTTCATTTGGTTTTGTCCGGTGGTTTAGATGATGATAGAGTTATGGTTTAGAATGGCTTCCTCTAAGTAAAGCTGTGCCAGTGCTTCTCAATGAAAAGGGAACGCCTGCCTCCATAATCGCAGATGTTCTTTGTTCTCTGACAGATGTACCCATCTTTCTTTTTGTTGCTGGTCATTTCCTTTCTTGAGAGTTTTGCTTTATGAGCCTCTGATGTTTGGTTTTATAAGAGAATAGATGGTGGCATGCAATATTTTAGAGCAAAGAACTGAGTTTAGGAGCACCACCTCAGCATATGGCCTTGTCGGGGGATTATATGCTTTAAAGAACCATGATATCTAGCTAGACTGGCAATATTGTCAACATCACTGTCGTTGTGGTGTGGTAGTGCATTGGCATGGAAGCACTGACAACTTAGAAAACAGACTGATAGGACCTTTTTATTTCCCCCTCCCAATGCATAATTAAGTGTAGGTGTAAAATTGTGTATAGGTGATAGTTAAGGTCCTAAATACCAGCCTTTAAATCTCTGATTTCAGTGCACCACACTAGACTAACCAGTTCAATGCTGGAAAGCCTTGTCATTTTGTCTAGTTACTTTTAAATTAGAGATTTTACAAAAACTTTTTTTCTTAAGGGTTTTTTAAGCACATATTTAATGCTCCACTATTACCCTTAATGAATAAATCGGGGGGGGAAAGGTCAGATTTTAAAGTTTAATTATTTACTTCAACAAACTAAAGGATTTCTATCTTCACTGATCCTCCAAAATACACAAGTATTGCACTTGCTTCATTTTAATGATAGTTTGATGATCCCATAAGCAGACATACATTATGTGTATAATTAATGTCATTTAAACATTTTCAAAACAAAAATTTTAGATTTCAGTTTAACAATTAAGTGAGAGGTCATATCTTATCATATCTGTCCAGAATTGATCAGAGCCAGCTTGCTTGACAAGTACAAGCTATGATGTTACAATTTCACAGTGGACTAAAGAGTCTTTGGGGTCTGAAGCTGTGCAAAGTGCCCTCTGCAGCATGACAAATGGATGAAAATGATAAGAAGCGGTGGTGTCTCTGACCCACATTCGGTAGGAACGCTCTGCAGGTGCCACTTTGATGTTATAAGCCTGGTATTTAAGCAAGAGAATACAAAGACCAGCAGCAGTCCACCACAAAACTGGTGAAAACTGTGGATTTTCATAAACGTAGTAGGCCTTGAGTTGTGAAAGCATCCCCTTTTGTTAATCAAAGTGGTGTCCCTTGCTAGCAGGAAGCTCGAAAGACATGGATGGACTCAGACGTGCATGTGTGATTCATCATCAGGAGACCCTCCAATCCAAGTTAGAAATTTTCCAGTCCTAGAGTGAGCATCGAGAAAAACCCTGCCTTAGAGACAGAGGAAGAATCCTCTCAACTGGCAAGGAGAGGAGCATATGAGTAGACCATCCACTTCAGATTCTATGGAAGATCTCTGCAACATGGCTCTGCCCTGACACTGTGATGTAGTCTGTGATCAGCAAGAATTTCCATCTAGTTGAGGTCACTGTCCCATAGGAGAAGGGGCTGGAGGTATTCCAACTTGGCTGCTGAATGCTGGAAAGCTGCCTAGAGGAGAGAGCACAGCCAAGCATCAGCTAGAAATCAGAGTGAAATCTCTGCCATAGCTCCTCCTTCCTTCTCCAAAAGTTGGAACAGGGTTAAAACAGGTGATGGTGCTCCGCTACTGACCCAAATAGACCTTGTAGAACGGTTCTGGCTTCCATAGCAGGAAGATGTGCACTGAGTCATCTTTAGAAAGTAATGAAATAAAATAACTAACCTGTTTTACTAACTTAGCTTAGCTTAAACTAGACTGGAAGCAATACCCAGCTAGTCTTGATTTAACTTATGCAGGTAAAAATAACTCCGACTTAATATGTAATTGACAGATCAATGTGCTTGTCCGGGTAGCTAAAAAGAAAAACATTAACCAAGATATTATTTAAAATATAACAGAATAAGTCTTGAATGTTGTCAAGTTGAACAATAAACCCAAACCCCTAACTTGTAGTCTCATAAATGTATAGTTACAGTTCATGAACTGTCTCATTTTTCTGTCACGAGAAGATATTTGAACACACACAAACTACATGTTAAAAGTCTTTCATCAAACCAACCAGCCTTCAGCAACACAGTTTTCTCTCCTCCCTGCACAGCGGTTTGGCGTTCGTCCTGTTGGAATAAGACATAAATGTGCATAAAAGAGCTGCAAAGAAGAATCGGCAAAAGCATATATTTCCATTTAAAAAATTGCCCATTCTGAAGAACTGGAAGGAAATACCAAGGCAAAATGTGCTGACACTGTAAATGTGGCCAAACCACAGACTGAAGACTGCTATAAACATACAGATCCTATTATTACACATGGGATAAAGGGATTTTCTGATAATACAGAGGCAGCCTGTTCATGTAATATAATGATAGGCCTACTAGTCATTTGTGCTTCACATCAACTGTGCAACATCCAGCAACTCTAAACTGACTCATTTTAAGAGAAAAGTTTGCCAAATAACTTTAAAGTTTCATATGAAATTCTTCCTTTTAATAATCCTTTATTACTAATTATTTAATCAGTCCATGTGGCAACATACAAAACCAAATCCAGATATGATTTGGATTACTAGAATGTTAATATAAACATTTAAAATCTTTAATGGTCTAAGGCTTTTTCTAAAAGCTGTAAAATATTGATAAAACACCAATAACTGAAACAGATATAGTCAGACTTTGTGATTTAGACACTATTGCTATAGAAGGAGGTCATTAAAGCAGGGCAAGACCACAAACCTGGACCACACCATCTCTTAATGACTGAGTTGTTCATGCAAAGACAAAATGATAGCAGAGGCAGATAAGCTCTTTTTGTAAATGGTTCTACATGAAACTGCATCTTATACCTCAACCAAACAACAGCTAAGCCTCCTGCACCAGTCTGTGATTCATTATTAGAGGACAGTAATTTTCCTCCTACTGTGTAATTGCTGTTGTAAAGGCACAGATTAGTGGTTGATGCTGTGTGAATATCCAAAGGAAATCTATGTGTAAGACGATCCAGTTCATATTACATACTGAGAGGTGTAAACACATCATTTTGAACTCCTCATGTGATGCTCCCATATTTGTAATGTGTCCTTTTAGGTGGAGGTCCTCCATCATTGCTGGTAGTGAAGTTCAACAGGGATCAAAGCCACAAAAAACTTAATTTGGTAGTTTGCACACAAGACAACTTTCAGCAAAGCTAAAAATCCATTTAGGCAGAAGCAATCTAAGGGGCTCTTCACTAAGGGACAAGGGAAACTGTCTCTTCATGGCTCGCTGTTTGGACCTCTGTTTGCATTAATGAGACTGAGTAATTAGCAAAGATGCAATCGGGAGCTAAAAAAGGTAGCACCAAGGCCGACTTTTACACCAGCCATCTGTCCTGTCTCATAAAATGTAATGTGCCATTTGGATCAGTCTCTTTGCTTCATCTCAACAGCACAACATTTAGTCAAGTTGTCTGCTTAGAATTCTGTTGTAATGTGTGTAGGTACATTTGTGCGTCTGTACAGTAAGGGAGGTTTAACAGCTCGCTTTCACTTGCAATTAACAAGCTACTTCCTGTGCTGTATTCTTAAGAATGGCTTTTACCAGAACTGTTTGCAGAAGGTTCTTCTCCCACTCTACTAGCATTAAGCTAAATCGTCATTTCTTGCCTCGACCATTTCCAGTAAAGATTAATGTCTACCTTCTTGTGTGCTGTTCAGTGGTGGGACGGAAAAATCTGCTTGTTTTTTGGGCAAATTACTTTTTGGTGTGGCTACATACTGGCTCAAATATTGATATTTTGTGACAAGAAATACTATTTGAAGAGTGGAGAATCTTGTGTTGGTGTGCCTCTAAATCTAAAAGGGTCTGTATCTTCAGACTGCAGTATAACATTTAAATATAGTGATATTTAAAAAAATATATATATCAAAAAATGGATCACATGGATTTGCAGGATTGCCACACAGAAACACAAAACAACCACAAGAAAGCATACAAGACTTAAAATTATTGAGTCAGTTTATCTCCAATCCAAAGTGTTTTTGGACTGTTTGAGATTTCAGCACCATTTTTTTTTTTGCCGGTGTTATCTCCAAATATATTTCAAGCTTCAAGTTTACTAGTTTTAATAAGAATTTCTGCAGCTGCATCACTCTCAGAACCACAAATAACTAATTGAGCAAATTTAGGATAAAAAAAAAAGGTTGTGTGTCCTGTTTATATATAAGGAGATGGACAGTTTTGTCTTTGCAGCCCGTTGCATTCCTTGCATAATTACACCCTGTTGTCAAGCAGGGAGGAAGGAAGGAGGAAGGAGAGGGGAGGAAACTGCTGCAAGAAAAGCAACTGCTGATCTAGACAGTGCGAAGTTAAACTCTGCCCTCATGCAACTATAAAGAGAAGACGGAGGGATCAACATCCACTTTTAAGGCTTTTTATCTTGTCAAAGCATTTTTTTAAAAATTTTCTACACTTTTGTCGGGTATTTTTCTGCGCGCCCTGTTAATCTCTGACTGAAAGATAAACAGATGCACGATCGATATTGTTGAATCAATTTAGCAGGGGCGTTATCTGAGTCTCTAAAGTCATTTTTTCTCCCCCAAGTCATGCCACGTCTGAGATTACGCCTGTCGATGGGCTGAGCAAACAGTCATCACCAACATCATCCTCCTCCTGCTCACACTCAGCTGCAGCTGTCTGCCGCTCAGTGTGGGCTGACCGAAAAAGTTACCGAAGTTGCCTTTTCTTCTTGGCTGGGTTTGAAATTTCCCGTTTCTTGCGGCCTTGACTCCTCCAGCTCACCCTCCACCCCGCAGCTGTCCGCCGGGGCATCAGCATGCTGGACTGACGTCTGAGGAATGGCATCGGCTGTGTTTGAAGGGACGTCGCTGGTCAATATGTTTGTCCGGGACTGCTGGGTTAACGGGATCCGGAGACTCATCATCAGCCAGCGCGGAGAGGAAGAGGAGTTTTTCGAGATCAGGACTGAATGGTCGGACAGGAACATTTTATACTTACATCGGAGTTACTCCGACCTGGGGCGGCTGTTTAAGAGACTGTTGGAATCCTTTCCTGAGGACACAAGAGACCTCTCTAAATCTCCTCTGATAGAAGGTTGGTTTGGTGAGAGAAACGGACACTTAAACAGGAAATGATGACAGAGCTGTTAGGCCTATTATTAACCCAACTAATAGTAGACATCTAAATGGTACATTTTTATTTTAGTCAGGGGCGTAGCTTTAGATTAAAGGGGCGTGTGCACGGGAGGGCCTCTTGGGGCTCCTTTTTACTTTTCAATTGCACAGAATCACCCACCTATGTCAAAATATGCCTAAAATAACGGGAATCTTCTCAAAAATCTTTTCATTTAGCTTAACTAAGCCGAAATGCTTAAAGTCTTCACCTTAAAGTGACAAATATTTGGCTTCTTTAAAACACAACAACATAAATGATCACTTTTAATATTTGCTAACGTGTTCTAGTACTGATAATGTTTTTGACTAATCTTGTGAGTCTAGAAAATATATCCAGTTCATTTATACACTTATACACTGCAGCTGACCTGAAAATTCATATGATCTGCAGAAAATTCATATTCCTGTTTGCCTTTTTCTTAAGCTAGCACAGCTGCTGTTTTATGCATTTTTGTGGATTACAAGGAGACCCTGTTACCAGAGCAGCTGTGTGAGAACAACGTTCACATCATATATTTTTTTCCAGGTTTAGTCTAGTTTAAGCAAAATAAGAAAAGAAAACAGTCAATGTAATCAATTAGATTTCAGGCTTCTCTTAACTGGTGTACATCATACATGGGTTTGTTTGGACAGGTTAATAATGAACAAAATCCACTTTCGGATGTCACAATAGCAGACCTGTTAAATAGTTTGAGGACCACGTGACGGCAACAGCATGTCTCTATTTTCTTGTCAATATTCAGGACTTGTATTCAGGAATGTATTCTGTGAGGTCTCCTTTTCTGTCTTTGAAGCTTAAAATTGAGTTTGCCATCAGGGAAAATACAACAAAGACGTCCATATGGAGATCTGTTCTCTACATTATACGTTGCTTAAGTTAAGGAAATGTATCTGGGCTGAGGGGCCAACTCTTTTACGAGTATCTGGAAAAAAAAGGGGAGATTTAGGCATCCTCTTTAGGCATTTCTATGCTTCACACTTTGAGAGAGAGAGAGAAAACAAACCCAGAATGAACATCTGCCTTTAAATGCAGTGATTAGCAAACTTTATTTAGATCTTAAACTGATATATTTTCTTATGTTCTAAAAGAATTCTCAAGTTTACATATATGCCAAATAGTGTAACAGACGGATTCCTTATCTCAAGGCTGAATACAACTTTATTTTAGTTTACTAATTAAAAGTTATTCAATTTTTTTTTTCTGATATAAGGCTAGGGCTGTTGATAAATGTTTTTACCTACCATAAATAGTCACAGTCAGCAGCTATGCTCTCATTTTATTTTCAGCAAATCTGAAGCAAACCTTTGAAATGACACTGAATAGACTTTCTCCACGAGGGCCATTTCAGTTGGCTGGTTTGGCACTGTTTATTACATCCTTGTAATGGCTATTGGTTTTTCACCACACACAAAATTTTAAAGAGGATGCAAAGAGAAGCAGCCATATTCTCATAAAAAATTAAGGGAGTTCTTCAGAAAATTTGATGTTTTTTTTAAAGCCAGCAACAGTTGTAGGACATGTTTTTTTACAATGCAAAACCACTTAGTCTCTTGATTTATCAGTCTTGTGTTGCATTTTTTTATGTCAGTACTAATGTCCGCTTGCCCTTTTTTTCGAAAAATAAAGGAAGATACAATTACTTTAGAGGTATAAAAAAAAAAACTCTTACAAAATTTAAGAATTTTGAATGCAATAGTTTACATTTTGTCTGACCCACAAAACGACAAGCAGAACAAACAAGGATTTTTTAATGGTAAAACAAATCCCAATTATCCATTGGTAAACAAGTCATTGTTTAAGCTTTAAAGCTAAAGTCAACTGAACCGAACATTTTGACGTTGTAGTTGGCTTTGCCACAGCTTTGGCAGTGCCCCCAGTTTGTTCTGTGTTTATGATCCTCTACAGTTTCCTTGGCACTTCCCTTTTGTTTTTACTCACTGAGCCTGTTCAAGTGTTTTGGAAACATCCATTATAGTGGCAACTGGAAAGCTTCACTTCCTGCACTTCCACTGAAAAAGCTGACAGAGTTGTTGACAGCTCTTTACATTGGCTCTGCCAGTGTAGTGTGTCGTGCATTTTGGGTAGACACTTTTCAGATCTCATGACTGACTTCTCACTTCTTTATTCTGTCTGTCAGGCTCCTACACTGCTAAATAGTAAATGGAGCCGTGATACTGAAGCTTGCTAAGTCAGACATCAGGCTGGCTTAAGCATTTCATTCATGGATCATTAACCACAGTGTTAATAACATTACCTTAATGGGTTTACGTTAATTCCCACTGTCGTTCAACGTAGTATTAAGAAAAAAAATTGCTCTATCTTCTGTCTATTTTGCTTCAGTTTCTGGCTCAAGACGTGTTTTTCTATTACTGTGCTGCACCTTGGCAACAATGAAGTCGTGCAGAGCTTTTCAGACTGATGTCATGATGTGAAAGAGAGGCAGAGGATGGCTGTGAGAGGAGTGGACTTACCATATTTAGTCCCACTGGTCTGTGAAGGCCACATAAGAGTTACCTTACATGTGACCCCAGTGTGAACACAAAGGGACATGGTTGCTCACGATCCATGTGAGATATAATCAATGAATGTAGGCGTTGACTGAAATCAACCTTTCTTACACTAATTCACTGCTCAGTTGTGACATCACCAGTGTGCCTCACCCAGGGCCTTACTTTTTTTAGTTGTTTTTTTATGTTTTCAATATTTATTGCAAAAGTTATTCTGTCAGGAGGAATCAATAAGTAGAATTGGATGATTACACATATTTTATTAAATATAATTTAGATACAAATATAACTTTAAATTGAAAATTAAAATCTCTTCTGACACCACCGAAAGGCAATATGTAAGTGTTCAACAGTTCCAGTTATTCAGAATTTAGTTTTATGATGCATGTCCTCCTGTGAGGACATCACATATTTAACCTACTTAGTACTTATACTTAACCTCTCAGGAGGTTAAGTAAGGTCACTGTGGAGAGGTTCTTAGAGTCCAAAATGATCAGATAATCACAACTATTGCTCCATTTTATGAGACTCATAAAAGTCTGTTTGCTTCTGTTCTGCTGGTTAGTCACAATCATCCATCCATCCATTATCTAAACCGCTTCGTCCAGTGAAGAGTCACGGGGACGCTGGAGCCTAACCCAGCATTTCGCAGTAGTCACAAACAGTGGAATAAAAAATTGATTTTTTGTTTCAGGTGTGCCAAATGCACCAACAGACAAGCTATATTAAAACTTTTTTCTACCTTATAGAGAGTAAATTTCTGCTATTTGGCCTTAGAATTATATTTACCAAATTTTATTTAAATAAATAAATGAAAAAGATAACACGGCCTCTTTGAACTGGCTATCTATTAGGTGAGATTGCTTATATGTTTCTGTCCTTTTTTAGGTAAACCAAGCAATGCAGCATGATTAATGCCGTCCAGGAGAGACTCTGAAACTGTCCGTTGTCATTTAAGTCGGATCTATGGTTGCGTGGAGTCTTGAGTGCAGCCGGCTACAGTGTAGCCGACGCTGGTGAGTTTGCTTTCGCGTTCGAGCATATGGGGTGCGCGACGTTTTGGTGTCCTGTTGCAGTTTCTCCTCCTTATCTGAAGGTGGCAGCAGGGGTGGTATCGGCCGGTTAACTCACCAGGTCGGAGTTATTTTGATGATTAACTTCAGTTCGGTAGGTATTTTCTGTTTTAAAACAACAATGGCATTCAGTATGGTTCAGTGTCTTTATTAGTTTGTGGAAGAAATTAATAAATAATTCGATTAGCCTCTCATGAACTTGATCCAGTGGTTATTGTTTTTAGAAACGGCGGTTACCACACAAATTCAGCCACAAGATCCAGATATATCCGGCAACACGTGATCCCAAACTGACCAATAACAAGGGGGTACTTCCGCGCGAACCGTCTGCGTGCAGGGGTGCACGTCAGGTCCGGAAGAGGTGCGCTTCGAGCCTCTGCGGAGCTACGCAGAGCCTACGGCGGTGACGCGGACGCAGATGATGCGCAAGCATAAATCCGCCTTTAGTCGTTGATGTTGTCTTCTACATGTTTACTAAGACAACCAGAAATAACACACTGATCAAACTGCAGTCGGTTTGTGGTTGAATGATTAAGTGTTGGGCTGCTGACTGAAGCTTATCAGATCCTTGCAGAAAAGGAGAAATGTGTGTTACAACATCTGATAATTGTATTAGACAATGAGTTTGAGGAAGATGGGCGCCATCGAGTTCATGATGCCTGATATGATAGATGAAATATCTTCACATCAACAACATTGCATACTGTTTCAGACTGTTATGGTTTCTTCATAATTACTGGTTTTACTGGTATTGTTGCATGTTTTGCTCTTGCAGTCCTGACAAGATAAACTTTAGTCACATGTTTTTTCTCAGAACATGTAGACAATCGAAAGTAACTGCTAGAACTAAATGCATTTTTTTGGACTATAGTTTTGCTAATAAAATGCTTTAAGAGCAACCAAACTGACTAAGCAGTCTGGAAAATGTTGCATAATTAGTTGTACCACAAGAGCAGGATGCCAAGAAGTTCATTCGGGAAATAGACACTTCAACAGGAAATTGGAGGAAATACTTTCAGGGATTGTTGATGGATGCTTACTGTAATTGTAATTAACATAGAAAATCCCTTTTTTTTGACAGATGTTGAAATGGTTCGTTTTTGTGTACCTGTTTGTACTACTTCTTGCTTCTTTCTTTGCCTTGTTTTGCTGATTTTTTATGTGCTACCAATGGAGTGGAAGTGCTGCAGGAGTGTTACTGTGTTACTAAGCTTTTTCATTTTATTGTAGGTTTTGTTTTTTTGAGAAATCAGTGTTACTGCACAGGAACGTTTCAAAACGGCCTTTATTCAGGAGTTTAAAGTGTTTTTATGCTTAAGGCTAAGTTAATGAGATTATCTGTTTAAAATCCGTACGTGTCATTGCAAAATGCATGCCTATATGTATCTGATTAACGTGCTTGATGTGTTGAGTCATAATCTAACTAAAGAAGGACACAAAATGTTCAGCGTGGTCAACTTGATAAGTCTTGCGCAACAAGTATATGCAGCAACACAGTTTCTTTTAAACAAAAAATGTGCCGGATAGATTGAATTACAGTAAAAATACTCAATATTGTTTACAGGCTGCTTTGGTATGGGAAAAAGTCAATATGCTATAATGTGCCTAGCCCAATAAATAAGGTGCACATGTTTTGAGCTGAATCAGAACATTAGTGCTGTCCATAGCAGGACATTAACTTAGCTAATCTATCTCCAAAGATAACAGCTAACAAGGCTGGGTGGGGTTTAAATTTTCTCCTGCAAAATTGTAATTTAGGCTTTCCCCAAGTTTAAGATATTACCAACAATTAGGGAGTATAAACATCAGACTTATGTGATTAAGATTACAGAGAATATAAGAAAACAGGTCTCAAAGTGACAATGTAAGTTAAACAAAAGCAGAGTTACAGCTAAAAAGGAGCTACAGGGTAGGTGACAGGATAAAATATGTTGTGATGTTTTAACTGCCTTATCACTCCCCACATCCCCTTGAGCATGATGTCATCACTATCAGCCATTATAAATGAAAGAGGCTGTGAGTGTTCGTAGTGTTGCTCTTCTACTCAGTATTTCCATGTAACAGAAGCTGCTGTGTGCCTACGTTTTGTCTGTGTTGCTTACACGAGACAGAAACTCATCAGTGATGCTGCAGTCTTCATCGTTATTCATCACACCACATCCCTTTGTCAGCTTGGCGGTAAATGATGCTTTGCTGACTTCTTGCTTACAGGCCTGTATTGCTAAACACAATTACTTTAGACTCCCATCACCTCTTAAATTGTATTTTATTTTTATTTTTTTCAGCAGGATTGACATTATTAAAAACAACCTCTGTTATTACTGTCCCCTTTTATTACTCATGTTAAACAAATAGTAGCAATTACATAGAAATTTTGCAGCTTTGTGCACAATGTTCCGCTCCATAAAAACGATGAAATCAGGTCTGTTTCTTTCCCCTTCTATCTTCATGTTGTTGTTAATTATTAATAAAAAGGTTAATGTAATAACAATTCTATCAAATTCTCTCTTGTATTTAAAGTCACCTTTCTTTTTAAAAAAAAGAAAAAAAAACAGACCTGTCTGGCGTTTGTTTCCTGACTTTATGACATATAACAGTAAAGAAGTTAATAAGGTAAAGCTGAGACTGAGGGGAACGTGTTAGCTTGCATTCAGTAAATGTTATTACATCCCTCCATTTGCAAACCAGGAAACTGTCACTGTAAAATGTATTCATAAAGTACTTGTAAAACAATGTGAGGTGAACCAAAAAGGTATACAATTACACTTTAATAAACAATAAGCAATGAAGACACAATCAATAGAAGGTGGGATCAGTAGTATAAAGAAAGTAAGTCAAAATAGATCCAATCACATTTTAATTAAGGCACAAGGTACCAGTATATCAGCACCAAATATTAAGCCTTACAGTCACAATATGATACAATGGAAAAATGGCAATATGATGATGTTCCTTCTGGAAATTTAAGTTGAACCTGAGATTTTTTTTCTGAACAATCTGTTAATATTGTATAGGTATAGAAATGAATCTTTCTGACCATTTAACAACAAAGACTGTGTAAGAAATGCTTCACCAATTAATTGGATGATTGTTTATTTTGTTGCACATGTGCTCCAAATACCTAAATAAAACTTTCATTAATTATTTCCAGAACTAACTAAACAGTAAGAAACATAAATGACATTTGTATCTATGTAGGCCATGTGTATCATCTTGTATGTGTTTGTGCACGTGTATTTATTTTTTTTAATTTATTGCAGGGCTGGTAAAAATCAAAGAGGCACATGATATTGAGGAGAAGCTGAACGAGGTGGAGAGACTATTGAAGAATGCCATCAACATGCCATGCAAGGTCAGTATACTTTTTACTATAAAGTACTTTATGCTGTCAGAATGCCAGAAAATAAGCAACAAAGAACAAAAGAAAATGCTAAATGCTTGCTTGGAAATATTTCACATATCATACTAGCTTCAAGATTCATAATAGATATGAGCATAAATTTCTCAATATAAGAAATATCCTCTAGTGCATTGGTTCCGAAACTTTCGGAGCCATGACCCCCAAGATAACATATAGCAGAAACTTTATAATAATAGTAATAGTTGTTTTGTTTTTTTTAAAGTGCTCATGACAAAAAACAAAGGTACACACTGATAAATGGAATCATTAATAAAGGGCTTTACAGTAGGTTAGCATTCCACTAGCATAGCATGTTTGCAGACTTAGAAAATCCTCTCGTCTGTGATTTACTGGTTGATATTGTGGAAACAGCAACTAATACATTTAAAAACGTCTCTCTTCAGTATTCCAGGTCAGAGGTGATGTTGACTTTCTTTGAGCGCTCACCGCTGGACCAGGTGTTAAGGAATGACAAAGTCCACAGAATCCAGCCATGTTTTCAAAGTCCGATCAAGATATCAGGTAACCCTATTGTTGTCATCCCGAAGGTCATAACACAACAAGTGGCGTAACATTGCACTCTGTAACTTGTAGAAATCATGCGGTCGAATGGATTTTGTCTGGCCAATACAGAAACCATAGTGTTCGATCACAGTATCCCTGAAGAAAAGGAGAGACCTTCATCAACAGATTCTGTAGAGCATACGTGAGTTTGGACAAAACTTATCAATGTTTTCATCCACTTTATTATTCAGTCTTGATTATATTTACTTTTTAATGAAGTTACTCTGTAAATACCAGTATAAAAATGTTAACAAAACACAATTATTTAGTCTATTTTCTAAAATTAAAGGTTTGACTCAGATTGATCCCATTTATATCAGGTTGACTACAACTTAGAGAAAATTAGGAACCTGTTTTCCCCCAAGATGTAGGATTTCCTTGTTTGCTTTAGTGTTGTTGAGTGAAGAAGTCCTTAAATGTGACCCTCCATTCAGCACAGGAAATAGGTCTGTACACCTCTTCCTTCCCTGGGTGGAAGCAAAAGAGGAACACATTCCTCTTGGTGCTTCACACACGTTGCATCCCTCCTAAATGACTTGAGCGATTGCTACTTCAGTACTTGTCTCTGAGGGTTGATGTACGCAGTTCACACATAAACTTTAGATTCTGAGGGTAGATAGCACAAATCCATCCCGGCCTGTCCCTGGGATAATATGTGTTCCATGTCTCTCCAGGTATGAAGATGGAACAGAGTTTTTACCAATGGAAGCAGATGTTTGTGAAGAGGAAACAGAAGCATATGTCACCAACCTCTCCTACTACCATCTGGTCCCATTTGAAACTGACATCCTGGAATGAAGACTTATGGATGGAAACCTTTTTTAATTGAACCAAACTATGCAACATTGCACATGGTGTCTCCATTTGAATGCTGCAGCTGCTTATTCAAGCAGCTTATGGAGTTGCTTAAGTTTTTTTTAAATATATATGTATATATAACAGTATGCACCAACATTGGTTGTTTGTATAAGCATCACCACTTCATCCACTTTATGTGACATCACCAGTGTGCCTCACCAGGGCCTTACATTTTTTTTTAAATCATTTGACTGAGAGTATAAGGCTTTAAAGTGATCTAGTGGGGAATAACACTTTTAAACATGCCACATCGCCTCCTAACAAAACTCAAAGCTGTCAGAGTTTGTGGCTCGGAGTATGTCTGGGACTGTTGGAGTGAGGACTACGCATCATTTAAATTTTAGAAACCAACATAACTTATTGGTCGAGTGAGTGTTTTTTTCTGACTGACCAGCAATTGTTTTATCTGACTGAACCATTTTATCTGTCTCATTTATTCACTTATCGACTGCTCCCTGAAGCCTGTGGCCTGATTTGGTGAAGAGATTTGTGATGCATTTGCAGAGCCTATTGTCTTTCTGCATGAACTACTCCCTGAAGTGTTCCCCCTAGTATTACCTCTGGTGTGGGAGTACAAAAACGCTGTCGTGAAGCTTTGTGTGAGATTGTTGTTTATGGTGCACGTTCCACCAGCATTCAGTTTCAGATTGTGCACCAGCTTAAAACTCATATTTTTGTTGCTGTGATACACAGTGTGTTTTTGGGCTTGACGGCACCCCGACAGTCGTGTGAAACTGGACTACATTTGTTCTAATGACAGACATGAGGAATTTAGCTGCCGCTAAACAAAAGAAAAGAAATTCTTCTCTGTAACAAATGGTTACTATAAGCGGATGGTGCACTGAGCAAGACTTATGAAGATTTTATGCAACAGACCCAAGTTTGTTAGCATTAGCAGGAAGATGATTTTCATGGTGAATTTGTCTTACTTAGTTTTTGGACTGCCATCAAGATGAAGAATATAAAAGAAACAAAGGAATTTTGTAATTTTGTTTCCAAAGTGAGAACATAATGCTGCCAATGAATGTTTTCTTAAGTTTTGTCTTAATGATAAGATAGAATGTAATAATGTAATACATGTAGCTGGTAGTGTTTGTTTATTATAAGTAATTTCCAGATTATTTGCTTTATTAGGGTAGAGACTAAGTGCGGCCATTCTGTGGAAAACTGACTCATGTCACTGCTTTTGCTGCCATCTGAAGAATGACAAAACAGGGCAAAGAAAGCTTATTTGCTCTGCTGATGTCATTTCTGTCCCGTTCTGTACGATGACATGAGTGGGTTCAGTGTGGGAGTCTGCAGCTTCGCCTGTGATGGCAGAACAAGTCCTTTCTTTATCTTAAGAACATAAACAGCTTGGCTCTACTGCAACCTCCTATAGGAAAAATTTGAAAAAAAAAAGATAACGGTTAATTGAAATTCATGCCTTTGCAGGTTTTCTAGACCTCCTCGTTCGAAGAAGGGCACTTTCATTTCTGAAACATTGATTGTGGAAATCAGTGGAGCATTGCATATGTTCTCATTGCAACTGAAAGGCTGTAAATGTATTGTGTAGGGTTAACTGTCATTGTTGTATGTTGTATGACTGCAGGGGCCACAGCAGCCTTACAATGTAGGCTAACAGCTTGAGTCCAGGTTTTTGCCCCTCTAAATACAAAAAGCATTGAACCCTCAGAGACTTGGCACATGGGCCTCCAGCATGTCCTCCACATGAGTCTATTTAGTAACACAGTCATGATCTTTAGTCACCCCGTGAGAAAGTTTAGCTCTTTCACAGGATACAACGTATATTTCATGCTGTTCTTTTTTTTTGTTTTGATCATAAAGGTTTCTGACAAATGGATATTTTGTAGCACACTTAAAGCCACCTATTATTTTAATTTAATTAGAAGAGACTGGAATTTCTTATTTAAGGTTTCCGTATCAAAGAATGAATTTAAATTCTTGAAAGGCCAAATGAGTTCATGTAAAAAACTGACCTTAAGATGTTTTTGTTTAGTTTTTTTGACGATTTTCGGTCCAATTTAAATATTTTGCCACGGTCTCTGTAAAATTTTGACTGCAGTGGTACTAAACCTGTTCAGTACAGTGAGGGGAATGAGTAACAGAAAGCTGGTACTCAAATTTCTGTGATATTTTGAAACTGAATGTCAGAATCCTCCCTATACCAGCTCAAAAAGACATGAAAAGACTATACATCCACATTTAAAAAAGGATTTTCAGCCACTTTCTGTGAAGCTAACCACTCTATGCCTTGTTGTATGTTTACATTCTCATATCATGTGTAGGATGATCCTTTGCTGTGTAAATATGTCAAAATTTAGTTTATCTTAATGATGAACTTTAATAACAACATGTTAACATGTTTGATAATTATGAAGCTATTCAGTATTAACTACAAATTATTACTCTGAATGCTCTCTCAAAACAAATAAATACATTTTCAATAAATGTAATTGATATGATTGTTATTCATATGATTATAGAGAAGGGGGTCAGCGGTGAGTAAAAAAATAATTTACCTGAGAAATAAGAACACATAATAACACTGATCGATAAAAAGTAATATTTACACCGCATTATTCAGCTTATAACAGAATATTTCATGTTTTACAATCAGCTATATCCGGTGGAGGGAACAGTTTGTGATGGACTCATCCTGCTGCTCTTTGTCTTGGAGGGACACCCTGTGGTTGATGCTGGTAGTCTTCATCAGTGTTTTTCTTATTCAAAACTATAAAATAAAGCCATGATAAAAATACAACTTTTTAAATATAACAAAGGGAAAAAAAAACCATCATGTTAAACATGTAGTTTTCTATTATCATATTCTATGTTTATTAGATTTAACTACACAAATATATTACTATGTTATCATGTAAGACCAAACAAGCCAAACTGAAACAATATTTTTCCCCATTTTATCAAAGTATTATGTTGCACTGTTGCAACCAAAGTTACATAGTAAGACATGAACAAAAGGTATATGAGCAGCTTTATTCAACAATGCTTGAACCCTCTTAGGAAAGGTCCCTTGTAATTTCTTTGAATAGCTTTCAGAAATAGTTCTCCAGACTTTTTGTAGGGCAGTTCAGAGCTTTGGGTGTTGCTGACTTTTGCTATATTCTCTATTAAGATGACCCTACACTGCATCCGTAATGTTAAGGTCCGGGTTCTGAAGAGGATTCACTGCTCCATAAGACCTGTTACCAATGATTTTCTGTCAAGTTCTTGTGTCACTTTGCATATCTCAGCCTTTTTTCACTGTTTACCTTTCATAAGATTGTCTTCTTCAAACTCACCTCTTCATGGAGATCTTTTTTTTAATAAGCTTTAATGAACAGTACATGGATCAACAGAATATCCAGATGCATCTCTCAGGTTCTGTCAGGTTTTTGCTGAATTGTTTTCTATTTCTTAAGGACATACCTTTTAAACTTTAGTAATCTGCTGTGGATAGTATTTTAGGCCTTAAACGTCTTCTTTTCTTCCTCCACCTATCCACTTACCTCAAATATTTTTAAGGCAAACTGTGCCACGCTGAAATATGCCAGATTTTTAGATAGTCTAATAGCTTTTTGGGCATCAGCTTGTTTATCCAAAACAAACAAATAAACCTATTAATCTGTTGTATCTTAAGCTGTTTTTTGGGGAAGAATTAAAGCATCTTGTCTGCCATTAATTAAGTGCTTAAAATACAATTTTAAGTACTAAGTTGTTTAGTGTAGACACTAAACTGGTTCATCACTTCAGTCAGGTATCTCTATAATGCTTAAATGATACCTAGGTCACTGTTAAGTAGCTTAAAAAACCCCCCAAATAAAACAAGCCCATTCTTCTGAAACTAGTCAAAAAGAAGGACTTGACTGAAAATAAAGAAAGAAAAAATCTAGCAATGACAAAATAAATAAATTACTTTTGAGACCATAGACATCTAAGGGAACTACTGTTCAAGATCACTTTTAAAGATTACAAGAACGTCTGGCTGCTGAAAACAGAATAAAAAGAAATGAGAGGTGATGTAAGACTGTAGCACTTTCTCAATAAAAAAATAATGTAAAAAAACAAACAAAAAAAATTGTATGCACAAAAAACAAAAACAAAAAACCCAAACAAAACTAAACTAAACAGAAACAATAACAACAAAGACCAAAGATGTAAAAAAACTTGCATTTATTAATACTTCCTAAACCCTAACATTACTAATGCTAACACATACCTGAATAACCAAACAAACAAATTTAAAAATAAATAAATGGAGGTAACCCTTGTTTAAAATTACAATCTGCAAAAATCTTTCTAAAATCAATTCATCATGTTATCTATCTATTAATTGATGAGTACTGTTATACATGAATGGATAAAAAACAATGCACTTGTATCAATCAAACATGTATACATTTTAAAGTACTTATTTGCCCGAATTTATCCATTTATTGATACTAAATAGCAATCGATAAAAAATAAATAAATAAATAGTCCCAGCATATGATGTTGCCTTCAGGAGGCTGCGTAACGTCACGCATGCGCAGAGAGCAGATTTAGCAGCTGTATTTCCTGCTTGCTGTTTCCACTCGAAGCGATGGCAGAAGTGAAAGCTTCCCTGATTTGTGGAGGTACGTTCACTTGTTAATTCATGTTCAATTAACATTAGACTACATATGTAATAACAACATGTATTTAAAACGACCCTTAAAGCCGCTGCTGTTAAATTTAGGGCGCAATCGGAAGCACAGTTAGCTGGTGCAACCGCTTTAGCTGGTGATGCTTCAGTCATGAGGTCTCAGACTGGAGGAGAATACAGGCTGGGACTCTCTGGTTGTCACTAATGAACATGCACTTTGTCTGATACTTGTGTTTCTTTTATCATGGCAGCTATAGCGGCTTTCCTAAGTTCAACGGTGCTTGCTTTTGTTGAAGACCTAGATGACTCGTAAGTGATGCATTCATGTATGCTCCACAATTCAGTTTCCTGCTACTGTCTAATAAAACTCCTTTAATGCAACTTCCGTGAGTAAAAAGATACACCCTCTTATGCCTCTTATGCCTCTTATTTGGGCCATTTTCCAAATAAAGCAGGCATTGTATGATACATAGCAACAAAAATCCAAAGATTAAGATTTTTAAAGAGCCACATGTTTCTATAAAAAGCACATAGGAATGGCAGATCCTGATATTTATTTAGCTATGAGGTGGGGACTAGTTGCAGTTTTACTAGTTTTATGCCCATGCATGTAATGCATATAAGTTCTTTTGTGTGTGTTCAGCAAATAGTAAATGTCTTGTAAAGGGATTCATTCAGTATGTTTTTGAAAATGTTATCTTAAATGATCCAGTGTAATCTAAATCACAACTGTATATGGTCTCTTTTTGATAGATTTAAAGATACCAGAGTGAATGACATCTGGCTGGTTGATGTGAGTCTGACACACATACTCACACACAAACTAATCTTGGTCCATTGAGCCCTGGTTTACATGGTATCCAGTACTCCGCTGTCTGGATCATCCCTTGCGGAAGTGAGAGCAGTCAGGGTGGGATTTAAACAAGGAGGGGGTGTGCAGGCCATCCTCTTGTGTTGGTGATTAGTGCATTAGAAGTCATGCATGCAGGGCATTATATCAGAGTTTGTGTCCAGGCCCATTAAAAGGAGAGTTGCTTTCGTTGCTAGTTTCAACTACAGGTGTGAGGTCTCAAATCTGGAAGTGTTGTCTATTGATGTCACAATTTCTCACACAAAAACATGTTCTGAAATTTTTACAACTGGACTTCTAAAATTAAATTCGATCGAATGATTAATTAATCTTAAATGATTCCTGGGTCAGTGTTGAGTAACTTAAAAAAAACAACTATACCAATTCTTCTGAAACGGGTCAAAAAGAAGGACTTGATAGAAAAACTTTAGGAATGCTGTGGAACCACTGCTCAGGATCACTTTTAAAAATTTCAAGAACGTCTGGCTGCTTGGAAAGAAAATGAAAAGAAATGAGAGGTAGCAAAAGACTTTAGCACTCAACTTTGTCAATAAGGAAATAATGTTTCAATAAAAAAATCTGTACGCACAAAAAACAAGCAAAAAGGTATAAAAAAAAGGAGAATTTCTTATTACTTTAATCGAACATTACCAGTGCTAAATAAATAAATAATTAATGTTATTTGAAATAGAGAAATTCATCAGCAGATAAATTTATTTCAAATTAATGAAAGAGAAGTGAATCTCTGATGTATTCTTATTAAAACTTGAGTCTTATCTAATATATTCTTATATTTCAAAGCTCCGCTCATTTTGATTTTAATCAAAAATTGATTTAGATCAGAAATTTTTCATCCAGTCATCAGTCGATCATAAAATAATTGTGTGTTCTAATATAAAGCTGGGTGTAATTGTGGAGGATTTTTGTAGATTGGACCTTTTGTTTGTGACCTTTTTCGCAGATTGTACTCTTCTTTCTTGTTAGGATTAGTACTAATATATGCCCACAGCACTACTGTTGTGTTTGCAGCTATTTAGCAGAAAAAAGAGAAGTTATGCACCTCAAGAGAAGCCGCTGTTCATTCAGGTGTTGTTAACACACAGCAGAGAAACGTGTCCTAATAAAGTTAAATAAAGAGAGCCATTCCACATTTATTGCGATAAATGTTCAACAAATAGATTCTAGGAGAGTGTGTAAATATTCTGACATGCATATTATGAGTTAAAGATATATCAGGGGGAAAAAGAAAAGCAAACATACTGGATGTGATTATTGTAAAGAAGGTTTCTGTTATTCATTGATGGCAAAACTTCAGACAGAAATGTTATTTGAAACTGTAAATATAAATTTGATCTTTTATTAGGACAGTGCAAATTATTTATTAAGTTTATATATGTCATTACTAAGCAGTTTAAACAGCTAAAATAAATAAGACATTATTTGAATGCAAAGAGGAGCATTTTCAACATAGACAAGTGCTATAAACTATGTTAAGCAGGTAATGATACAGGTAGTGAAAGCACATCCATAAAGTTGGAAATAAAGTTATTTTTGACAAGTGGATAAGATATTTTGGTAACACATCCTGCATGCCCTTGGATTCTGAGCCAAGCTGATGTAGAGGGGTGGGTGGTAGCGTTGACTGGACAATGAGCCTCATTCAGGTCTGTTTTTGTAGAAAACATTAAATCAGAAAAAGCCAATAGAACTCTGCCAGACAGTACAGATTCACTTTAAGTCAGGTTTTTTTTTCATTTAAATATAACCTAGAAATTCACCATGAACTGTAAATATCACGTTAATTGCTAAAATATTAAACATGCAAAACAAATAAATAGGAGAAATTTCCACGTTTTGTTGGAAATGCAAAATTTGCGAAAATTTTTCCATTTTGTTAGAATTTCAGCTCTTCTTGCTGAATGTCTCACAACAGGAAATGAATGAAGGGAAGGAGAGGATGAGTCACTGAAAAGTTTTTCATCAGTTTAATGTGCCACCATGGTGAAGTGGTGGCAGTTAAAGCTATATTTCTGGTTTTGTTGAACCACTCTGTTCCAAACCGACTGGACAAGACATGTTAAACAGACTATTATCATGTCTAAATTTATAGTTGTGCATTCGCAGTTCTGATCTATGATCATGTCTTTTTAGGTTTTAGAATACTGCCTGGTGTTTCAATGTAGCTGGAAGAAACAAAGCTCTAAAGACAATAGCAGCAGTTGACTGGAAATCATTGATAAATGAAGCTTAATGACAAAATATTGACCTAATTTGTGTGTTTTTTAAGTTGAAAAATATCTAGTTACATCTGAGAGTGACAACATGGTTACTTTCCTCTTGTGGTCTTTTTCAGTTCTATGCTCCATGGTGCGGTTACTGTAAAAAACTAGAGCCAGTATGGTACGAAGTGGGAGCAGAGCTGAAGAGCTCCGGATCACCGGTTCGTGTAGGAAAGATGGATGCCACTGCTTACTCAGGTGAGTTAATCATCAGGCAGTTTGATATACTCCCTTTGAGCTTTTGCATCTTCAGGTGATATTTTCTTATTTTACTTACTTACTTTCTTACGTATTTATTTATTAATTTATTTATTTGCTTCTTCTTTATGGAGGAGTACAAGTGCCACATGAAATAATTAAATATATCATTAAATAATTACTAAAGTGTGCCATTAATTAAACAAAATGAGAATTAAATACATTAATGTGTTTAATAAATGTATCACTAATTCATTAAATAAAATTAATGTATGTAAAAACATCTATAATTACTTCACTATTTAATTAATTATTTTATGGTCCTGTGTTGCAGTGCATCATGAATTTATTTTAGCTGTCAACTTAGTCCATCAAAGTCAGTGGGCGGATCCTGACGCCTGATTGGTTGCTGTTGCCACAAGTCCAGACAAATACACTACAGATAATGGATCAATGAAGAGCGAGTGAGCACATTCCAATACACTATGTGGCGCTAATCCTCTGCGTTGGTTTAGATACTCTAATAAACAAAGCCATAAAACTAAATTTTATTAGCTACTGCAAAATATCAGGCAGCGTGTGAGGTGAAAGAGCTGCTGAGAGAAGCATTGGGTTTGATTGCGGTGCTTCAGAACTGCAGTCGGTATGTCAAACTCTAAACGCCCCGGTCCCTGTATGTGTTCAGATTGTTGTGCCCTGGTACCAGAGAATTGGTGGAGTACTTCTTCTAAACTTGCAGTCACTCTATGGTCAATATTTTGGTTGAAAAGTGATGAAATAAGTCCAACAACTTCAATAAGTTCCTCTGCTTCCCTCGCTACACACTCTGGGTCAGCAGGTCCTGCTTCCACATCATCTGCTAACTCTAAATTTTCTCTCACAATCTCCCCATCATCTCTCTCCATCATCTCAATTTTGGACCAAAACAATGGATCATACTGGATTAGCGTTAGCTCCGCCCACTGACTTTGATGGACTAGGTTGACAGCTAAAATAAATTCATGGTGCACCGCAACACAGGACCATAGAATAATTAATTAAATAGTTAAATAATTATATATGTTTTTACATACATTAATTTGTATTTTATGAATTAGTGATACATTTAATTACACATTAATGTTTTCAAATGTCGTTTTAATAATGTAATGACACATTTAAGTAATTATTAATAGTAATATTATTTCATTGTGGCACTTGTACTCCTCTATACCTCTATGCAGTCCGTGTTGCCTTCTAAGTCTACTTTTACATTTAGAATGAGTGTTATTTTGACTTTACCTCAATATTGCCAGACCTTTGTAAAATTAATTTATTACTTTTATGGCAAAATCTCATTTGGGGTCGAGTGCAATAATCCTGCTTCTTAATGACATTTTTCATCCCTTTTTTTCCAGACCTATACTCTTATTTTACAGTCACTTTTGCAGCTGTTATTGTTTTCAGTTTGTCCTCTTTTTTCTTGTCTAAAACACTAATGGTTGTTTTCTAAAATGCAGGAATGGCATCAGAGTTTGGTGTTCGTGGTTACCCTACAATAAAATTGTAAGTGTCTCTCTCCAGTCTTGTTTGGCCAGACAGTGCAAACTTTCTAGACTTGTTTTTGTATAAACACTTTATAAAACCTTTTTACAAGTTGCTGTAATTTTTTCTGCTCTAATGTATAAATGATTAAGAGGCTTGTTATGGTGCGGGTCCAATACAGCAGATATGCCCAGTGTGAGCTTTAAAGCCACAGTGTGTAAGAATTACTCCCCTCTAGTGGTGCGCTAATATATTACAAGCAACCGAGTAGTGCTCAACTCTTCACCATTGAAGAGCATTATTACGACTATGGAAAGCCGCGGAGTTTCATAAATGTGAAGTTCGAGTCTCCCGTCAGGTGATGAGGAACAGAACGATACGTAATTATTTTTTTTTTATGGCAATAAGTCACAAGCGTGCACTTCATGTATTTGGTACCAAGCAACTGCTAATAGCTAATGTTATCGTATGAAATCGGTTTTTGTGACTTGCTGACTCATCTGATGAAGGGAGAGGAAGAGGGAGTGAAAGCAGGGCAGTGGACTGACGGCGCTGCTGTAACATTACTCTGTGTTTAATAACATGTATTTCAGCTGATTTATCCAGGGAGGTGGGCGACGTATT